>JAJJXC010000002.1:1200000-1767214 GCA_022432385.1 Xylariaceae sp. FL1272
GCTCATGACCTCTTCGCCGATGTGTCCAGGTCTGGTCTGCACAATCCGGGTACGTGGAAAATAACATCACTTTGGCCGGCGATTCATCCACAACCCTCTGGCATGATTCTCACCTGCCATCACAAAGTGTGAGCCTCTTCAAAATGAGCGGTCAACAGCCGTCATCAACGCTCGGAGCCCTGCAGGAGCACTTCAAACAGCAACAGCACCAACAACAGCCTGTTCATCGCGCAGCGGCGCAACGCGAAATCCAAGAGGCGCACAAGAGACAACATGTGTATCCGACCGGCCCTACCATCAACTCGACCAGCTTCACACACTCACCTGGACCGTCACAAGTCACCGAAGACTTGAATACTATTCCAATTCCAGATTGGCGGTATTACTCACGGCCGATAGCATCGAATGGTGCGATCCAGCTCTCTCAGCACTCATTTCAACCACAGTCTGCTCCCCATCCAAGCTATGGGGTCTCACCTCATAATGCGCCGTTGCCGCAGCCACCGAGCTACCCTCCTCCGCAGGCAGTTCATCATGCGGGCTATAATCAACACAATGGGTATCCACTGGATCAGTCAGCGAGATATGCAAGGCTATATGTTCCCACGGGTGCTGGAGGGTCAGACGTTTCAACGCAACAATCCCCAAGGGTGATACTACCGAGGCCACCACCTATTGGTCAGGGGCAACTCGACTCTTCTGCATCATCATGGAATGTCCAGAACACCCCTGACGTGCAGAGGAATACAGAATACCAACATGATATGCCAAGATCCAATGACAATCAGCTGGGAAGTGGCATCGGACAAGCACCACAATCACAGCAACCCCTTTATACCAGTCTCCAATTCACGCCAGGCACCCCAGGTCACCATCGTCAGCATATTGCCATAGGCAACACTCCTGCTGAATCGCAGGTTATCACCAATAGGGATGTTGACTCTCGCCCAGTCCTCCCTTCCGCTCCAGAAGCCTTCGATAACGTGGATAAGGTCAACGCTGCTACAGTATCGGAGAATGACACTACTTTGCCTGATCCAGGTACAGATGCTCTCCTAGAGCGCCAAGTCGCACTGCGAGACGGCTCGGGCTCGGAAAATGATTCACATCGCAAGCCACAGCGCCATAATAGTCGGCGTAGCCGCGGGCGCCGGGGAGGCGGCCTGTCCCGAGGTGGGAAACGGGGTCCGCGGCCAGCTGCCGAGCCAACAGGTGATGTCAAGATGCGCATTAATACGGCAGTTAATGCGTACACAGAAGGTCGATTTGAAGAAGCCATTGATTGGGTCAAAGATGCTATACGCATCAACGCTGAGATACATCGTGCTTGGACACTGCTTGCCGCCTGTCTTGAAGAAACCGGTGAACTTAAAGAGAGTTTCCTGGCCAGAGTCTTTGCTTGTCACCTTCAGCCCAAGGTTGTCGAGGACTGGATATCCTGTGCGGAACTTGGTCTTGAGCTTCAGAGTCAACTTCCTGATGAAGCAGAGGAAATTCTCGACCAGGTTTCTGTTTGCTATTCAATGGCACTCAGAGCTGATGCTCATAATCGGCCTGCTCGCCACACTAGGGCCGCAATTCTCATGGAGAAGGGACAGATACGAACAGCCGCCAGAGACTATATGTACCTTCTTGATCGCTGCGAGTATGATATACACGCTATCAGACCGTACGCGGAAATATCCATCGCTCTTGCCAGCACAGGGACACGCGATCTCGATAAGCCAAATAGGGCTGTATCATACTATCGTCGCGCAATTTCCCACTTTCAGAAGAACGGCATGGATGAGGACTTTGCATTCGAGTGGCAAGATGTGAATATGTTCGTTGGTTTATTGCTGCAAGCTGGGAAACCCAAAGAAGCCCTTTACGAGCTCAAATGCTTGGCAAGATGGCTTCTCGGGCGAGCTGACGAAGACTTTTGGGACGACTGGCAAGACGATGATCGAGAATGGGATGTTGGGGATGCACGCAGAAAACACGTCGAGGACTATCAGGAGGGCAACTTTTCGCCTTCATCATATGGATCCGGTCTTCAGGTGGAGCTTCGTGCTAAACTTGTAGTATGTCGACTGAAATTAGGAGATCTGGACGAAGCAGAGGTAAGTTGAGATATGCTCACAAACAAAAGATCGCCCATCTGATTACAACCAGGTACACCTCAGACATATTGAACCCGACACTTCCCATGGTCAGGACCTACTGTCAGACGATCCGTTCATCTTCGCAGACGTGGCTATGGCACTGTATGCGTCGGATCTTCGGTCCTCTGCACTACGTTTCTTCGAGCCGCTTCTGCAGATTCCTGACGTACTTGGACCCCCCACCCTATTGGCAGCGGGACGTTGTTACTTGGAGATGGGGAAGAAGCGCCAAGCTGAAGAATGCTTCACCAGCGCAATAGATATGGAAGAGGAGAATAGCGAGGCCTCTATTGACGCACGCTATGAATTGGCCAAGATGTATGAGGGCGCGCGAGAGGATCGCGAGGCTTACATCCTCGTGAACGAAGCTATCAAACTACAGCAAGCCTATGATGAGGCTCTAGATGGTTATGACGAAGATAGCGATCGTGAGTACCAGTTCGGCCCAAAACCCGCCAAAAAGCTCCCGGGACGTGCTCCGCGTGCACCTAGACCAATCAGACCGAAGCCTAGCAAGTCAAATACTGTCCGTCGTGAGCCTAGAAGACCACGGCCGAAGTATTTCGCCGAGATTGAAGAACTGGAGCGTGAAGGGAGGCAGAAGGCAAACAATCTGAGCGGAATGTGGGAAATAGTCCGAGCCGCTCGGAGCGCTAGCCAAGAAGCTGGTCAAGCAGCCTCCGGCCCCTCGGATTCTTTCATGGCTGCCGCCAAGGAACTCATCGATGATTTCCGCTCTTACAAAGCCTTCTACTCTTGGGAGAAGTACCTTGCCAACTTGGGTATCAATGAGGGGGAGACAGAGTTGAAAATCTCACGAAATCCCATGCTCCTTGAAATGAAGGAACGACTATCCCATAGTAAGTTTTGTTCATGACTGAGCGTCTCGTGCTGTCTAGCTGACTAGAAATAGACCTGGATCCCCATGAGTCGGTCCAAGCAAGTAGCTGGCGAGCAGCCGTCAGTTATCGAGGTGTTCCCTTCGGCGAATGGCTCGAGCTATTCCTTGAATATGCCATTTCCCTTGCTCATCTAGATAGATTCCAAGAAGCTTACAAAATATGCGAGTCCGCGCGCGATGCCGAAGTCTTTGCAAAATCCAAAGAGGACATGTTTCTTGTTCATACTACCTGGGCTGGTAAGATGCTCGTCTCACTGGTTGCAATGGTTGAAATGCTTACACTCTTTAGCTTGTGCATTGCGCGCTCGAGATGAAGAGACATGCGTTGCTGCAGCCCGATATATCATGAGAGACAGGCAGTTCGAAACCGACCCGTTCCGCATATTCTCTGCCCTATGCAGACTCTGTCCATCCCCCGCCTCCTGGTACGCTTCCGGCCCGGTCCAGAAGTACATGATGCGCCAGATCAAGCTCATGGACCATGCATTGAGGTCCGGGGAAGGCGAGGCGATGGAGGAGGATGAGCCAAATACCGGTGGTGTAGTGAAGACCTACCCAAGTAAAGAGTTGGATGTAACACTACTGGTGCTATATGGACACATTTTGTTTGTGTCCAATAGCTTCACGTACGCTTTGAGTGAGTTCATACTCCTTCCAAGAGCTTCTGTTCAACCTATTTCCTTGACACGCACGCAGAATATTAATGGGTGACATCAGACTACTTCCTGCGAGCGTATAGCATCGACCCCACCAACCAGATGATCTTGCTCAGCATTGGGCAGTGTTACATACACTATGCCTTGAAGAGACAATCAGAAAATCGGCAATATCTTCTCGTACAGGGTTTCGTGTTTCTGCACCGCTACTACGACCTGAAAGTTGCTTCGGAAGATCCTATTGAACGCCAGGAGGCTCACTACAACATGGCTCGTAGTTACCACGCGGTGGGGATCCCCCATTTTGCAGCCGACTTCTATCAACGCACGCTGCGGGATGGCAAAGAGTTGAATATCGATGGGGACGATGATCTTTCTCATGAGGCTGCGTATAATTTGCAGCAGATCTGCTATGCCAGTGGTGATATGGAAGCTGTGAAGAAGCTGGGCGAGAAATATTTGACCGTCTGATGGCAAGGGCTGCGATTCTTTCCGCGGTCGACAAGGGGTGTAATGTGTTATTACGTATGACACCACGGAAATATCATACTTACAATTAACGGTCTCCAAGTGTCATAGGCAATGGCGTAGCATTCAAGTGTAGAGAACACACATCTAGCAACCATTTTCATATGTGGCTTGTTTCACGTGATTTTCCCACTTGTGCTTGGTCTTTGAAGCGCACGCCATTGACGCCAAGTATGGACATGACACGGGAAGTTCTATAGAAGTACAGGCAAGTAGATCGCCAGCCTGAATTCGTTCCTGCATGATGTGAGATTACTAAGAATCCCTACAATGGACAAGGTCGTTATTAGGAATTTACCAAGGCTTTAGGTCTGATTCCAATGCAGATTCGAAGCCGAGCATACAATCAACGGCATAATTCGTATATGGGGATCAATGGCTATTTATCTAGAGCTAAGTCCTTCCCGGTATGAATCTCAACGGCAGAGATAGATGAATCCTAGATATGGCGACTCGTTTGCTGGCTCTGAACACTCTGATTTCCTCAAAAAGTTGTCAAGTAACCGTGTGCTCCCCTGGATAATAGTGGCGATATTCGAGATATGCTGAGATGGGAAGGGGGGTGTGGCTGACAGTAGGTAAAGAACTGGAATTTTACCACGCAAAGTATCATATAAACGATGGTTTTTAGCTGATAAGACAGAAATGCTACAATGTTATGCACCCGGAGACGTAATACGTATCCGATGTTCCGCTCCTTTTTGAATGCTAGTCTATATCTTCGCTGCGCCCTTGGTCACCGTGGGAAAGCTCCAAGTGCCATCGTAGATCGCATCGGTAGGCACGTATATTCGCACTAATGCTGGAGGTCAGTGTCAAATCGATTAGTCGACATCAAAGGTCATCTGCCTACTCAACATGTTGAAACGGCCAGGGGTTCTGGGTGAAGGAAGCCAACTATAAAAATGTGTCAATACGAGATAAGCAATGAAGAGCAGCTTGAAACGCTCATATATCCCCAACACAACGGCGACTGGGTGGCAACTCACTTAGAAGTCCAATTAAAACGCGGCTCGGAAGCTTGAACAAGGATCTCAAACGGCCCATCTGCATCGCTGCCATACACAAGCTCTCCATCAGGAAACTCGAGCTCGCTGCGGTCACCGAGCGCATACCTGTCGAACTCGTTGTCGATGAGCTTGTCATTCAGATCGTACGCCGTGAGACTCCAGAACCCGAGACCGGCTAGCGGTGGCTTGCTACCAAAGCGGATGGTGTAGGACTCGTCCTCGCCTAGGGAGAAGCCATCCTCGTAAAGCGGGTAGGCGGCTTGGTGGAAAGTGTTGGCCAGGTAGCCGTACCGCTCTGCTGATGTCCGCGCGAGGTAGTTGTCGCCGTAGGTACCGAAGACTTCTTTCTTTGGGATTACCCAGCCGTTGTCTAGTGACTTGAGGAAGGTATCTGACGTCGAGTACTGCGTCACGGTCGAGTTGTAGGTGTATGCTGCTTTATTCAAGTTGACGCAATCGGGTTTCTCGTAGGTACCGTTTCTGGAAACTCCCGCTCTTGTTAGGTTTGCGTTAGTTCCGGCCGGGATGATAGGCTCGTCTATGGTCAGGGGCACGGTGGCGCGGAAACGGGCTGTGAGGTCGAGGATGTACTCCAGCGTCGAGCTTGATGTGTTGGCCATCAGTCCTTCGCTCAAAACAGGGCCGGTGGATTTGCCGGCGCGCTCCAGAAGCTCCGTTTTGAACCCGTACTGGATTTCGTTGACGACAGCGACATCGTCAACATTGTTGTTAAGCACGACTCGAACTAAGAGGTACCCCAACGTCATAGGTGAATGAATGATACCAGCGTACTCGGAATCCGGTGTCATGACCAGCGTCCCGGCCGTGGCGGACGAGTTGGCCAACGTGAGGAGGTATTTTCCGGCGGGAGCATCGGTGAAGCTACCGAAGCCAACGAAGTTATCTCCATAACTATTACGATTCAGTCAGTTCCTACATCGCCATATCAATGAAGTAGAGGTGAGATACGTACGGTGAGTATAGCGAGACGGAGTAAAACCTCGCTGGGTCAACTTCCGGAACGGTGATGACTATGTCCTGTGCCGAGACATCGAAGCACTGATCTGAATAGAGCGTGTCTACATTAGGCTTTACCACGGCGGTAAGGTTGGCATCGGCTGGTACTGTTTCGGTGTGCAGGTGGTTGATTGGCATCGACTGGTCTCGCCCAGCAAATGCTCTGGCGTATGAAGCCAATGGTTCACCATACTATTTTCTCGTCAGCTTCTATCTTGGGACGGTTTAACAAGGCCAAAAAGGGGCGCCCATAGTTACTGACGATGAGAGAGAACGAAGTCGCATCCTGCGCCGTGCAAGTCCCGCCAGGCTTTGTGGGTGTCGCGACAACAAACACCGCAACGAACCAAATATATCGGGTATCGAACTTCATTGTGTTGTTCTGGGAGTGTGTTCCGTCTGTTTGTGCGAAATGTTGATGCAACTCGATGCCATTTCGGCGGTCCGACGCTGTGATTTATATCCTTCATTCTTAGTAGTTGTCCTGAACTCTTGAGCTGAACCGCAATACTATCGTAGATAACCTGCAATGGGTGAAATCATTCGAGTAGTTCAGTTCATATCAATGCTGCTCACGCAAGCTGCGCCATTCTTAGCTTCTGACCGCATAGTAGCCCTGGGTATCGAATCGAATTACCATATTGGGTGATAGCTGACTTACCTAAATAAATACCTGAGCAGTTAGTTAGTTACTACATATAACTAACATAACCCTGCTCCTAAGCTGGACACTATACAACGCCGCGTTTGAAACTTAAACCGTAGTCTGACTTGCATCATAAGAGTACCTAAGGTTCAATACGGTAGCGCGTGTCGCTGTACGGCGTGCATGGCTAGTAGAACGTTGTGACGTCGTTCAGCAATAACTACAGAGAACTAAACCAGAATAATCAACTAATTGGTTTAAGTATATTGTCATTTGACCTCTCTCAAAGCCGGGGAAATATCTGTTCTCGTTCGATCATAACTCGGGATTCAGTGTTATCCTGTTCTCAATCGAAATGGGTGCGGCCGCCTGCTAATCTAGCTGCTTCTTTTTATAGTATACCGTAGGGCTGTGAGACTGCAAGAAGACAATGCCGACACAGCCGTTGTAACACACTGCAAAGCCATCAATGCCACGACAATTTGTCAGCGTAGCCCAAAAGAAGACATAGCTAGCGAGCTTCTGTAATCTGTTCACTGACTTGAGGTTGGGGGATGACATGATGTCGTTGATGCAACTCGGATGAATATTCCGCTTGCCACCGAGAAGCCTAAGCTCTGGCCAGGAATGATTCGTTAAAATCACAACTTCGTCCTACACTACACGAAAACAGAACGATATTCAGGAACCGTCTCTGACGTAAGGGGATTTGCTCATTATCCAACCTAGAAGTCGGGTGTTTAACTTGTCTGAACCACACAATGCTATCCTAATCATTATACTCCTTAAATGCTTGGCCTAAATGCTCTCAGGCAATGAGGAACGATCCACCAATGGTAACAACGCCAAAACACCAAAATGCAGGGTATACTATGCTGTCGAGTGACCATCGATAGGATACAATGAGAGACGTGAGGTGTTCTGGAGAGAACTAAAGCTTGGTTCAAGTTGCCTGGTTCTAATGTCCTCCCTCTTCTTCTTCCAACTCCCGTACGTACTTTACGAATCGTTTCTTGTGGGTCTGGTACTCGTCAGATTGATACTCGGAGTGAGTGGTACAAAGGGGGAAAATAACATACCATGCCTGCATAGCGTCCATTTTTCAGAACGCAGATATAGCGCAGACCAAGCTTTGCGAAACATTCGTACACCAAGTCCATAGGGGATTTGATATCTAAAGCAACCGGTGCCGGGTCGATGTAACGTGTAAAGTCCGTGGGATCTTGGTGACCATCTTCTTCTTCTTCGTCGATGCTAGGGATATCGGCCATCAGACAGAGAGCTGTGGTCTCGTCGTCCAGATTATCCAGTGCGAACTCGAGATCTGGGGCTGGAATAAGGCCGACTAGAATATCGTTTCGGAGAATTGGGAGCCCTCCATCCAGTTCTCCAGCCCTGTGAAGAGTTTCCAACTTAGCCCTGAGCTCGGTGGCCGGCACCATAGGCGAGTGAGTGATGTCGATGGTTCGCTCACGGCGAACGCGTGGCACAAGGTCCGCGAGCTGCTCAGTGAAGATGGGTTTGTGTTTGTTGTCCAGATACGGATAAGAGTTCATGTTAGTCAGAAGATCATAAATGCTCAAAGGCTCCAAAGCATCTGCTGTCCACTTGGCTACCAAAATCGCCAGCGAGAAAGGCAGAACATAGTCCAAGCTCCCAGTCAGCTCAAATAAGATAACAGCAAGAGTGACAGAAAGCCGCGTCACGCCACACATAGTTGACCCGGCAGCTATGAGACCGTAAACCCCAGGCTGCACACATGTGGATTCCTGTAACAATGCGCAGGATCCAAAGATTCCCCAATGGGGAAATTTGAGAACTGTCCATTGAACGAGATGACCAATGATGCGGCCCATGAGACCTCCGACCACCATGGACGGGACGTAAATTCCAGCAGGTACTTTAATACCGAAAGTCACAACGGTAAGAAATCCTTTGATCACGAACGCGGCTAGGAGCATCCTGAGAATGCGAGGGACATCATCGATTGTTTGCGCGCACAATCCGAGATCGTCATCTCTTGTCTCATCATCACAGGGAGCTGCGAGATTCAGCAGGAGTTTGGCCACTGGGAGTTTGGTCAGGGTATTCCAGTAGCCAATCAACCCTGTTACCAGTGCCACCAAAACGACTTCGACGAGGGGGTACTTCTTGATAATGTTTATCTTTCGGAAAGTCAGAGCCCAACGACGGGACGCTTTAATGAAATAGGCCCCGGCCGCTCCGCCCAGCAGTCCAACAAGTATGAAACCGACGAGTTCGAACCATTCCCAATCGATCTTGTACCGAACTTCGAACATGACGATCTTGTGTGTGCCGTACGGGTTGAGGAACTTCAGGGATAAGGCTGCGACAATGCAGCAAAAGAAGGTTCGGAATAGGGTTTTGGCAGGGAAGAAGTACGCCACCTCCTCAAGTCCGAAGAGGACGCCGCCTAGAGGAGCACCAAATGCGACAACTACGCCAGCCGCTGCTGCCGCAGAGAGGACCTCACGGCGCTTTGCATCATTGGCGTCATACTTAGTGAACAGACGACAGCAAATGTTGCCAATGCACGTAGCGATATGAACATATGGGCCTTCTTTACCTAGGCTAAGGCCTGAGGCCACACTTACGATAAGGCCGACGGACTTGATGATGAGAGTCTTGAGGCCGAGAAAACCGTGAAGAACAAAACCGCTGAGGATCACGCGGACCTCGGCTACTCCACTGCCGGCAGCGGAATAGTACACCATGGGAGGATCAACCGCCTCCTCTCGCGGAGGGTGTCTTTGTCTCGGACTAATCGACTCGTCTTCATCTTCATGATCTGGGAGCGGACGGGAGTGCTCAGCAGCGAGATTCTCATCCAATGTCGACATGCGGTAGGCGGAGGGCACTACGGTCTTGGTAGTTAAAGTCAAAAGACAGGCTACAACGGACAGGGCCACGACAGCGAGGAGATAGACGATGAACTCTGTCCACTTGTCACCGAAGGGATGCCCACCCAACACCTCTGACCAGGACCGCCAATCCGTACAGGGGCCATGAGGGCAACATCGCTATAGGTTATTTTTAGCAGGGAATGGAAACAAGTGGCAAGGGTAGAGGCGCTTCGTGGCGGCGACTCACATAGACTTACCTTCTCTCTAAGATACCAACCCCTGGCGCAGTAGCCGTCTTTGAAGTCGAATATGGTGGTCTCGGCGACGTCGACGCAATAGGCCAGCACCGCAACGAGAAAACCAACCAGACCACTCAGTATCCAGCCCTGAGCGCTGTCGAAGGTGACGACGAGCTTGCCCCACCAGTCACGACGGGCTCTGAGCTGCTTGACGCGATAGGAATCGGCAATGCCGTCGTGAACCCAGTCAGTGGAGGTGAACTGATCATACCAAATACGCTCGTCCGGGGCGATGGACAGCTTGGACTCGGTCATGGGGTCTGTCCGATCGCCCAGAGCGTGTATCAGACGGTGGCCCCAGGACTCATGGCGGCTGTGATGTCTGGAATGGGCACCAGTGAAGCTTTGGTTTCTCGACAGATAGCCGGGGCGCCCAAAGGCATCGGCAAGAGCGTTTTGTATACGGACGTGGGAGCGCGAGGAGCGCAGCAGAGAGGTGGTCTCGTCAGGCGGATCGGACAAGGAGTTGCGTCTGCTTCTCCTCGAGCGCTTTCGGTGAGCGGTGGGTGAGGAGGGGATAGACAGGTACGAGTCCTGGGACGGACGGACGTCCTCTGGCGAGTCGTCAGCCATGTTGAGAGCCCGGCTGGGCGGTATCTAGTGCGGATGTGGTGATAGTGTGGTGATGTAAACTTGTTGCAGTCTCAAGCTGCGAACGGCAAGCAACGGACGGCAACTGTCGAAGCTCGTCTGTGGTTGGGACAAGACCCGATTTTGTGTGCGGTGCCACGGCTGTGTCTCTCCTTGAGACAAACGACGGCACACACGCGAGTAGGGTGTACGAGCGGCGTAGTAGTGGTGAATGACTGGCTCGGGGTATCGCCGTGGTGATCGACGTGGGTTATCTGGGGTCTTCGTGGGGAACGAGGCTCGGGCGAGCGACGAGTCAAGCGGGCACGCGATGGAACAAAACGACTCGGCTCTTGATTAACAATCGAACAGTCTCTGATGGGCGCCGTTGGTAGTGGCAACGGTAGCCATGTCGCCACGACTAAGGCAGCCTGCTTCTATGCAATCCACCTCTGTCTCGAGGAAGGAGGGTTGGAGATCGTGTCCAGCCAAAGTGGTGGTTGGGGGCCTGTCGCCTGTATCGGGGAACAGCTATCAACATGGAGGTTCCATGCAGTTCAGGTAGGTACCTAGCCTAAACGTCACCGATGTTTCTGCCACTACCTACCTTAGGTACAGTAGTAGACACAAGCGCGGCCCCGGCTGCAAGGCGGACCCCTAATCTACCTGTACATAGGTACCTAACTAGTACTGTACCTCCGCATCTATCTGGTGTTTAGCGTTTATTCCATCCAACGTCAGAGTAAAGGGACCTCACGTGGGTGGGCTATGAGGCGACACCTGACACTCACCACATGCAACGCCTTGCCTGTTAGATTGCCTTGACTGCTCTTGAACTGCTCTTGAGGGATGCGTCGTTGTGAAGCGCCTGTGCCAGCGTCTAACCCCAAATATTCTAGTTCGAGTCGAAACAGATCAACAAGGGCGGGCACAAGACAGACGCACGTTTTGGCGATAGCCGCAGCCAACTGCAGCCAAGCGAGGAGGACCCTGTAAACAATGAATGATGATGCACTGAGGGCGTGATCGAGGTGTCTTGCCCCGATGCATCCACCAAACTCGAACAGAATTACCGACTTGGTCCCAACTGTCACCTGGTTAGCTTTGACAGTAGCTCAAACAATATACATTGTTGGAGCGAGCGCCGTCCTCAAGCAGAGCTCAAGCACTCCGGCGCCGGGACAGACGCCAGCAGTGGCCGAGCAGGGTGACAGCTCTTGGCGGAGACCGGTTTTCTTCCTCCATACACACCATATTTCCTTCACGTGTGCCGCTCCAACTTTATCAGTGCTGGTATTTTATGGTGTTTTTAATTATCGGCGGCGCTCTCGGCGTTCGGTACCTAGTACGTACTACTTAACTGCATCTGAGCAGCCAACGCTCATAGAGCGAGGGAAGAATCGGCCTCATATCAGAATGCCGTCCTTTGAGAGGAAGACGAAGTCAGTCGTTCCTTGTTTCTCATCCTTCAAGAAGCCCACATCACCCAGTCAAGAGTCAAGCAAGTCTAACGCTGTTCATCCTCACTCGACCTCATCTCACCCTTCACCCTCATTCTCTCATGCTCGAAACTCATCATCTCAACCTCGCTCATCGGCACCTCAGTCATCTTCATCATCTCTGTATGTCGTCGATAAGCGAGGCGATGCCCTTGTCCGCCGTTACGGTACCAACGATCGCAATGAGATCCCAAGCTACCGCAGAATAGGAAACGGCCGTGTCTTAGGTGTTGATGGCTTCATGCGGATCGAAAGGAGTGGCAATCACGATCAATTTTCCATGCGTGATCACCACGAGACACGGTCTATACTTAGTAGCAACAAAAAGGCACTCTTAGCGAAAGGTATCAGTACTGCTTCTCGGCCTGTCTACATTCGGCCAAAGACGTCTGAAAACCAAGTCCCACCAGAAGATTACTTGTCATTGAACACTTCAAGAAAACGTAAGCGTGGGGACGAAGCATTCATTGATGAAGACGATGAACAAATTTCGTATAGAGATATACATGGGAAAAGCAAGACGCATGAGTATTCCGAAAGTGATGAACAGTCCCAGAGCGATTATTCTGGCGATGAGGCTACAGCCAGGACTGATCCCTTGACCATCCGGTCCATCGAACTGTCAAGAAAAACACGAGAAAAGCCGAAAGACATACATTCCTGGATCGAGCTTGTGAATCATCGGTATGTATCAACACTGTCGCTCCTAGTACCACATGAGAATCGCTATGTATCAAATCTAACATAAGCTCACAGTACGTAAATGTGCTTTTCGGCCATCAAATAAGGAGCATGACGAGCTAACGTAACGTCCTCCACCGCATAGAAGACGTATTACTCCAGGCTTCGTGCGGTGCTCGTGCGCCTACCGCAGCCGAAGTCAAAAGTTTTTCGGATATCAAGCTATCTTTACTTGATCAAGCTTTGCCACACGTCGAAGATAGCCATGAGCGTCGCATCTTAGTTCTGAAGAGAATGCAGGAGGGTATCAAGGTGTAAGTATACTTACGCGCATCCTGCCGAAGCATTTGAGACAAATGTGTCTCCAATTGACACTCCAAATGAGAGCGATTGACTACGAGAACTTGCACTGCTTATATGTGCTAACCAAATGCTGATTTTCATTTCGTTTCAGGTGGGACACAAAGACAGCCTTGAAGCAGTTTTCAGAAGTAATGCAGAAATATCCGGATGACTTAGAGCTTTGGACTTTGCATATGACTTTCCACCAAACTACTCCGTCGTTGTTCACATTTAGTGGGATCAAACAGCGATATGTAGACAAGCTAACATCCCTGAGAGCAAAGATGCATACAGCCGACTATGCTATACAGGCAATACATGTGTTTCTACGCTTGACGATCTTTCTATCAGATGCAGGTTTCGCAGATCTTGCCTCTGCGGCATGGTCTGCAACGCTAGACATGAACTTCGCGAGACCTCCTCATGCATCGCCAGACACTTTTAACAGGCCTTTGGGTCCTTCGGCCATGCAGGAGTTCTGGGAGGCTGAAGTCCCAAGAATGGGAGAAGATCAGTGGCAAGGCTGCGCAGCTTTCTCGAAAGATCCAAACACCCAACAGCCACCTGATCCAAAGCCTTCGACCACAGATCTAGCGAACATGCCTGAGACTCGCGATGGGTATAGAGCATGGTATTTTGTTGAGCAACATAGGGCTTCAAACGCAACGCTCCCGGCTCGAACGCTAGATGACGGAGCTGAAGATGACCCATTTCGAGTCGTAATGTATACAGACATTCAAGATTTTCTTCTTGACCTGCCATCAAATACATTGGCACACGCTCAAGACCAACTCATCAACGCCTTCCTGATATTTTGCGGGCTTCCGCCTGCCATTGGGCAAAAAGCAAGGGCGGAAACAGGAATGAGAGCAGTCGTGCTGGACCCTCTCATTGCTCGCTGTGATCAGATGGACCTAGTGCTGGATGCGAATCATATCGATGGCCAAAACACAGAGGACTGCCAACGGAAGGTGCCCGTATTTCCTCCCATAATGCACCAAGTGCAACCTTCGCCGGAAGTCGTCTATTCTTCACAAAAGTGGCAGTGTTACCTAGGCGAGATGCGAAGTAAGATACCTGTGGACAGATATCGTTGGATTTCAACAGTTTTGAAACAGCTCACCTGCGCGGGGACCTTCCGCGACTTACAAGCTTTAAGATCCTTGTTACTCGCTTTTGAGATGATGAATGAACCCGAAAACGTCAAAAAGAGTGCCAAGTCACTGTTGAAGCAGGATCCTGGGATCATTGATCTTTATCTGGGTTATGCCACAGCCGAGAGCGAGCGAGGCCATCAAACTGCCGCCGAGAACGCATTGGCGGCGGCAAGAACCTTACCCCAGTTCGACTTAATGGATCGAATGCGTCTGGGAGTCTCAGGAGCATGGCTGAAACTGACCAGCGGAAATCTAAACGGTGCCATTTTGGAGCTCTGCCGGTTAACAGACGAATCCCAAAGTCGGTCAGAAGACTTGCTAGTGTCCGACTCTACAGAAGCCACTTCATCACAGATATTGAAGGCTAGGCGGTTCTTGGCGCAACCCCGAGACAAAGCTCAATGGCCTGGAGCGTTCTGCGACCAACTCATTTTCGACGAGGCCTTCGTACTCTTCGAATATCTCACTGGACGAAGTGAAAACGAGCCAAAGTCCGCTAAACAAGGCGACATCTCATCGGCAATCGCAAAGATCAATGACCACTACGATTTCTGCGTCCAGTTCCCCGAATCCAGGGGCTCAGTTGACGAGGAATTCTTCCAATTTGCCGCTCGCCTGCTGTATTACCACGCCACTCACGGGTATGTTCCGCTTCTTGCACACTCCGAGTCACACAACTAATCGAACGTCTCAGATCTTGCCGTCCCAGTCTTTTCCGGGAACAAATAACCAAGTACTTGAATCTTTTCCCTTCCAACAGCATCTTCCTCGCTCTATTCGCCTGGTCAGAAGAACGTCTCAGCGTCAATGACCGTGTGCGGTCACTCCTCCATTCACATATACTATCGCGCCCTCACGAGACACTATCCAGCCACATCTTCGCCATCAACTACGAGATCCAGACAGGAAACATGCACTCGACCCGCGCGGCTTTTGAGCGTGCTGTAGTTTCAGATGCCTGTGCGCACCACCCAGGATTGTGGGTTGCGTATATCAGGTTCTGTCACGACAGGAAAGAACTAAGGAAAAAAGCGAAGGGGGTCTTCGCTAGGGCTATCCAGGCTTGTCCTTGGTGCAAAGATGTCTACATGGAGGCGTTTGGGACGCTATGTAGGGACATGGATTCTGCGGAGCTGAAAGGGGTGTATAATACGATGTACGATAAGGGGTTGAGGATCTTTGTTGATCTGCATGAATTCGTGGATGAGTGGAGGAGGGATCATGGGAATAGGGAGAAGGATAAGGGCAAGGGCAAAGCTAAAGAGGAGAGAAGGCCGTTGGTTGGCACCTGAAGTTCAGGGTCGTTTAGTGATAATGAAGGCAATTGCGTTCTATGGTTAAGGAGTTCGTAACGCACACCAATATCGATCACTCAATCCTCACGCACTTCCACTCTCGCGCTTTCGATTTTTTCTGGAGTTGGAATTACTGTTACTGTGTGAAGCATCTAGAGGCACATGATGAATTGAGTGTATCCGTATTCCATTCTCATCTCGTACCATACAAGCTCTATTGTACACCCTTTCACACACCCTTTTACACACCCTTCCACTTGCCAAACTTGCGATACTCAGCAAACAGCGCCTTGAACACAGCCCTTCCACCGGCGTCTAGACTCTCGTTTATGACTCTCCTCCGGCCCTCGGAAGTGATATCGAGGACCGAGTAAACACCCACTTCGAGCGCCTTCCGCATTTCTTTCGAGACCTCGACTTCAAGCTGTAACTTGATGTATACTTCGATGATCAGGTACATGTACTGCCCGGCAGCTCGTTTAGCCACATCACGAGCAGAGTCGAGTTCAGATCGCGCGGAGGAGCGCGCTACGGAGGCAGCACTTGGTTCGCAGATTAGTGTTAAGAGCCGCGTGAAGCGCTCTCCGTGCCGCGGTTGGAGACGCGTGTGAAGCCATGGGGGATGCTGGTACTGAGCTGATCCGCGACTTGCCCTCTCCGAGGCGGTTGTGCTGGGGTCCGCGAGGAGCACATTGAGGAGTGCCTTGAGTGTTGTGAGAAGGATTGGAAAGTGACCGCTTAGACGCAGGCGATGGCGCTTGATGATAAGCGCCACGAGCTTGAAGAGATTGGCGAAGATTTGGCCCGCGGTTTTCGGTCCCTGCATCTTCGGTCCAGATTGTGAACATACTTCGACGACGCTGGAGAGTGTGGCTTCGATGTTGAGTTGCGACATGGCGTGGCCGTGCTTATCGAGGAGGAGAAGTGTGATATTTGTTATCTCGTGGAAATGCGATAGCGACGGGGCCTGGGAGAGCAATGCTACAAATTGACAGTGGATCTTAGCTAGGTCGAGATCCTCTGCGTTGTCATCTTCAGGAGTGTCGATGTCCATAGTGTCCTGAGTTTCAGTTTTCTTCTTTCGTGTAGTGCTGGTGCGAAGTTCAAGCAGGCGTTTCGCAGCAATGAGGCGTCCTGTTCCACTCGATACGAGATGGTCACTTTCCATTAAACGGTGCAGAAGCTGATCTCTGTCATGTTGTGACTTTTGCCCCACGAACGCGTTGACCAAGTCATATATCAGCTCCTCGTCTATGGCGTGATTGCCTTGGTCTAGAAGTGCACAAAACGATTCTAATGTCTGGCGCTCTGCATTGTTCCTCACGAGAAACGCCAGCAGCTTCCAACCTAAATCAGCATCCCTCGATATGAGATTGCTGCTGATGGTCTGTAGTTTGGTATACTTCTTCTCTTTTAGTTGAACTGTTATTGAAGATCCGGCGTCGCTCGCGGCTCGGGCAGCATCCAGAACTACTGGCAACGAGTGGAATTTGACGTCGTTCAAGGGCGTGGCTGATACATCCTGCTTTTGTAAGGCTGAATCACCAAGCGCCGTTTCAATCATCTTTGCGAGTGCCTGGTTGAATTCAGTGACACCAGTACCGATACGCGAAAGAATGACATGCGAAGCCTCGTAGCGATTGAGAGCAGTCACAAGATTCTTCAATAAGACAACTTGGGCATCGCTAGCGGGTTGCTTCCGAGACTGCAGTTCCTTCACATAGTCGAATGCGCTTTGCAGATATGGCTGGGTCGCTTCGTTGATATTCGACAGAATATGCCTGTACAGTTCAACGTCAGGCTCTCTATAGTAGAATAATAAAAGGGCGAGAGTTCAAATTGCTTACTTGATAGTGGATTCGATCACTCTATCAACCAGAGCCAGCGAGATATCATTTCGAGTCGTCATATTTGAACAGATAAAAACCAGGTCCGCGAATTCCATGTTCTAGTCAAAGCGAGTTAGCGCAAGCACAGTATGAGCTGCGAAGGAACAAATAGGAGAAAGCGACAAGCAGTTCAACTCACCTCGTAGAACGTTGGCTGCTGCATAACTTTCACGAGCAGCCGATAAACTGTCATTTCGTAAGTAGAGTCGTTGGCAGCATGAGAACTGATTTTAGACTGATGCTTCTTCCAAGATCCCATTATACGCTTTCGGCGAGCCCGCGTCCAAGTCTCTGTGGGAAACCACAGCAAGACCAGAAGATTGGTTAGAGAATGCGGCTGTGTCCATCCACTTGATTTTTGCTCGTCGTCGAATGCGTCCAGAAACCGAGCCATGAGACCGTCACACAACGACTCGTTATCTAGTACGTCGTAGTTCTGGATGAGCGATCTCGCAAGATCCAGAACCCGAGTTCTGTCTTGCGTTAATGACAGTTGGCTAACATACCACAGTATATCGGTGATGTGCTGTAACAGAGGGCTGGTTCCTGGCGCCTGTTCGACGAGTCTCGGGAGGTCACTGAAGATAATATCTAGGAACGGCTGAAACACCAATTGCTTTTCAGCCCTAAGGCTCTTAAGCAACCTTTTGACAACAGAAGCTATCATGTCCATCAGGTGGCCTTCGTATTTGCCTCCGATATGATTGGAAAGACAAAGCTGATAGCAGCAAGCAAATGCTTCCACAGCACTAACATCATCTGAAGGACACCTTTTGAGCGTTGCTTTCAAGTCCGGTTTTAGCACTTTCCAAAGTCGCTTACAGTCATTCGAGGTTCCCCAGGAAGCTAGATGACCAGCCACCCGCCACCTCAAGGCTAGGACATCTGGCGTGACATTTTCATACTTTTGGTCTTCTATTGCCATAGAAAATATTTTTGACTTCGCCTCTGCAACGAGACTCTCATCGTTTAGACCACCACATATGGCATCCAGAATGACTAGCTGCTCCCCTGCTTGGTTGTTGGAGGATTCTAGATTTTCTAAGAGTCGTGAGAGCTGCATGCTGGTGGAGATGGCATTTTGTAGAATACCAGCCACATGGGCGCGGATTCTTGAGTCAAACCATATGGACGAGCTCACCTCGCTTGATGCACATGAGCACAAAGATTGAAACCATTGCTTTACAAACCCAGCAAGGTCACGCGAGGTCGCAAAAGCATCTAAGAGAGGGATGATAACACCAGTGATGACTTGATTTCTCACCTCCAGACTTTCAAAAGTGCTCTTGCTGATCCTCTGAAATATGTCTTCAGAAGATTGGTCCAGGAGAAAAACGTCAGGATCACAAGCAATGAGCTTAGATACCATGGTCCAATCCGTTTCGTCCAAGATGACGGCATGTGTCTCGTATAGCTTGCGGAGTGCTTCGTGGGTCGGCATCGATTTGGTCACCAGCGCAATATCCAGCAACGGACCGAGAACCTCATTCTGACGTTGGACTCGGAGAGGTTTCAAGGTTTCTAGAATCATCGCAAAAATGTTCCCGGCCCATGCGGCATGCTCAGTCTTGGATTTTGCATTGGTAGAGTCCCAAGGGACCCTTGCCGCGATGCCCCATATAGCAGTGATGGAGGCAGTAACATTCTCGCCGGGAAGCGCAGTCTCTAAGGGTGCCAGTGTCCCGTCGACAGCGAATTGTTGCCTCGCTGGCCGGATGAAGTAGGTGCTCAAAAATCGTTCGAGCTGTCTTGTCCATATGTCACAAAGGTTACTGGCCATGCCCGAATGTGAGCCCTGCTTCAATTTAGCAAGTAGTGAAGAAGCCGGGCCAAATGGATACTGAGCAAACTCGATACTGTCCCCTTTGCTATGTAGCCTGAGGCTCCATAGAGATGCGAAGGTAGTGACCCAAGAACTACGGTCCCCCAGCACGCCGGCCTCGGTGACATCCAGCGATCTATCACAGAGAACCAACAATTTTGTGGCAATATCTCTAGTGTCGTCGCGTGAAGACGAGAAGAGAGACTTGATATGCTCCGCCCCGACCCTCTTCTCAGGAGTCAGGCTACCATGATGGGCGTTGCCTTGTTCCAGCAAAATAGCCAAAGCTTTGAAAACTTCGGAAGCTGTTTTCAGACAGCCCTCTGGGGACTGCAATTGGTCTAGTGTCTCGGGCAGCGGGTCGCCTCTCTTCCTTTTGGCAGAGACACCGTTGATGTGAGCCTGTAAGGTTGTTGCGTCTCGCAAGGTCTTGTTCAGAAGGGAGACGAATCGCAGATAGGCCAAGGACCTTCCCAGGCTCTGAGCAGGAATCTTGGAGAAGACGTGGGCAAGAACAGACCAGGTCAGGGGATATCGGCGAACATGTTCAGCAGTCTCGTCGCTGCCAGCCATCTGTTTCAGTAGCCATCGCAAAATGGACTCCTCGACAGCATGCAGTCTGGTGTGGCTCGCGCTGGTGATCAAGAGCCACAGTCTGTGAATCCTCTCAGGGATTGACCGCGAGATGTCATCATCCGGAGCTCTCGCGTAGCGGTAAAGAGCAAGTCGAGAAGACTGGATAAGCGGTCAATTGCCAGGGCAATGCTGGGAAGATGGATAATAAGACATACCAGCTCGGACTCATCCACGTCTACGTCCATGGCTCCCATTGTGAAGATTACAGCGAATTGGCATCGCAGACCAGGCTAATTGGGTGCCAGAGCAATAGCTGTCTCATATAAGTTGTCCCGACATATAGAGAAACTGAAAGTATTTCCTATCTTCTCAAGCTTATCGCGAACTGAAGCTCCCCGCCGTGTTCGAGGCCTCACGCTTGAATGTCCAGAAAATAAATATACTGCCGCTCGGCGCTAGGCTAGACCAGGGGGTACCTGTGTACAAAGCGCTCACCGCCCGGCCTCCATCTGCAGATGCGTCCATGCCACAGCGTCTGGCCGCTTGGCTGTGAGTCTGCGAGTGGACGGCATCGAAGCTATCGAAGCTCCAATCCGCATTCCATTCATTCGGCGTCAATCCGACTTTCTCCTGTCCACGACTGCATTGCGGCCTCGGATTTCCTTGTGTCAATTGCCTAACCCCGTCCCTCATCTTTTGCTTCCACTTAAGTGTGCTCCCTGCCCCAACGTCCTTTGCTAGTCAATGGACCAATTCTAACCCGTTCTGCAGCTCGTCACCACCACCGAAAACAAAAGACGACGACAAGATGCCTGAGACGTCCGCTCCCGCTCCCATCGTCTCCCGCCCAGCGCGGCCCGTGAGTGAGGCGCTCCTCGAAGAAAAGGTACGCCATACCCTACGAGTAGCCTTTCGATTCAATCCAATCCCGCCCGCGAGAGAGCGAACGTCATCGACTCCTCATAATTACCGCACCCCGATACCATCGCTGCTTCACCTTGCACCGCCATACTTCGCTAACAATACGACTACAGTGGGACCGCTGCCTCTCCAACATGCTCATCAAGTCCACCCTCGGCCTCGGCTTCGGCGTCGTCTTCTCCGTCCTCCTGTTCAAGCGCCGCGCGTGGCCCGCCTTCGTCGGTGTCGGTTTCGGTGCTGGCCGTGCATATGAGGAGTGCAATTGGAGTCTGAAGCAGGCCTCCCGCGATCTCAAGACCAAGGCGTAGGCCAAGTCCTTGATCATCAACATATGCGACTTCTCCTTTGTTTGGACAGCTGCGAGCGCTCATATCTGTCTCCAACATCAACCGCGACGAGCGTACGGGCTGCAGGAAGGGGAGTGCGAGGCAACCGGGCCGATTGTATATATCCGCTCGCTGGAATTGAGAAGCGAGCTGATGGAAGCGAGCTTGGGTCATCGAGACGTAAATTAATGCAGAAAAATCCGTGGCCCTCTGTACAACAAAAGTTTCGATAGACAAGATGAGATGTGAGAGGCATAGACAAATATTGAAAACTTCATTCACTCCAAAACAGTACTGAAAGCAGCCTATCTAGTCCGACCTGGAGGGCGTGTGGCTGTGGAGATATTCATAATTCGTCTAAGATTCTAGACACATGCCACTAACTTCCCGCATCAATACACCAGTTCTCCCTGTCATGATCAAGGGGTATACTTCACTGGAAGTCTCATGCTATACCTGGGCCCAGTTCTCAGTCGCTAATATTCTTAGGATAAGACAGGCAAGTTCTGCCTACCAAATCGAGGGTCTACTTGATTGTGGTATTCGGATCGACGGCATGGCGGCTTCCTAAGAAGAAACCGAATGGAAACGAGTCCACACCGTGAGATAATGCCAGTTTCGACTTCGAGACTGGTAGACAGAGCAAAACCTCCAGTTGAAAGGTGAGACAAAGGTCTGTGTGGACGGGCATTAAGATACATGGGAGAAAGATGTAGCGTGCAAGTAGGCAACCAGGCTGCTTTTTCCGGTCGCGGGTTCGAGCCGTACTTCATAACAATCACCTCTAGCAAGTCTAGTATACCAAAGCTTGCAAACAACAGGGGGTTGGGCCTAAAGCCATTCTTTTTGAGTTTTTTATTCATTTTTATCCCCTCATTACTTCTACTGATGGTTTGGTCGTTGATGTTGATTATGGAACTGGTGTGTTTGGGCTGTGTGTCTGTTGTGTTCATGGGTTCGTGAATGAAAAGGGGTATCTCAAGATGAGTTGTGTGCGCATTTGTAGTTTCATTCCAATACCTACATCTTTAGAACTTGGTTTGGAACTAATACACTTTGCCTTACAAATGCATATCTATGCCATGCTTAGTGCTCAACACGATTCCGTCTTCAGTTTCTTGACATGTCTATCCATCGGACCCTCTTTGACCGCACCACTCCCGTTCCTCGAGTGTTTCGTTCTCTTATGCGACTCGTGATGTGCATCATCAGCATGCTCTCCATCATCCGAGGCCCCTGATAGTCCTTCCATCTCGGTCTCTCCCGCTTTCTCAAACAATTCCTTCCATGTTCCGTCCAAAACCACTCGATCCGCACCATGTAGTCCAATCTCATAGGCCCTCTTCATTACAGAGATGCAGATCTTTCTCCGCTCATTGAAATCGAACATGGGCTCTGGGTAAACGCCATCTTGCTTACCAGTGCTCAGGCCGTCCCCTTCTATCTTGACCCCGGCCTTATCGAGCGCGGCCCTGTTCGCTTTCCAGGGCTCATAGATGAATTTCGCATCTAGGTCTTTGAGTTCTGGTACCCATTTCCGAATCAAGTCGCCGTTTTTGTCCCATTTCTGCCCGAAAACGATTGGACTATAGCACCGATAGTATTGTGCGAAGAAGGCGGTGCAGCTCAGCCATTGCCAGTTGCCGGCATTGCAGGCTGGTTCGTGACTATTGGGGAAATGGGTTGGTTAGTTATCTTTTGCCATGGACACTGTGCTGGTATATAGTATAGGCAGTGGACTAAAAACACATACTCTATAAGGAGCTCCTCAAAAATATCTGCCCCTCGCTCCCAATGCACGTAACAGCCACCCCTAGTCAAGAAACACGCCACCATGTGACGGCCGAGATGATGTATCCTATCAAGGTGTTCGAATTAGTGAATTATCCAGGCGCAAATATATGAAGAAACTCACCAGCCTTCAGCTCTAAGCTGCCGCATCAGAGCATCGACGAAAGGGAAGCCAGTGGCGCCTGCCGACCAACGCTTAAACCACGTCTCGGCATGCGTAGAATCAACTATGAAAAACATTCCCAGTTAGCATCAAGTCTCGTCATGAGTATTGAGAAAATATAAGACTGACCATGGTACTCCCCACTGATAGCGTTCATACCAGTTTCGGTTTCAGTGTGCTTCGAAGGCAAATGCCAAGGAATGAAACGGACGTGTTCATTATTCAGTGTCTGGATGAAAGGTGACCCGATAGCTGCTTGAGCGGCGAAATACATATCACGAAACAACAGCTGCCCTGTCAACGATTCGGGCGGAGTAGCCGCCTCCTTTCCATATTTCTCTGCTGCTTCGCAAGCCCGCCAATAGAACAGTCGTGATGAAAGTGAGCCAAAGTGCATATGGGCAGAGAGGAGAGTAGTCGACTGCGGGTCGAAGGCTGTTGGATTAGTTTTCGGCTTCTGAAAAGTCGCTGCGTATTTCACGTCCGCCATGACCTGATCCAGCTGCTTCAGAGCTTGTGTTTCACCTCCTCGGTGAGGTGTTGTCGCTGGTGGAAGCCCTAATTCCTCCAGCGTTTCCTAGCGTATGAAACATGTCAGTCTGTCTTCATTAAACAAAATCTTAACCTGGACTGATTGTATTCTAGAATTTCCCAGCCTCTGCCGAATCGTTTAATCAAAGCTCGTAACACTCACTATAGCAAAGTCCCCCTTTGGTCCGGCAATATTTTGGTATTCTTTGTCCGTTTTGACGCGATGGGCCGCATTGAGATCAGGGTCTGCCGCGGGCTTGTCTTGGTCAAAGTCCACAGGCATTTCCCCGGGATCGGGGAGATGTCTAGGTGCGGAAATAGGCTTCGCAACATCTCCAAGCTTCTTTCCAGCAGCTTGAAGTTGAGTGATAGACATCGTTGGCTTACCGCCATTCTTTACCACGATATCATCGCTATCCCACAGCGTTCTGCCAGAGCGGGTTATGACTTCAACCCCTGCTTCCTTTGCAGCTTCGCTTACTACCCTATCTCTTTCGCGGGCATAGGAGTCTGTGTCTTTTTCGAACACGAGATGTGTGACTTTCCAAGCTTTGAAAAGCTTAGGGAAGAGCGTCTGAGGAGCTTCGCGGAGGACGAAGAGTTTTAACTTGGGATTGAGGTTGTGAATGGACTCTGACAGATCATTCTGACAATCCAGCCTAAATTGGCTGTCAGTTGAAAAGCTCGCATATATGTGGAGTTCTACGATTACA
Source organism: Xylariaceae sp. FL1272 (assembly GCA_022432385.1). NCBI lineage: Eukaryota > Fungi > Ascomycota > Sordariomycetes > Xylariales > Xylariaceae > Xylariaceae sp. FL1272. The sequence continues at coordinate 1,224,342 of JAJJXC010000002.1, forward strand.
GATACTGCCATCTATTCACTCCTCCCTTTGCTCGATATACCTGTTGTTCAGGAAGCATGTCCGTCAGTTTCCTAATGGTTATGATGTGAATTTCCCGGGAGCCGCCGGCCGTCTCGTTGAATTAAAAGATTACTCACTATGCACTTGTTAGTTCAAGTTCCCCTGAAAAGTAACATTAGAGTATTGAATGAGATGATTTCATACTCACCATAGTGAGGGTCCCATCTGCCACCAGAGGGTCAACATCCATTCTATGTTACGAATGAAACCATCACAACAGTAGTGGGTTGCATGCACATACTGTTTCAACAAATTAGCGTCGGAACATAATGATCTCAATTGACTTGTTCAACTTTGTCGGTGTAAGCTCTGGAAAAGTTGAGACTTGCCGTGAAAATTGGCCAGAGCACTTTGGGCTTCAAATCGAGGGCCGCTTTCAAGGCCGGCGAGTCGTGCAGACGAAGGTCGGTTCTAAACCAATATATCACGCGTGCTTCGCCCATTATCATGCGTGTAGACTTTTCAAGTTAATTCTGTCCCACGAAGGAGTCCTCACACCTCGAGATGAATTACACGTTCTGGGCCAACACCAATTCATGGGGGTAAACGAAAGTCAATGATGTCAGAGCGCCAGCCACGATTTGGGCTACTTTCGAGTAGCGCCGTTGAGCCCTTCATCAATCAAAAATCAGAATTGATTTTGCGTGGTTGTTCGCGTATTAACCTATTGCGTGCATCAAAGAGAGTAATTCTTTTTACAGGCGTTGGAAAATTTGAAATAGAGCCTAATACTGCACTCGTCACGAGGTCAATTCTCATGAAGTTCGTCTTCGAGTGTGTCATTAGAGTTACTCTCGCATGAGGATCGAATCGGGTGAATTGCAGACCCAAAAATCGGGTTGTAAAGTTTCAATAAGCAAATATCATTGCAACTGTAAGTGACCAAAGCGCAGCTTATAGTTAGTCAGGGAAGAATCTGGTTGGTCACTGTCTTCGGGACTATTTCTCTCAGGTTTGATCATTCAGTCAATGGGTATTTTGAATGTGTCTCGACCAGATGAAAAGCATCGAAGAATAAACGACAAGTTGCACAGTCGATGATATAACATCCCATGAATCCCACATCCATGTGTCTTATTGGTAGATTTAAGGTGTGTGAAGTAAAATATTCGACGGTCATATGAATCGCGTTGTTTAGTCTCAATACCCGGCAGAGAATTGATACCGTTTCCTTCTGCCGCTCCTCTTAAATATGAAATGCGTAATATCAATTTTCCGAGTCGCTCGTGATGACGCAACGGTCGGATTCTCTCGATGCTACGTTAATTCTCGTAAAGCGGACAACACAACGAAGCACACTATTGTAATGGAAAACTTCCACCAGGCATGCTCATGCCACAAATCTTGGTAGGTGATCGACTCATAAGTTTTGTCTTCACCCTACGCGAGTACTAGTACACCATTTGCTCGTCATATTGATATGATGAGGTCCATGGCACGCGATATCTGATGAGGTTTACTGCTGTGAACGGACCTCAAGCACACACTTTCAGGTTGTATGGCATAATCCTTGTTGGTCTCAATAAGTATTATAAAGATAGTATGTAATACTGTAAATTTACAAGATCTGGGAGAGCAGTGACAGAGAGCGTAAACTCGGGCTCCTCTAAATTCCGATGTCGATCAAGGGTGACCTATGGGAGGTTGACGTCCTTGCTTCCGCGGCGAAACTGATACGTGACCAGAGAAGAAGTAAGTTAAACAATCTGACCAGTCATTAGGTCGCGTTGTTATCATGCATAGTTCGAGCGCAGTGAAACGCTTCCGGTTTGCGTGGTACACTCCTGACGCTGCCAGCGATTGTGTGCGAGGTGAACCTGTAGGAAACAGTGGTCATAGCACATTTGATGTAGGTAGCACTGGTTTGATTGACATCGCTCAGGGACGTGATGGACCATCATAGAAAGCCAGCAGGGTTTTTGTGTAGCAAAGACTTCGTCTTGCACCATAGTTTAGCTCGGAGGGGACGCTCCTCTACCAACTAGCGTATACCATCTCTTGTATGCTGTGAGGTATTATACACCTCTGAGTAAAGATTTTACTCATGCAGCCCCTAGGGTGGTATGTAAAGGTTTTACCAAAAGTACTAGTGATATCTTAATTGTCAAGGTCTATATGATGCCAATGGCAACTCACTTCTGCGTACGGAACATTTTTGTCTCAGGATATCCTCCTGTAGCACTAATAAGCTTGACCAGTTCTACAGAAGGTCGCCGATTCTCATTATTGCAGTAATTTTACATCTTCGGTCGGAATAGATAGGACCCACGTGAGCCAAGCAAGGGGAAGTTATTAATTACTCATCTAGCGGTGAGTCGTCAAGTTGATCAATCACCCAAAGCAACGGTGCAACTGTTTAATAACGCCAAACCCGGATTGCTTAGGATTACCACAGTCAGAAAGGTTATCTTGATTGTGAGCTTCCTAGAAAACATCGAGAGTCAAGGCTGCAGAGGATATACATAGTATGGTGAGAGCCATAAATCGCTTCAATCGCTTCACGATACTCAACCCGTGACTGCCTACTTCGCACCAAAGAGACCTTACTCAGGAGCGAAAATGCCATGGTATGCATGTATGGGATTTGCTGAATCTGCATGGCCAGCACCGACATCTATTGGGCTGTAATTTTAAACCGTCGGGCAGTTATGCAGGGACTGCCGGGAGGGGTCCCAAGTTTGACAGCAACGTAGATTCCACTCTCCAAGCCCGGGATGCCGATCAGTTAATTTATTCGCCTAGGCATACCCCATTACGCACAAGTTGTCCCATTCTAAAAGACGCATTTTAAAATAAAATAAAATAAACAAGCTCTGCTGATCCATGTCGTCGACTACTAACCCGGCCGGTGATATTCGGAAAAGACGAGGATCCCAGGTTCAAGGCTGCAAGTTGGCAGTTCGTAGGGCCCAGGAAAATTTGTAAATCCACAATTGTTGGGCCACACAGAGAAAGGTAATGCAGTCATCATGAGTGAATATTCATTCGTCTTCGAACGAGCACAGTAATCTTTGATTGTTGACACAGAAGAGAGAAAAATATGTCCGAGCGCCTGGTAAATGCTAATAACACCTTCCCAATGCATCGGTAAGAAACCGAGAAACTCGCTGCCACCCTGATACAATATAGCAAACATATCGCTTGAAGATGGGAGTCACACGCGACTCGAAAAGTTTTGATCAATATGAGCGGATTTGCCTATGACGTGTACTATGGCGGTCCATCTTGAAAAGCTGGAAACAGGGGTATCGATTGAACTAAAGCTATGCTGCGACAATGATGTTGAGGATAAAATAGATGGCTGGGAATGTGATGGGTTTGTATGCCTCAACGAAAAAGGGTCGAGGATTGCGCCCAAAGGCACGTAGTATTGTTTTGCGGACGTTGTGTTCCGTTAGTATGAACTCTGAGGGTGCTAGTAGTTGTGCTTTTCGAAGCCTCGCTTGAGGCCCTGTTCCCGAACAAGAGCCTCTGCAGGCTAAACTGCGACCGGCAGGACCCTGGAAGTCATATATGTGATGCACATAAGCCACGGGGTTCCAAGATTCCCGGAAATCCTAGGAACTCGTGAATACCCACATCGAGCTCTAGGTCTTTTCGTTTTATAATCGTTTGCGACATCGGCAGTTGATGCGCCGTTGGATGAGGGAGCCGAGGAGCGTGGAGCAGCCATTTTTCGCCGATCAACACGATTCAGGAATGCGCGCCTGGTTCTTGGCTCAGGTCTCCATTGTTCTTTCAGGATTTGGTAATAAGTTCGTCTTTGGCGTTGTTTCCTCATCATAGACGTAATTGAAAAGCCGTTTGTACCGCCACGGCGCGCAACCACAATGCTTCGCTTCGGCAGTGGAGCAGATGACAATGGCAAACCGGCTGCTGGAGACTTGGGCGCGGATCTAGACTTCGGCCTGTGATATCAAGGTCCACCGCATCGGAACGCCGTCCGGACCGATCTCGTAGGTTTTCGTAATCGCTTTCCTCGGCGGTAGAAGCCACCGAGCATGCCCCTCGCGTTGATCATCCAGTTTGCCTTGCTTCCGCATCAGATGCTCCATTAGTGCGATACGAATGAAATCTGAATTTTCGCGCATTTCACGTTGGCGCGGACCTGGTGGGAACACTACCACTTCAGATGCTTTGCTGCTGGTCGAACTTTGGGAAGATGGTCGGGAGCCCTTAGGCACCACTCGCGATCTTTGCACTTTGTATGTCTGCATCTGAATAGATGCAGTATAAGCCCGAATAGATAGTGAACCTCGCGTATCAGGCCTCGGAGTGCTGGTGGGATTCAAGTATCGCCGCATGGCGTCGCTAGGCTCCTCTTCCAGAACAGGGGGCCTTCTCTCGTCTGTGAAAGGGATCCGGGGGTCAATAGTAAGGATCGAACGAGTTAAGAAGTCATCGGGCGGCGTAGATGAGGCGGTGAACGATGATATTGACCTAGCCGCAGACCGCAATGCCCGGAGTGAAGCTGTGAGATTCGATTTGAACACAGATCTAAATGGCATCACGCTCTGTGGTGGCGTTTCAGTTGGCGATGTAGATTTAGCGCCTAAAACACTGAAATCCAATCCATCTGTCTCGTTGGAGACTTTCGACAATGGATCTGCTGGCTCTTCGCCGGGTGGAGAGTGTACAGGCTGAAGGGACCGCCTAGGAGAGCGCAATTTGCCCCTTCTAGGCGTAATCGGAAAGTCGACGGAGAGCTGAGCGCTGTTTGGCGCTGAATCCCCTAGAGAGGGCAGGCTGTCGAAGGATCCTGTACGAGTTGAAAAGGGAGATGCGAACCCGCTATCGCTCGGCAGTGACACCACATCCTCCTCGAGCTCATCCGGTGGGCTGAGAAGCACTTCAAGTGGGCTGCGGTCGAACGAGTCGAAGCCGAGCTGCTCACTGAAATCGAGGCTCAGCTCCTGACTAAGCTCTTTCTCGGAGACTCGTGAACGTGGTACAATAGAGTCAACTGTCATCCTGCCATCTTTATTTCGGCGCAGGCTTCGTTTCCGATTCGGCGGTGGGATGTTAGTGATGGCAAGCAAGGCGGCGACAGCCGGGGGTATGGCCTCGGGTTGGTGGACATCTTGAGCCCTGAGCGTGGGCGAAGAGCGCACTCGATGTACATCTCGTCCTTGGCGGCTCTTGTGCCTCGGCCTCACGGGGATCTGGACGGCAGTGGACGGCACAATGGGTCGCGCAGCCACGGTCGCCATAGTTGTTGATGTTGAACTGTTACTCGGTGGAGAGATGGTGTGTGAAGTCCTCGACTTGCTTGGCGCAAGGGTTGAGCGTGGCCAGTTTATAATATCTGCAGGGCTTGAGGTGGGCATGTTGCGGCCTGGTACCGATTCATCCTTACGTGATGGTGATGAGTCTGTTGAGGGTGTTGCGCGAGGAGAAGTAGGAGAGCGTCGTGGTGAAGAATGTGGGTGGTGTGAATAACGAAAGGACCTTGGATTTATCATGGTCCATGTAATGTAATGACATGCACCGGGCTGGCCCGGGGTTCGGGGGCTGCTGCAAGGGTCCACGCCGTCCCTCTTTCAGGTTGAACACAATGGAAGGAATGGAACGAACAAGTGGCAGCCAGCGGAGCAGCCCGTCCTAGAGTACAATAGGCAACTCCAGCTCCCCTTGACTTGACGCGGGATTGAACCGGCGCCTCAAGGAATGTCTTACTCTGTGTCATCAATAATGAGATGCTGCTCACTAGTGGGATTCAGTTGTTTCCGCTTGCCCGTCTCGTGCTTCTATTCCCCTTTCTTGCCTGTGCCTTACTTTTGTTGACAATGCCAAGAAAAGAATTGGGCTGTATGACACAGGCGGCGATGCGATCAGACGACCAGGGCTGTTGAGTGATTCTTGTACGTAAGAGTCCCTGCTCCAGATCCCGTCAACGTGGACGCTGCAGGTCCCAGTGATCGGTCGCGTGCAGGCCGGCTGATTTGATGGGTTCGATGGATGGGCCACGCGGTATGAGGTAGGACAAGCAACTTTTGCGACAAGAAAAGGAGGAACGGCGAGACTCTTCCAACTCGTTTCTTGTTACCAATGGATGCGTCAAGGCCGCGGTGCTATCGAGATCTAGGTGCTTGCATCCAGGTGGCAATGACAAGAAACTTAGTCGCTGATAATCGGAGCTTGACGACTAGTCAGGTCACTCAATAGAAGACGCAGACAACAGGGTGCATCAAGCTTGTGTAGGTTTAACAAGAAGAAAGAAGCGACAGAGACAGATGGATGCTAGATGAGGACCAACAAACAGCGTGGGGAAGAGAGGGTGGACACTGATAGTGTTTTGGAGGAGAATAACAGCTTCATAAGGTAAGCGACATCGATTGCTCACTCAGACAACGCCTAAAGATAGTGAGGGCATCCGCGGGATCAACGGAAGCTGATGCTAGCCAAGAAAGAGGGCGATGAATGCACACCTGCCTATCGCCCTATCACCACGGTTGACAGCGTGACACCCAACGCAGCCTGACATCTGGCCAGAGATAAGAGCGTGCAGCCTGAGAGGAACGAATTATCACGACAGTAGTAGTCTGTCTGGCTGATTCCTGGATCTGATATATTTGCTTGCATTCCATCCCGTCACGGTCTTCCTCGGCTGGCTTCTATTTCCCCATCCCACCTCATGTCGTTCATATCAGCTAAAGGAGGTAGGTACTGACAAACTTACAAACTTCTACAAACTCAGTACAGAGGTTCCATCCGTGTGGGAGGGCACACAAACGGCTGCTACCTAGCTTATCATGGCATTCCGATCGAGGCGAGCTAAGTAGTACCATAGGGACAGGTGCTTAGGAGGTAGGTACATGTAGTTCATTTCCAATCCAACTCGTATTGACCCGTGAGGCTAAAAGCAGTCACTCGACTTTCTCACGCCCAACGAGTTCGCAATGGCGCTCGTGTGCACACGCGGGGGTCGAGGAGTACCAGTGCATCCATCCTTCTGCATTGGTGTTGGGGTGCATAACCAGAGGATATGTGACGTGGGCTGTCCCCAGTTATTGCAAGACTGCCCGCGTGCATCGGCGAGATCTCAGATGGGGTCCATCCGCATCGTCCCTCTGCAATCCTCTCTCTGCACCTGAGCCCGCGCAACCTCGGAACGCTTTATTAAACCTTATCTCGTCGAGCCTGTCTGTCAATTTGTGCCGAAAGTGAATCCACAGAGATCGGCTGGATAGAGTTTTTGTTACCGTAGTTTGCATCATCCTACATTCATATTTTCCACGGTGGGTAACTAACTACCTTACCTCAGGTAACATGCGTCGTATGAAAAATACACCATTTGCCGCGCAGAGCGCCAGCGCCCATAGCATCGTCACAGTGACCTCCTTGCTCCACGCCAGTCTTGACGCAATTGGTTCGCTTTTCCTTCTCCCAAGTCGCTTCCACCTACCCGATTCTTTTGGTGAACAAACCGACCGTACAAAACACCACATCTGACTAGTAGTTGAATTACGACACAACCAACAACCAAGCGGGCAGAGAATCAAATGAAATCGGTCCAGGACCCTGTGCCGTCCCTGCATCTGATATGTGGATACCATAAGAACTGCCCAGCGGTGAGAGTGAGACATTTGCTATGCCAAAAGACACGATGCTGGGGGTTTCTCTCTCTCTTCTTCTTCCACGGCCTACACTAGCGCCGCAAGGCTAGGGCTCAATAAGACAGGCGACAGCTTCACTGCCGCCGGGTAGACAACCGCCATATCCACAACTGCAGACCACAGGGATGTCCCCTCGTATGGCAGTCCAAGAGAACATTGCTGCGGAGGCCTTAAGTTTGAAGCACGAGAAGTATTAGCTGGAGAGACCTCTCATCGAGCTCAAAAGGCTATGTGCACGGTGACTGTGAGGCTGCGTGTACGACTAGAAAAGGTTTCTGTTGTCTTGCTTGCTTACCTACCATGCATGAGATCGTTGGCAAGGTACGTGGAGGCAACAGGACAAAACAGTACAGTACACGATGAAGCTGGTTGAATATCACTTAAACCTGTCCAAGCCAGTCGCAACACACCAACGCGGGGAAAGTATGAGAAATCAAATAGCGAGTTGGTAAGAGGCGAGTGAAAGGGCAATCAATGGACGCTGAGCTCGGAAAGAGTTTCTATCGACAGTAGGGATTGACACGGGGATCGACACAGGGAGCCACTGACCAGCCTGCGATATCGCATTCTGAAGACGAGTCAACTATCATAGACGAGCTGGATTCGCGAAGTGAAGTTGTGCTTATTATTCAGAGTTGAAAGTACCGGCTACATACCGGAGGCCTTCCTACGTGTCCTCTATCCAGTGGTACAACAACGGATGACTAACGCGAGGAGACATTCTAACGAGGGGGTGAACTCACCTAAGCGACCTGAGCAGATGTCTCAAGAGCATCATACAACTCAGTCCACTCTTGTTGCGCAATAATCTCAGAGAAAGACGGGATGGTTCAAGATGCGCATACAATTTGAACAGAAGCTTTGCTACAGACGCTGGCCATAATTATGTCTCATGGAGCTGAAGGTCATCTTATTTGGACAGCAAAAATAGGTTCTTGCCCAAGATGTATAATCTCTGGTCGAAGTAAGGATATAAACGCTACTCGTTGGGAAAGTTCGTGTGGGTATTGTTCCTATGACACAAATATTAAGAGACTCGTGAATGCCCCGATGTAAAACACCTGTATGCCAACACACCAGAATACTCAAACATACCACTGAGCCACGCTACAAAAGAGTATCGAACGCCCGATAGTGGTCACCGGTGGTATGGATGGATATATGGGGTGTCTAGCCCAACTAGAATCAAGGTATATGAACAGCACATGCGTGACCAACGACAAAGGCCTGACGCCATACATAACGATAATACCAAAAGCCTACAAATTAGGCAACTCTGTGCGTAAACACGCATCCTCATATCCACTTCTCTGTTGGCTGGGTCTCGATATCCGGCACATTAGGCAACAGCTCGCGCCTGTTTTGTACCGGCTTGTTTTCCAGCACTGGTTGATATTGTATGATGAGATCACTGTTTCTGATGATCCCGTTAAATGTCATGATGGCCTCTTCACTCTGGCGCGGCGTCTGACTCTGTAGTTGCGTCTGTGACTTTAGTCGCGTCATCCGTGTTGCCGCCGTGCCGAGAACTTTGCGCTCTGTTGCGCCGACGACTTCGTCACGGCCCACGCCGAACAGACTTGGGAACCACGAGCGGAGTAGTGGCCGTAGGGCGGGAGCCGAGGCCGTTATCAGCGCGAGATTGGTCTCGATAGCTGATATGACGAAACCGATGTTGGCGTCTGGGTTGATGGTCGTCTTGAGCATGAATAAACCTTGAACAAGGAGGACTAGGCGAACGATGCTTGTGATAGTAGTGCTGATCATTGCCAATCATTAGTTATTCTGTGTAGCTCAATACCTACTCGATCATGTTGGCCACGTACAGGAATCCAAGCAGAAATACCACCAATAATGCGATCTTCGTACGCCTTGGGATCTTGAGCTCTAAAAATATCTTGAGCGGCAGCCCCAATATGAGTATGTCCGTCAGGATGTTGAACGAGGACGATGCTGTGAAAAATATCCTTCGATCGATGCATGTTCCTTCCAGAAATGGTCTCCAATTCTTTTCAATGGGTATGCATTGAAAAACAGTTGCGAAAAACACACCGATCATGTTCCCAATGTTCGCTGCGTTCACCCATATGATGAACCGCCGAACGCCAGGCTTCTGACCGAAAAGACGCAGAAGGAAGAGTAATATCGAGGATTTTACCAGAGCCAAAATAGGGTTATATAGTATCTCAATGGCGTAGTTCCATATTAAGCCTGGCACCGGGTCATGTGGTGGAATGTCCTCGATCCTGACCCCGATAAAATTCGTTCTGATGACTTTGACAGATCAGTAAGCATACTGTTTCTGTTTCATCAAGAGTACTCACACATATAACTTGCTGCTGTTTCCAAAATGGATAAAACCTAAAAGTATTAGCACGATGATGCTCACTTATCCCTGCATCACTTATGTCATACCATCGCTACGCATACTAAGGTGTCATCTATATGACCTATTAGCACTAAAGTCAACATCATATGGTATGAGACTTACCTAGACCAAACTGATGGGACGATAGTCTCCCAGCTACTCTTGTACAAAGCACCACAAAAGCCAGGACTGGAAATGCGATGGTAATGGCTATTGCGATATTTTGCTCAACACCTGAGTATCGGAACGGATCTGGAGACTGGACCGCCGCAGTCGTCGACCTTCCCAAGCCCAAGAACTCTGTGGTGGGCAGAAGAGACATAATGAGTGACATGCGAACAGGCTGTGTACTAGCCAGGCGCTTTACAACGAAAGGAATAAGAGGGAATGAAAAGAAAATCGCTACCAGTGTAGACGCACCGAGAGACGGGATGAGCCCTGACAATTATAAGAAAATATGGCATCGTCATGGTTTACAAGGTGTACGTCTTCACTCGGTTGAGGATGATCGACGCTTGGTTATGGTGTAGGTGAGGTCTTTGGACGGCATAGGGGTCCTTCGCCGGATAAATCATCTTGTGTCATCAGATGGTTTATGTTGGATCGCCACCGGCAGGCATGAGTGATATCCCACCGACCCCACAGAAAGCTCGCCGGCCGAGATATTTTCTATAGCTACTCATGTTGGTTGCCATGACCTGGACTATAAACCACTGGAAACTTGTGCTACAACTGCGAGTGATATGATTTCGGGACTTCGAGACAGGTTTTGCACCAGGTCTTGTCATGTTGTAGCAGGGCAACACATCACACAGCACACGTTGGTAATTGCTGATTACCATGTCCAATGCAAGCGATGAGGGCCTTCAAGACAGAAGGTTGCTGGGGTTCGTCACAATTGGGGTGGCGACTAGAGCCAACTAGAGCCTATCGGATGAGCAGGCCACTGTTAAGGCGAGAAAAGCCTAATGGTGAAGATCAGACGATCTGATGAGAGAAGCCAAAGGTTGCCCAAGTGCCTATGGTTCCGAAGGGCAAGCTTGAAGTGTGAAACAAAAGCGCAACTCGAGAAGAAGTGCTGAGAAAGACGTGTGGTCAGGTACGAGCCGTGTGCCGAATTTCTCGGCGTGCGACCATGGCGAGATCGGGAGAATAGTCTCGACTGTCGCAAGTTCGCGGTTGCGGGCAGAGGAAGATCTGATTTGCCTTCTCCCCATCCGTGCGCAAGCGAGGCCAGGACTGCTCGCATGAAGCATGAATCAAGAGTGCTCCTCACGCAAATCGCCCACAGACACGAATTGTGGCCACCACATCATAACACATCGCTGATGAAGTTATACTGTCTCGTTGTGGCGAACTTGATACCATGTTCATAATAAACGCCTATGATGCGCGCAGATCTGGGGGATAGACTCGCGTAGAATTCGAGTCTCGGTGTGTAGACATTCTAATCATAATCTTTCATGTGAAGGTGGCCGATATGCTGACATTGCGTATCTTGAGTCTTGTGGTGGCGCGAAGACATGAGGGAAAGAATGCTGGAAACGTAGTTAAATGGGTGGCATCGTTCCGGAGTACAGGCGTTAACAAGTCATCGTAGAGCAAGTGTGTACTGTATCTAGCCACTATAGTCTTGATCCGGAAGTGTCTTGTCAGTTGTTCTAGCTATGTATTGGCGACGGTTCGGAAAAGGCTATCTTGGAAACCCCTGATCGTCAGTGCGTGCCTCGAGGCTCGGATGGCAAGGTCTGCCTGCACCCTCGTGTCATTCTGCCGCTGTTGACATCAGATGATGTCGAAAATTTATGAACGTATAATTCTGCTCAGACTGTCAGACTTGCTCTTCCTTTGACAATTCGAGGCGAGTCTGTCCATTAACTAGGGCTCTGCTGGTGATGCCAAGTGCTATGATATCAAGACAGGCCCGGTAGTAGGCCATCTGTTTCTTTGCCGTGAGGACTGCGTCGGTGCCGCGCATGAATCACAGCCTAACACGTAGATGAACTTCCTAATGACCCTCAGCTAGGGGCCGCATGCATATATCTTTGCCTGGCTGTCCTACTAAGTGTTCCGGTTATCGCATTTCGAGACAACCCGAATTGGTGATCGCTGGGTAGCACGAAAGCTCTATGTTACCAGGATGGATTTCTGGTGCCTCTGATATGTCTCGCTCAATGGTCGGGTTTAGATTGGCAGTGACTGTATTTTACGGCAACCACGGCGCTGCGGTACATTGAGGTGTCAAAAAGGTACAGATCACAGAACAAGTGAGCTATCGTTTAAATGCCATGCGGAGAGCGCAGGTGAACCACGTCGTTGTCGAGGCATTGGCTTGATTGAATGGTCAAGGACAGCCCCAACGGCGTGGGATCTCCAGTGGCCCACAGGATTTTGCGACCGTTCTTAGAGTGAAGTGAGGTCATCTACGAACGTTGAATGTGCGTAAGAAAATAGGAGATCTTGAAGCGACGGGATTTGGGAGAATGGCTGGGCGCACGGATAACTTCCTCAGTAGCGTCACCAACCCCACTGGCCGTGTTAATCTACAGGTATAGGTAGTAACCTGTACAACTACTTCGTACAATTGTCCTGAGAACAGGAAACAACATGACCACGATCCTACACGATAGCTAGGCTCCTCTATCGCATTTCCTCACCGTAAACGGCAGATACCGACCACTTGCGCTGGACACGATAGCACAATCCCTCCCTAAGCCTCGCGACCTCCCCCTCGCTCACCATGGCCGCCCGCGATACCGAGCTGACCAGCTCGGCGCAAATATTCACAACACACACCTTGCCACACATCCGCACCCTACACAAGACCTTGCACACCCAGATCGACGAGAAATCTGCCCGTCTTCGGACACAGGTCGGCAATAGCTATCGCCAGCTTCTCGGCACCGCCGACACCATCGTCCACATGCGCCAGGATATGCTGTCTGCCCAGGACGTGCTGGGCCGTATGGGTGGCCATTGCAGCCGCACTGCTGTCGAGGACAAGATCGCAGGCTCGAGCCGATTCGCCCAGAGTCACAACACGGACGCCGATTTGGCCCACACCGCACGTCTCCGGCTGCTGAGGGCCTGCGCATTGGCCGTTGGCAGGCTGCTGAAGACGAGCGGGAGCAAAAATACTCAAGTAGACAAGGGCGATCGGCTGCTCCTTGCCGCAAAAGTCCTCGTACTCAGTCGCTTGCTCGTGCCTGGATTCGGAAATCTCAAAACCTTGGACGAGGAATTAAAGCTTGCCATCGAGTCTACGAGAAAGAACCTAGACAGCTTGAGACGAAAGCTAATAAGAGCAGTCGAGAGAGTGCTACAGAGAACTGGAGAAGAAACTGATATCACTGTCATCACCAGAGCCCTTTCTGCCTACAGTCTTGCGTCAAGCTCGGGCGCCAAGGACATCTTGCGGCTTTTCTTGAATATCAGGGCCCAAGCCACCATAGATGAGTTCGACCAAACAGGTACAGAGAATGTTCTGAGGGGCCTCGAGCTATATACCAGGACCCTGGTGGATGTGCAAATGCTAGCACCGACTCGGCTTCGTGAGGCGCTGTTGGAAATTAAGAAGAATCCGCTCCTAGCGGATGAATCATTACGTTCCATCGAAGATCTTAGACTAGACGTCTTCGAGCCATGGTGTGGTGATGAGATTCGCTACTTCACTCCTTTCATCAGTCACGACGAGCTGGACGGCAAGCAAGCTAAAGACATGCTTACGAGCTGGTCCAAGAAGGGCGGAGAAGCTGTTCTTGACGGATTGACCAAAACACTCGAGCAAATGTCCGACTTTAAGGCGGTGCTGGACCTGCGCACAAGTGTGCTGCAGCAATGGATCAAAGATGGCGGGAAGGCAAGAGGTTTTGATCCATCCATTATGCTTGATGGCCTGCGAAAGGCTTTGAACGAACATCTTCTAGAGCTCATTGAGGCTAAGGTTGCGAAACTGAAGCTCGTTAGTTCCGAGGTTTCTGCCACGCTCGATGCATGGCAGTCCGGAATCACAGATCGTCAACAAAGCCTCTGGGATGCAAGCTTACTGGAGATGGATTTGTCTATCGGAGCCACGCGGGTGACAAACGAGGTGGTATCTCGAATCTCTGGAAGAAACGATGCAGTTGCGCGAGCCGTCACTGGGTTCGAATCTTGGCATCAAATCATTGACATTGTCCGTCATCTTGTTGATCAACTCAAGAATCAGCGGTGGGAGAATGACGTAGACGAGATCGAGGATGAAGAGGTCATAAACGAACGTCAACAGCTATTAAGCAAGGACGACCCTCAGCTCTTACACGTGCGATTAGCATCCACTTTGGCTCGTGCTTTCAAAGAGCTAGACGTGCAATTTACGACATTATGGCAAAGCCGGAGCGAAGGAGCGGACAGTGGACCGATCGCGATGTATATTCTACGAGTCGTGAGGCATTTTCGGAACCATTTACCACATCTCGAAGGCGTGCAATCGTTTGGCCTGGAAAATGTTCCCTCTCTTCACGAGAAGCTTGCACTGCATGTCTCACTGTCTCCAATTGAAGAGTTTGCATCAACGGCCCTAACCCTGAAACGAGTTGCTGGCCGAGCATTATGGGAAGGGGAGCCACCTTTGCCTACGCAACTCTCCCCTGGCACCTTCAAGTTGCTACGAAACCTGACCATGAGTATGGGTGGTGCTGGTATTGATCTGTGGACACCTGTGGCTGTGAACAAGCTCAGAACCATCTTTGCCCGTCAACTTGCTGATGTTTGGCGCGAAGAACTCGCCGCGGATGCGACTGAGACGGATGCTTCTGAGACTTCTGAGCCTGCAACTAAATCGACTGAGGACATAGAAAACAGCCCAACCCCAGGAGGGGATACCGACAAGGACACCATGCAGGAATTGACAAACCCCCCGAAACGCAGCCGAGACATCTATATTCAATGGCTTTTTGACATTCGTGTATTGGATCGCTACCTCGACCCCGAAAGTGCTTCATCGGACAAGCCCATGAAGACCCTAGCTTCAGAAATGCCCAGGAAACTAGACCTAGGAAGCGAGGCAGAGGAACGACTCGCAAAGGCTGCGCAGGAGTACTGGAAGAGGACAAGTCTACTCTTTGGTTTGCTTGCATGAAATACCCTCGATGTCAGTATAGTTTATGCCCTTATGACTTCAAATCTCAAACGAATTCCACAACGAGGCTTGATACATGTCTATGTCTACCTGCTGGCTCGCACGCTCAATCCAGGAATCTCTTGCATTTTACAACTTATGCTTCTTCTTGCCGGTGGCGATTTTCATAAACTCCTCTTGTGGTACACCGCTCATGAACCGTCCCAGCCCAGCGAAGACCTCCTCAACGTTCTGTTTATCGAGTGTATCGCGTTCTGGCTTGCGAATTAGCGCCTTGATGCCCGTGAGACTGTCGCCTACCAGATGCTCGCCTAGCCGATCGTCTACCTCGGCTAACACCTGTTTCATAAACGTCTTGTCGTCCCCCTTTTCGCACTGGAAGACCTTGTTTACGTAGCCCGTGGACACTAGGTCGTCAATGGGGATCCGCTTGCTCATGATGAGCGCCTCGTTGGCTTTGGAAATACCGAGGCGCTGCACGAGAGCGTGGGACGCACCGCCTTCGGCTACTAGGCCTAGGGATGAGAATGGCGTGAGGAGAAAAGTGTGCGGTGCTGCGTAAACGAAGTCTGCAAATGCCGTCAACGCCGCTGAGAGACCGACGGCGGGCCCGTTAAGAGCGGCGATTAGGATCTTGGGGTGTGTGTAGAAGGCTTGCGTCACGTTGAGGTTGTTTGAGACGAAGTTCTTTAGCCACTCTTTATACAGATCCGTGCCCGGTGGTAGGTCCCGGCCAATGGAAACGTCGGCACCGCTATTGGTCATGTGAGCATTGTGTCTATAGTATAATTCGCCAATGCGCTCATCTCAGAGTCCTACATAGAAATAGAAAGCACCGCGAAACTTACGCTGAGAAATATCGGCCCTTTCCGGTCAGGATCGTGATATAGATGTCGTCGCGCTTAGCGATCTCGCGCAGAGCCTGGGAGATGGCATAGTAGCCCTCCTGGCTAAGGGCATTTAACTTCTTGTCATTATCGAGAGTGATGATCGCGATTCGGCCTGAGTACGAGAGTTTGACTACTCCGGCCATGGTATTCTCGATATGTGTTTATGTGAAGAGAGGTGGTTTTGATAAGATGAATGTTTAGTACAATGGACAGTTAGTAATCCTTCTCGGCGAAAAGTACCCTAAATGGTCGCCGTCGGTACGCTCCACTAAAGTAGCCGAGGCTCTTGATACCCGGCCCCTGTCTACATGTATCATCACTATGTTTAGCGACTTGAGAACTGGAATTTAGGTACCCCATGTTTTCCCCACGGCGGCTTGCGGGTTCCGGTAGGAGCTTGTGTCTCTGCGTTCCGACGAGCTGGAAACTAGAAAAGGACGCAGTCGGACTGAAGGGTATGTGAGAGACAGACATATCAGTTCTGGCTTGAGCCTTGCGCATGGTACTCGATCGATGGTTAACAGGCACCAATTGTCCAATTCTGCTAGGTCAGAAGCACATGTAGGCCGTCGAGTAAGTCAGATGGGAGATTATCCCTATAGTCAGGTTCCCTCATCATTCGATATGGGAATGGTAGGAGGCAAGTCAGAGATAAGTATGACACTCTGAGCAATCCCAGCGGTGTGCGTCCCCAGCCGGGCGTGACTTTGCCGGCCAAGATGCATTTTCAAAAGTGCACCTAGTTCTTGAGCACAAATCAATATCGTTACCCCCCTGCGCTCCAGGCGCAGGACCTTGACCGACATGGTCCAAGCTCAGTAAGTCAACACTGACGACAGACCTCACGCAGCTTCACATCTCACAGCGTTCGCATACATAATCAACGATGCTGTCTCGTCAACTCGTCCGGCAACGGCCACGAATATGCCGACTCCAGGCACCTAAGCCTCGATTCTCAAGCAGCCAAGCAAGCTCACGAAGCCGTATTGGCACCAGCGTTGCATGGGGAGCAGCATGCTTGGCCACTGGCTGGTTTATCCACGATAAGTTTGGCTCAACTGCACCAGTCGCCAGCACAACGCGTGATCTCGTGACAAGCCGAGCCAGCCACACGACACAAACACCAGATCTCAACAAGCTCGGTCTGTCAACCCAAATCAACTACACAACACCACCCACATCGGAACAAGTCACACAGCAACTCAACGAACACGCATTCACAGTCCGCGATGCTCCAGGTGGCGTCGGGCGCTACGACGGGGTCCAAGTAGCCTCCAACTCGCCCTGCGAAGACTCCCTGCTTCACGGGACTTTCGACGCCCCGCTCAGCAAAACTTCTGAGAAATGGCTGGCGTGGGCTGTCTTCGATGGTCATTGCGGCTGGCAGTTGTCGAGCTTACTCACGACGCAGTTGATGCCATTTGTTCGCAAGTCTCTCCTTGAAGCGAAGACAGATGACGACGAGGCTGTGCATAGTGCGTTGAAAACCGCATTTACAACACTAGATGATGCTATTGTCAAGTCCGCTACTAGTATCGCCGAGAGCGACCTCCCATTCGCGGAAAAAGCCAGGCGTCTTGAGCCCGCCTACGCTGGAGCTTGCGCTCTCCTCACGCTCTATGACCCAGCGTCTCGAAAGCTCCGCGTAGCTTCAACAGGTGACTGTCGCGCTGTGTTGGGCAAGAAGACAGCGGATGGCAAATGGGAGGCTACAGACCTCTCTGAGGACTGCACCGGCGCCACTCCGTCAGAAGCAGCGCGCATCAAAGCGCAGTTCCCAGATGAGCCCGATATCGTGCAAGGCGGTCGGGTTTGGGGTCTACAACCATCCAGGACCCTTGGTGATGGTATGTGGAAGTGGACGAGCGAGCTGAAGAAGAATCTGCGCCATCACTTCAACGGCCCGAGTTTACCATCTAGTGTGCGGTATAAGAACTACAAAGACGGACCATACGTCACTGCCGAACCGCTCGTGACTACGACTCAGATCCCTGACGCTAAAGAGTGTCCCAGTTTCGTAGTATTGGCTACTGATGGACTGTGGGATACCATGTCGAGCGACCAAGCCGTTGACCTTGTGGGGAGGTGGTGGGAGCAACAGCAGAAAGGAATAATGCCTCCCCAGGGAGACGAGAAGCAATCGTCTGACTGGGGCCCGACAGTTTTAGGCTGGAAACAGCAGTGTAAATACGAAGAAGAGAAAGCGACCTTCCGTGATGACAATGCCGCTGTCCACCTGGCGCGGAACGGCCTTGGAGGCGCTCACGAGGAGATGGTGCGCGGGGCTTTGGCTTTCCGCTACCCGAACTCCAGAGACATACGGGACGACATTACTATACAGGTTGTGTTCTTTGGGCCCGGACGTAGTAGCAAGGCGTAAGGGGAGTATCGCCAAAGAAATGATACAAAGATTGGACCTACATGTCGGCGGCTCATGGGCTGAGCGCAAACAAAAAGAGAACAGGAGAACAAATCCACCTGCGTTTCTCTGGAAACATGTTTCGGTTCCACCTTCGAACTGATCCAATGAGTAGAGATTGCGCTGACGATTGATTGAGCAGCACTCCAAGTTGCTTCTCCTGTTCCTGTCTCGAAAGCCCGAACGCCGGGTTTCTGTGTGATATCATCGAATAAGCACTGGAGTCGGCAAAGTCAAGGCAGATTATATGTTGGAAGCTCTCGAAACAATACTGTCCAGCCTCCAATACAAAACAAACGCTCACACGATAAGGCTAAACAAGGAGGTAGAGATCAGTGGAATTTGGAAACAAACAAACATGTCTAAACTTGATTCATGTTCATCAATTCTGCCGTTATATCTCGTGTTACCCGATAGATACCTAGCTATATCCCAAGACACATACGCCTTGGTCTTGCACGTTGGCAAAAATTCATGAGCTACGGACTGATTCGTCCAGGTCAAATCATCTATCAAACCCGCTTTTTTGGTGTCTGTTTGTCTGTCTGTCTACTAATCAACATCGCTGAATTGTGAAGACTCCTGGTGGAAATGCAAACGCTCCTGATGTCCCTATAACTTCATCGTTTAGTGACCCATGTCTCGGCCACCGACAGCCAGACGATCCTGTTTCCGTGTAAATACAAGCGAGAGGATTAAGGATGTGAAGATTTTGTTCGTTCCCCGATGCTACTTACTCGACGCCATGGAATGTCAACCCCAGTATAGGCACGAGGCACCAACTCCTTGCCCACGCAAATCCCATTAGGAATAAGTCCACGGTAGTGGAGAACCATTTTCTAACAGTGCCTCCATCATATACGAAAGGCGATTCCCGAAACAGATTATGTATTGCGAAATGTAGAGAGATTTCGTCGACTGGCCAATAGAACAATTGTGACTGTAAACCATGGCGTACAATTCTTGCCGGACGTTGTAGCGCAGAATTGAAAAAGTGCGGTATTTGCATAATACCACATAGGAGCTCATTGTCGTTAAAGGCCACAAAGACATGAGGAAAGTATGAGGTTGTCCCGCAAACAAAGGAAAGCTATCAGAGCCAGCTCCTCGTCTTACTGGTCCTGTACTGTGATAGGACAAGACGTAGCGCTGAGTTCTGTATCCTGAGTTCCCTTGGACTCTTCGCCAGCTTCGTCCGTAGATCCGACGTTGGTGCTTGGTGGGCTGATGCTCTGCGGGCTATTTTGCTCCGTTGTGAGAGGGGGCGTAGGTGCTCCTGAACTGACTTCAATCATCAGGTTGGGCGTCGGGGAAGCTGTGGCGGTTATAGATGACGTGCCAGTGATACCAGCAGCAGGGGTTGCGCTAGGTAAAGGCGCATTATGATACTCGGCTATCAATTTGTCCAGAGCCGTAATCTGACGAGCGCCCTGTTTCTTGATCAATGCATAATCAGGTTCCACGCTTGCCATGAATGCATCTTTGTCAGTGCCATTCAGACACTCAATCAGTTTCTCTGCAAATCATCAGAAGCGGAACTCAAGTTTGTGTGAGAATATTGCTTACGAATGACATAGTTCCCAAATTGATCTTTCAACATCATTTGAAGAATGGTAGGCCCCTCATCAGGGTTAGTGGTGAGAATTGCCCGGAAGGTCCTTTTATCCTCGACTGTTCCGAACTTGATGCATTTCTCGACAACATTGGAGGCATATTTGTGTTTGGAGAGGGGCACCAGTTTCTGGGTGACATATCTGATGATTTTGGCACGATCTTCTGGCTTGCCTTTTTCGATAATGTGTTGTATGACATAATTGCCATATTGGTCAGTCACCAGCCTTGGAGCGTGCGCATGAAGATCATTCATCAAACTCTGCACCTCCCCTTCGTCGCCCCGTTCCATAAGACGTTGGATGATACGGCAGGCGAAAGAATGAGTCGCCCAGGCGTAAACTTCTCCTCGAATGGTCTCCATTATGAATGGTACGCATAGTCTTGGAACCAGCTCGACAATTTTCTGGATCACGTGGTTGCCATTGGTGTCTTTGGAGATTCTAATGATGTGAGGTTTTAGTTCCTCGACAATCTCCGCTTGCTGCTCCACAAGGACATGCTCCAGTGCCTGCAAAAGTTAGTGATGAGTACTATGGTATGGCTGGGGTCACATACCTTCTGTACAACGCGGCAGGAATACATCTGGATCGAAAGCTCTGGTATCATCCCTTTCATTGTGAGGGCCATAATTTTCTTCTGGACTTGGTTACCATGCTCGAAGAACTTTTGGATGACGTAGTTGCCGAAAAGATCCTTTGTGAGTTGGAGAATATTTGGCTCAATTTCTCTGAATACTTGATCTTTTTCATCACTGTTAGCAGTGTGAAGCTTCTCCTGGATGAGGCGTGATCCATGTTGGTCTCCGCAGAACTCGTTGATGTGACCATAGATTTGCTATCATGACACATTAGCAGATTTCCTCAGACTTATGTGAGTATAAATTACCTTCAGTTCGGGGCGAAAGTTCTGCTTGTTATTGCGGTACTCTTCCAAGAGTGTACTTCGCATACCAGTGCTCAAATCCGAGCCGCGTCCCGCACGATTCTGCCCAGTCATGTAGTTCATCGGCATCGGATATCCCGTGGGCGTCATCGGGAGACGAAAACCTGGCGTCGACGAATACTGGTCGTAGGCGGGGGTGAATTGAATGGGGTTGGGTTGCAAAGCAGGCGAGTTGAAGTACGAATTAGGATAATACCCGTTTGGCTGATGCATATAATGAGAACCATTTGACTGGCGGTCTGATTCAAGAGACAAACTTTGATGCCGTGGCGCCGCCCGATTCCATGGATCGCCTCTTGAATTGGGAAACGAAGACTTTGGACTATTGACATTGGGCCGGTAAGACATGCCAACTTGCGAACTCCGATCCACAGAGGCCCTCTTGTGGCCAGAATATTGATGTGGTACATTGGCCCAGGAGTCAAGCTGGTGCCCTTGATTTGATGGTCTTCCGCCGTTGGTGGAATCGTGTTGCCACGATTGAGATCCCGGGTTGAACTGGAACGGTTGACTTGCTGGATTCAAATATCCGCTGTTGGGGAATCTGGCGCCTAAAGGTTCACTTGCATCGTCAATGTTGAGGCCTCGAGCGAAGGGCTCGCTTAAGTCCGTATGATTTGCATCGCGTTGTAGGGCAAAAGTCTGGGAACGATTGGCCGCCTCATTAGACTGAGAAATAGACGGCCCAGAAATCGACGGACGCTGGGCTTGAAACTGGGCGTGCGCCGCTGCGTTGCCGAAAGGATGAGTGGGAATATCTCCTAACCGCGTCCCACGCACTGGTTCTATCTCGGACTGTCTACTCTTGAAAGGTGCTGTTCGACTCTGCCCTAAACCAAGGAAGCTAGGATCTGCGGAATTGCGTCGGTATGATCCGGATGACTCCATACCAAAAGTCGATGTGTTTGCCAAAGCACTGAAGGCAGCTGGGGCCTTCGTTTCGTCATTCACACGTGACCCAACAGCCGAGGTGTATCGCGAGTTGTCCGGGGGTCCTGGGGGTACGGTTCGATTCGAGCCACCTGACGTACCTTGGCTTATAGACTGGCGAGGTGGGTATAAAGGAGCATTGCCGTTTTCATAACCATTTATGTATGGGTCCCTGGTGAGCGTTGGAGAGGCATTGCTAGGACTCGAATTCGACTGTGACCATATCGCCCTCGAGGCCCACGGTGCAGGTTCAGAAGACGGGTTCAGCTGGGCAGAGCCTGAAGGCGCAGTTGGCGAAAGTTCGTCGGACCCTATCTCGCGTCAATATTTGGAGACTGACATTGCAAAAACCACCAATGTCTGACGCACCTCTCGAGCTTGCTGCTTCACGGTGTGTGCTGAGGGAGCCTCCGATGCTCCAAATATTGTGAATACCGTTGGATGACCACGGTTGGGTGCCGTACGGATTCTGAGGCTGCGTGGTCTTATTACTAGAGCCCGGCATAGTGAGAGCCGGGAACCCGTTGGGTCGTGTCTAGCAAAGTTGACATTAGTTCGGCTTCGAAGGCGTGCGCAAGGACAAAGCCCAACAGAAACGACATATGAAGCACCCAAGCACCCAAAACCACTCGATCGAGTGTGGGCGCAAAATGAGCATCATGCCGCAGGTAAGTAGAAGCATAATGCTTGCGTTCTCAGAGCTACGGATGACCAGAGGAAAAGATACTGACAGTAGTAGTCATAGCTCTAATTCGCTTGTTGCCAACCCAACTCCGTAAATTCACAGAACAGAATAGGATAATATATATCGCTCGATTACGGCGCACGTCGTGGACTTACTTGACGGTGCAACCGACGCTTTTGTCGGATGGAGAAGTCGAGCTCGGTTACGAGTATGGAATTCAAAAATATATACACAAGATGGCTGTGTTATTTGAAATTGAAATATTCTACGCGAAGACGAAGAGTCCTAGAGAGGTTGTTAGAAGTTTTGCGATCGTGTACATATGGGGATCAAGGAAGCAGACAAGCCGCGGTGCCCATTTAGCGTTCCGCAAGGGAGTGTTGCTGATGTCGGGATCGACGTACTCTAACGATGTGTGGTGAGCTTAACTCGTGCCCGTAGACTATTCCAGCGCAAGCGGGAATCCTGCGGTGAGAATGTTGGGGAAAGTATTAAGCCGTTGTGAATTGATTATGTTATTCAGAGTAATGATAATGCCCTGCGGATGATTGACGTCGATGTCCGCTCGCGTGCACAAGAGAGATGGTTGGGATACGACGAGGAATACAACGAAGGGTCAGGAAAGTGGTCGAGAAGCACAACAGATTGATATGTCGAGGAATCTGAGACGGCCGACGAGGTAGCGGTAGGTCGAGAGGTGTCGCTGGGCCGGTTGGCATGAAGGGAGGAAGCGCAGAGGTGCGCCGACATGCGCAGTGGGGAGGGAGGACGGTAGTGATGTTGCACGAACGTTTCCGGAGTCGATGCCAGGGCCTGGCGTGCTGATACGACGGCGTGCACGGTGCGGAAGCGGACGTTTGTCTTGTTGACGGCTCGGTCAACAGGGCCAACAGTCCCGAGCGAGAGTGAAGGCGACAGCGGCGGCGACGAAGACGGCAATTGCAGCTGAGCAGGCTCGTCTCGATCGTCGGTTGGACGTTGGACGACGGACGACGGACGACGATGGCGCGAGTCCTGATAAGGTGAATGTGGGTTGGACGTAGAAATGCCCAGCCTGGCTCTGGGGATTAAAGTTAAGGTGTCAGTGGATGCCAAATTAGGTACGGTGGGCAGGAGGAAAAAATGCACGAGCAGGGGGGCCGTCTTCTGGCATGAAACTCGAAAAATGCCCGTCCTGTTCCAATTTCCCAGTGACTGGCTCGACTGGCTCGACTGGCATCAGCAGCGATTCCCCGACCCGGCAATGACTGATGGGGTGGCCGCCGGGGCTGGCTTCAGGGCAGTTCGAGTGCCACGCTCCGGGGGCCGCTGTGCTGTCCTGTAGGCTGCGCTTGCTGGGCTACAGGGCTAGGCGAGCCCGGCTCTGGCTGGGCGTCGAGACGGAGGGCCACGGGCAGAGACGAGCGAGTGTGCATGCAGGGATATACCCGACAGGCCCACCAGACGGGGACAGATTGGGGCAGATGTGTGCCTGGTAGGGCGGCTTGCGATCGCACCGTGGTGGAGGGACTGGCATGAGTGCGTACAGGGACGGTCAGAGGCTCACAGCCTTGGTCGCCTGGGGGAGGGGGCCAAGTGCCAGTGCAAGCCAAGTCGTGCGTGTGGAGGTAATACGTAGCAAGGGCAGTTGTTTGTGATGGGGGCGGCGTGCAAGATTCTCTCGCTTGTCGGGAACTCACCTGGTTGGTTCTGACTGATTATGACGATGATGTGTTGGGTGTGTCAAGATACGTAGCCATGCCCTTAGGTGGTATGTGCACAAGGTAGCGTGTGTGATATATCGTCTGACGCTGGTATGAAGTGGTTGGTATGTAAAATGCGTTGTTGGCCGGCCCCGGCTGGAATCCCGAGTTGTTTGCTTGCTGGCCTGCCCGTGGTCTTGATAATGTCAGTTGGCTCGTCTGAATAGATGAGGAGACGTTGAACCAGAGAAACAATGGACTGCCATGAGCTTTTATGGTGCGCTGAAAATAAGCCAGACCAATGTCGTGGTAAAAGCACACCAAAGTGAGCAAGTAAGCAATTATCGTGCTCAAGTGTCTTCAAAATCGAATTAGGTTGAAGCCAGAGAAGACCGGCGAGAGGTCCTGGCAAACAGACCATTTCGGAGGCACACGGTCATGCCAAAAATGCTTGAAGAACAAGATGCATATAGGTAGGTACGAGGTAGGTACTCACATGTACACAATTAGAAGGCTCTGGCCGGCTATGCTGCTCTCCTCGTCTTTCGTGGGGGAGTCCCTGGTGTATGCCGGTCAAGAGTGTGGATAGATATCGACGTGATGCCGGTGAGAGGTTATATACGATTATGTAAAGATGTCAATATGTAAGCTGTAGTATAAAGTGGGAGACGAAGATCAACGAATGGCCTTGAGGTCGATAACTCGTCAAAACCCGGCCAGGTTCTTCGATTCACCTCGTTCCGTGATGGGGTCCGAGTGACTGTCGAAATAGACGCACCCCACACTTGTTATTACCCAAATGAGCTTAGATCGCAGGCCTGGATCAGAATGCCCCACCCTGAAAGCTACCTAGCGGTGCTATTTCAGGCAGTCCGGCTAGTGTTAGGAGACTCCCGCTCTTAGCGTCTCTTCAGAACAGATACGCAGAAATATACTCTGGCCAGATTTGCACATGTGTCTTTCTCCCTCTCTGAGTCTCTGATATCGCGTGAACAGCACTTTGAAGAGTTGCCTTTTCAACGATCAGAAGATCTCTCGTTATCACCTCCAGCGCTGAGACGACAAAGTGCAAATAAAGTATGAGTGGATTGTCGTATTTATCCTGCGTCGTTAGTTGGTCCTTTATCGTCTTCAACTTCTTCCCTAGGATGGATGAGGGCTCAATGGAGAGGCACCTCGTAGTGGTCTTGGGATGAATCCAGGTCACAACAAAGATAGCGTGAGGAACGGACCAGTCTCGAGTCTCTCCTTGGCGTTTGGCTCCTTGCTCTCCGCCCCTGGTTCCCTGCTGCCCAATGTTCTGTTATGGCGGAAGCAATTAATTCACCGTGTCGATACCGCGATGCAAACGCCAATGGTGATATGAATGTATTTTTAGAGGGTCTCGTTGTTGGCTCGTTGGGCTTGGGCCTTGGCTGGCTATCGAGTGGAGCGATGATCTAATGCTACCAGGGTCTTCTGTTATAACTGATTTTGGTGTGTGCTCTGTCTACGAGCGAGTAGTCGTCTCTGTTTGTCGCTCGATCGTGACTGGTTGGCTTTGGTATGTGGGTAGGCTTTCAGGGAGATATCCTAAGCAAACATCAAGCAGTTAGTCGAACGCTGCAGTGGTAGCATGTCACGTATGGGGTCTGCTCTGCATGGGAATGTGTGTACAGATATGTAGTTACCAATGCTGCATGCATGCAAGACCCTTGGGTATCATGGATACGACGAGGCGGCTATGGACTTTGTGCAGGCAAGAATATACAACAAAAAATAGAACTTTGTACGATGGCCCTGTAGTCTGTCACAGCCTGCAAGGTGATAGATACGGTGGTGGAATGGGCTTCCTTTTGACGCGATTGTGACTGCCCGGCACAAAAGGTAGAAAGGGCAGACAGACAGAGCACGAGAGACAGGAGGGAGTGGGCAGAGGGTCAGATATCCTCGGGACTATGAGGCTCGCAATCTGCCTACAAGCACACTTGCTACCTACATGGCCCAACGAGACGCTTCGAGCTACGAACCGTCAAGCACAACATAATGACTACGTGATACAGGGTTTAGTCGGACGTACAACGTGCAGATCACTCGATGTGGATCTCCCTCATGTCTAGGAGTTATGGCCTTCTTCCTATCTGGGGCAACTGAATCTGATGGCTATCGCCCCTTCTGGCTGGCACATGCCAGCGACTATTGCAAACAGGGAGGTATGAAGCAAATATCGAGGGCGGTCGGACAGCTGTACTAAAATACCAACCAGATGAGCATGATGTCCTAATGCCTGACAGATACTCCTATGTTAGGGTAGGAAGTCAAAGCGAAAGAGACAACCTCCTCTCGCATCCCACCACGATACGCCTGATCGCCAAACGGTGTGGGGTTAAGCAGCCGGGGTTTTCAACTACAAGTTCATGGCACGGGCGGTTGGAATGCTACGTTGTCGCATTTGTTGGTCAAGTGTTGTTGACTACCTAAGCACCCGCCAGTGGAATGCCATCCAATATCCGCTCCAATTTTCTCCCTGTAATCTGTGTAGAACGTCACAACACCGAGGTTTCATTTAAGGGATACATTCTTTCATTTGCCTTGTCGTAGTAGCACAGCAATGCATGCTTGGTTGCTTGGTAGCGTTAGGCTGCCCACCATCACAGAGCAAGAATGTCGCACAACAGCTTGAGCCCGTCTCGACAAGAGCCGTTGGTCTAACAGTTTCTTTTCCCATTGCGTATCTCTTCTTCTCCGGAAAGTCGGTGCCGAAAACCTCACACCCAATTCGCATAGTTGCATCCATGTTTTCAGTGATAACAGAGGGATGCCTTCCAGAAAAATAAGTGGTAAAACATGATGCAAGGAGGATAGAACCGTCGAAACACCGCTGCACCATTCATCAAGTGGAACATTATGTCGGGAGGCAGGATCGTTAGAGAGCCGAGGTGAATGGATCGAACGTGAGATACCGGTCACCTGGTGGAGACAGTCTGCTCTTCGAACTGTGGTCTTCCGCTATGCATAATGAGAACGATGCCAGCTAGAGTTCTCGATACTCATCATAACATCAGTATGACACCTGCTGCTCTATCGGCCGCAAGGACCGACAAAACAATGGAGGCACCAGGTCTTGCGCACTTTTCACTAGACTAGGCCATGGCGTTTGGGAAATCAGTGCGGACAGTCCACGCAGCAAAGCGAGACATTTGGTACATAGTTGCCCCGGCGGTCTATTGCAGAACCATCGCAGGTGAAAAGGCATCTCTTCTGATGTATGACAGCAACGGCCCAGGCCACGCTGCATTGCAGAAACGACGCATACCACCCGATGAGATTGACTCGTCGTTGAAGGCTAAAGAAACCGTTCGGCTCATTGTTCGGTTTAACCAGAGCGCCATGTCTTGTTGACCGCCACAGTTCGTCGATCTGCTAATAGCAGCCTCAGAGCTCGGGGCATTCGATTAGGTTGTTTTTTTCCTTTGGATGGACCAATTACAGAACTGAGCCTCGAGACAAGCCATCAAGCAGGGAGCTATTCCGGGCAAATTGGAGCAGTGTGTATGTTCCACGCATAGGACAACGCCTGCCTGAGTTCGAATGCGAAACATGGCTAGGTAACACGGCAATTGATTACCATGCGTAGTGCTCTGAGACAAGTCAACAAGTCAGTATATAAAAGAGATCCTTTGGCCTTCGGACTAGATCAGTTGAATTGGGTAGAGGCTTCTGGCGATGTTCCGGCTTTCATTAGGTCGCTTCAATACAGT
Organism: Xylariaceae sp. FL1272; assembly: GCA_022432385.1. Taxonomy (NCBI): domain Eukaryota; kingdom Fungi; phylum Ascomycota; class Sordariomycetes; order Xylariales; family Xylariaceae; species Xylariaceae sp. FL1272. The sequence continues at coordinate 1,252,407 of JAJJXC010000002.1, forward strand.
GGAAGGTGGAACGAGGTTTGAATGTGGTCAATTGCACGCACGATGCTCTCCTTGACTCTGTTGAGAGGCGGGAAGGTCTCTGTACCAGCGGTGCTGGAGGTGGGAGGTGGCCGATGTAGGGGATCTCTGTACCAAAAATGGGAGGATGTAATTATGTCGCGTCCTGTATCAGGGCGTCCGACTGTAACAGCCGCTTAGAAAGCAAACCGCAACTCTGTACCAGAGGTTCGAGAGAAAGAAAAAATCGCTAGCTACCAATTATTATTATGGTTATGGTGTCATCGCTTGTGTTATATTGTAGATTAGGTAGATGGGAGATCCCTAGTGCTAGTACACTGTGGACTTAGGTGTACATATGGGTGGCTCGTGCACGTGACAATGCTCAACTTAGGTAGACGAACAACCGCGAGTATATCCACGAGCCATCCATCACTCTGCTCCTTGATCCGTAGGTACCCTGAGCCTATATTCATGATACAGATGTAGGTAACCTGAAAGCGCTTAGAGTCGACTTTCAACAGCTTGGCGAGTCCCCGTCCCGTGCCACGGCTTGGATTATGCCATGTCATTGTCAACGAGGGCAAGTGTCCGATGACGGGAGTTGTGAACTCCCAGGTTGTGATTTGCTGGGGGGACGACGCTATGCCTCATCTGAGATGCAAGAACACTCATCCTAACGCTTGTCGGCCTACCAGCCAATGACAGCTACGTGCCTTGCAGATAAGGCCCACGCATCCACTCAGCAGCACCCAATCACGACTGCAGACCGCTGGATGAGATCCATTGCAGACGGGAACACAGCGCCCACACAGCGCGTACGTGCTCTTCTCCAGCAGCTCGCAGCCAACGCAAAGCCGCCCAGAGATGCCCTGGCAGAGGATGGGGTTCGCTCGGCTCGCCAGCAAGGGGACAGGGCGTCGGGCACAGGGATGTTGCGGAACTCATTAGGTGAGCCTCCCTCTCTTCCCCCTTTCCCCTTCTCCCGTCCTGTCTTCTTCACGATCTCCATTGTCGTCGCCGGTTGAGTCGTCTGCGTTGTCTTTGGCCTTGTCGCCGTCCTCTCTTTCCCTCCCTCGATCGGGTAGCCATTCACTCCTTTTGGTCTCAACTTCATTCCTTAAGTTGATTCCGTCCAGTCTTTCTTATTGGCTTATTGGATTTTCTGTTCAACATCGCGAGACCCTTGCATCACCCGACGCCGCTGTCTCACGGAGAAGCCACACACTGAACACCTAATTCGCCCTACCAACTCACTACGGACTCATCCGGCAGCTTGCTTTACTGCCTGCTTTACCCCTCGCGTCCCCGAGCCCACACATCACACAGACGACTGCCATGTCTTCAATCAGCACTGTCCTGCTCCGAGGCCGATCTGCACTAGTCGGCCGTGACATAGCCGACGATGACTCGACCTCCACTCTCGACGCAATGATTGTTGTTCTTGCTCTTGTTTTATCCGGTCTTTCTCTTGTCGGACTTCTCTTCATGCTCCGCCGCGTCAGGAGACAACAACAGATGCGTGACATGGGTCTCCCCAAGTACGACGATGTAGAACACGAGGCCGGCAGGAATCACAACCGTCTGACCATATCGACCCCTAATGGCAAATCCAACATCGTCGTAGTCAACGGCCGCCCCATGCTGGCTGATCCTAACTCGCCACCTCACTCGCCGACCAACATTCCCGAGATCCACATCACATTCCCTGATGAGCATGACGAGCAGGGCCGCCAGAAGGGTGGCCGTGTCCTCGTCGTCCGCGTGGGTGAAACCAGCGTTGGCCTCGAGCCGCTACAAGACGAACAGCTTCCTGCCTATGAGAAGGAGAGCAACAACAGCTTCTATTCAATTGACATTGACACGATCGGGGGTCTCAAGGAAAAAGACTCGCGTCACTTCGCATGAGTCTGAATCTATTTTGGACGTCATAAAACATCCCTCGTCGACGATACTTTTAATGTCTACTTGAGAGCGACATGTGGAGAGCATGTACACGCATGATTGACAGCCCGCAATCTTTGCATATTTGACGGCCAAAAGTCAAGTGCTGACTGACCGTATGGTATATATGGGGTTATCTACTGTGCGATATTTAATGGAAGCATATACGTCGGCCTCGCCTCGTACATACGATACACGCGCTCTGTGTTTTGCATCAACACATAAGTAGCAGACTATTCATGAATGTATAATCGATATTGCTCTTGCAGACCCTACGTTTTGCATGTGTCCTCCCCTCACAAGCGATGGCCTCGGTGGGCACATTCAATTCTAGGCACTGGCTCTTTCACGAGGAGTCAGATAGATTCAGTCGCGAGATTCTCGACTTTGCCGAGAAATGTGTCATTTGTCTCTAGTCTTTAGTACCTTGTAAGGAGACCTTGAACGTTAGATGCTGGCTAGCAAGCAGGTAGCTGTGCGTCGCATAATAGACTAATCGGCAATCTTTCTTTGTGAATATAGATTGCTGCGATGGGGAAGCAATTGATGATATTCAGTATTAGACCGAGCCAAGTCCTTCATTTTCTACATGGCACCGCGACTGGGCGGTTTGTACCAAACCTTTACCATTCGTAGGCCACCGACCCTTTCAACAATATGCGCCGTTCCTTTTCTATTCTCTTAGCCGAAGAGACGCACATCATCGTCATGTCTACTACAGTGGCTTGAACTAAGGCCTCTCTTGGAGAGACGACGTCTTCGTGAAGCAAGATTCTGGAATATTTAGGCTCCATCGCGTCTGCGATGCTCCTCAGAGTCTTGATCGCTCGCTCATTTGGTCAGTCGTGAAGGGTCAAGTGAAGGTAATATACACCGGCGTACCTAACTGTTTGTAGAGCGAAGAAGTTGTGTGCATAAATTATTATGTTAAGGTCCATAACTAAGTCTTTCAACACTTCCGGAAGGTCTTTCGGGACAAAACTTCTGCGAGAATCCGGGTGTTTTTGTCGAAACTTGTCGAGATCGTACCCCTTGTGACCACCGACGTGAGAGGACATCCAGGCTTGGCTCTGCCCACGATTTGATCCGTATCGAACACCTCTGTTCATGGGAGAACGTTGCCTCGAGCATGGCATTCCATGGCATTAGCAAAGCTTTTGTTGCGGGGGTCCGACCATGAACACTTTCTAAATTGCTGTTCTGGACCTCTGTCGGGTTTTTAAACCCCGATTCTTTCAAGAAAGATTGAAGTGAGATTGCTAATGATGCATTCACTTCATGATAGAATGTTCCGTAGATCGATACAGTTGCAGGGTCCGTTCCCAAAGCCAACGACCACGGTGTCGAGGCATGCGTGTCTTCACCAGCTTCAGCAATGAAATGCTGGGCAGCGAGTTGCCTAAGAAGGCGAGCTGGATCATTATCTCTGTTAATATCGAGAGTTATGCTTCGTTCATACTACCGAATCTTTGCAGACTCAAACACAGAGTCGGCCCAGTCAACTCTGCAACCCTATGAGTTGTCCTGGGCTCGCCTCCGTGTTCCACCCATTTTATAAAAATGGCGGTATCAATTGGTGTTTTGATAGCCGCCGTATTGGTGAGTTCGACCCAACCGTGGGTACAAGCAATGTCCCAAGGGGAGTGGATCTTTCGAAGAGCGGAAAGGAGTGCATCGCTGAGACGAAGACGTTCTGGCTCATATTCGGCCAGCTCAGCGGCGATTTTGCTCGGGAACGAAGGAAGTCATGTTTGGCTTGTTATGGACAGAATGTAGCCTTCATCAACTCGACGCATACTCCTAGCTTGCGATTAGAAACAGGCATGTTGGGCGGAAGACAATACGAGTACCATCAATATCGACCTGAAATCGCACTCCGCCCCACAGAGGGTAAGGGGGGAGATACAAAAGTCCTTTGCCTCGCCCAGGAGCTCATTTCCTCTATGTTTGAAAACTAAAGTGATTGGATGTCTTCATGTACTCGCTGCTCCAACGGCTTTTACAAGGTATTGGGAGGTTGGGCCACATTCACCAAGCTCAATTGGCACTTAATCTAGGTAGGCTGGCGGGATGGGGAAACCTCTCAGATATCTCGAGTACAGCTACATTTTTGGCGACCCGTGGATTTATATATGCGGAATGGAAGGAATATATACAAAGAAGTGACAAACTCCCCGAAGCCACTGACTCACACATGCCCGCGCATGGTACTCCAGCTGATTCACTTTATCCCCCAACCTCGACTCACACACTCGGGTCCAGCATGATCCAATTCAGATTTAAGACAGCCAGACCCAGCTCATCTGTACCCGACCAGCGTTGGGGTCAGCGAGCTGGGAAAAGACGGCAACTGGAACATCGAGATCGTCGACGGCACAGGCTTCACAGCGGTCCTCAACGGTGACGATGGTGGATTTATCACCGATGGTGATCTGGATCTGCTTGCCGCAGAGAGTGTTGAGGTTAGGATTGGTACCGGGTGTGTACTGGTCGTAGAGCGTCTTTGAGATAGCGACGATCCTGATGTGTGAAACTCGTCAGCCGGACTACCTCTTATTATTCATGTTTTCGATTCGATTCGTTCTTCCTAGAAATTTGGGGTTTGCCGTGTCTTATACCAGAAACCTGGGTTTACTCACTACCACACATATCAGTATAAGCCCTTCTAGAAAGTGACGATCTGGAAACAAAATGGAATAATACTAAACATACCGAATCAGACTCCAAGTTGGTGACACCGCAAGCACCGAGGCCGGGGGCGTAGTAGGTTAAGTCACCGCTGAAAGTGCCGGCAATCTGGCGAGTCTCCTTGACGGGAACGGCAGAGACGAGAGTAGTAGCCGCGAGGGCGAGTATGATCTTGCTGAGGGAGAACATTTTGCCTGGAAAGAATGATGAACAGAAGCGGGCTTCTGTTTCTATTAGCTGCGAAATCTGGTGATCTACACGAAGTGATTGGTCAAGGAATGTGAAGTGAAGTGAAAATGAGGGTGCTTGGAAACCGGTCCCTGTCTGAAAGTGAGGTTGTTGAATGCTGAACTAGGAATGCTTCTGACGATCAAGACGGGGTTGGATGATTTATATTCACTTCCGGTGTCCATTGTCTCTGTTCATCTATTATTACCCCAACTACTACGGTCTGCTTTATCCACAGCCCGAAAGGGTTTGGTGTCAGCGTTCGTGGAACTGTCAGTAGGGCTAAGCAGGACGTCGTATCACCGAGAGATTCAAATGATGAGCTGTTCTGGCAGGTGCGCGTGACTTCATTGCCTGTTCTCATCTACCTAGGATCATGGCAGCTCATCGAGAGTTTCGAATAACGGGTAAGCGAATGATTTATTCGGAGTATCTGAAACGTTACTATTCGCCTTGCCCGATGTTGTACTTTAAACGTTAGAGTACGGCGCAGTCGCCCTGCGGTTCGGTCCGAATGATTGTACGGCGATACTCATACAGATGGAAAATAGAGCTTGAGTAATGATATATATTTCATCCCATTGCGCATTATTCCAAGTCCGATGCCTATTTGGTTTTGGTTCTGACTCTGTGAGCATCATATCTCGAATGCTTTGCAGTAGCGCTTTACAGGTTCCGTAGATTTTGACGCAGGTACCGGTAGTTTGCTCATATGAGGTTACGTTGTAGGAAGGTTGAGTGAGTGTATGTTAGGGACAGGGGTGTTAGTTAGCTTACGCACATGGAGAGATATTTGAAATTGTTGTTTCATACTTCTTAGGATTTTGAGGCTGGAAAGAGGAAATTGGACCATAAAAGTAACATTCAAGGTCGCCGACTGAGTGCCTAAAGAGGAAAGAGACTATCGTGATCCTGAAGGATTGAGACTTGCGGCGAATACGTATATAAACGAGGAGCCGCGTCGCCGCTTGCTGTGTTGCCTTGTGGCCATATTTTGATTTCGGTGAAAGAGGTCCATAGTACTTTTGAGTTGCTTTGCCATGTGTAAGAGAAACGTTGTGTGTATCGATTATTATGGATTGTTCGTTGCAGATCCGATCGCCTTGTAAACCCTGACGATCCGGCACGTGGCGACTTGGGTGTGGTGTTCAGCGATCGACATTGCTAATTCGAAATCAAGCTGAGCGCATGTACCTAATGGCCAGGTAGCTGATGGCTTCCATTTCTCAGTATACAGTCACACTCCGAGAGCACAGAAGCTTACGGCTCCAATAGCGACTGGCCAGACTGTATAAAGTATATGGTAGTTTCAAGAGAATTGGAGTGACACACATATAGTCGCGAGGTTCACCACGCTCCGAATACCCCAGTCCAAGGAATCTGTGGGCAGGAAAACAATTTATAAAATGATGACCAGCCGGTTCTAAATTATATCTTTTTGTGGATTGTCTCGTAAATATCCTTCCATGATTTCAATCGAAACTTCATGCGCGAAAGCGAAAAAAAGAATTGAACTTTTCTCTTTCTAACTAGTTTGAACAGAATACTTCAAAGATACATTCTAGTATTGAAGCACGTCTTCAGTTTCACCATTAAATACACCCACTGGATGTGGTGAGTGACTGCGTTATTTTAATTGATGAGGTCGTGTGGTTTCTGGGGTTGTATCGTAGGAAACCGAGAGGTTGCCATGACAGTCTAGGCTGTCTCTGAAGTGTTCTGCAGCTCGACCACTATAGCAACCAAAGCAGTCGGATATGGCAGAATGGCATTATCTTTCAATGATAACGCTGAAGATCATTCTGCTGAATCATTAATATGCGACCACCACTAGAATCGGTTCAGAGCTATACTAAGCCTGCTGCAACTCGCTATGCTCCCTATGCATATACCTAACTCTGCTGTTGACAAAGGCTAGCTAACTACAGCATCTAGTAAATCTCGAGCTGTCTAAATCACCATGGACCGCCCTATTGCTCTCTGTACTTGATGCTCATCGTAAAATGTCAATGTGACAATGTAGATGCTTTTTCTTTCTAAAGCCTTCCTTATTCGGGAATTTTTGTTAAATACTTTTTTTGTGGCTGGGTAAGGATGAGGTGCATAGCCTGAGATATGCTAGATCTGAATTTCTGGCAAGCTTTTCAGAGTTAAGATCTTGTGGAGCGACGTGATATACCGTTTAGTCCCATTACCTGAGCAGTAAGATATCATCAAGGGTACGAAGCTGAATTTGAGTCACTGACCCACGCTGATGAAACAACCTTTTGCTAAGCTGTGGTTTGGAATATGAAAGCTGCGGAGGAGAAGCATCTGTGTTAATCATAAAGGGAGTACGGTTCAAGTGTCCATAGTGTCGACTGATCATTATTCTATATGTAATCAGCCATGACACCCGGATCCTCACACTATTCCCAACTTTCAACCATTGGGACAAATCGCATACCGAGAGGCGAATTACTTTGCCTTTACATCTTCACACTGCCCTCCCCCCTAGTAGAGAACTATAACATACAGAGTGGGTGGATGATTGGACATGTAAAACGTTACTGTCATGAGGTATATTAGTAAACCATTGGTACACTACTTGAAGGCAGAGACTTTCATCACGCGAATGATTTGCGACGGGCAGATGGTCATGGCGAATGGTACTGAGAGGCGGCCACGTACACTGATGCATGTTATACGACGAAAGTGTCTTCGTAGCCTTCTATTTAGTCTTCTATTAGCTAGTTTCGATCACTTAAAGAGCTGGAGAGCTGCAATGGCACTAGAATTGGTATCTACCGGTATCATGGTCCGGACTATTGCCCCGCTGCCGTTCATGAAGGGTCAGTGTGCCGAAGGAGGAACAAAGTTTGCAGCCACCATGCCACCAATTTTCTCATTCCACATTAATAACCACAGGATAAATGTAACTCCTAGAACAACATGTGACGGAAGAACGAGCTAGGATTACTAATTCCGAGCAAGAACACCGTGGACACCACAAACTCCGAGTCAGTGGAGAGATACTAGGGCAGGGCCTTTTCCTTGTCGTCAACCAATGAGTTTCTATGAGCCACCGCTATGAGCCCTAGACTTCAAGAACACTGTCCGTTGTTATAGTGTGCTCCTAGAATTTCTCGAGAGCTCTCGTCGGAGCTGGAGATAAAATCCCGAGGAGTTTAATATTGCAGTTTCAGGAATAGATCACCTTGCTCTCACTTCCAGTCGTTGACGTCAGTTGTAGGATACCTGACTTATGTCGAGAGGTAGGATGTCTTTTGATGACCACACAGAAAACCATGACTTTTTATCAAATTTAAATTACAATACAAGCAAGCTGAAGTCTCGTAGAAATCAGCATCATCATTTACCAGATTTCTGCACAGCTCTCGCCTTAACTAACAATGGCTAACGGCAAGTATAGAAAGATCCCATGCGAGCTACTTTTTAACTACCTTCGTGAGACATACTGACTTCTTTATAGTAAGTTATATCTGATCTGTCATATATCAGAAAACTGTCCTTTGTCTTAAAGTCCAGGGCCCCGTAGGGGAAACTCGAGAATAATAACTAACCCAGCACCTATGTGGCTACCAGACTCCTGGTGCAAATCTTGTGGCCTTCAACGACTTTTGCAAGGCCCACACGGACACATATCCATTCATCTCGCCAGAAAAATGTAACTTCGCCGGCAAATCTGTATTCATCGCTGGCGCATCCAAAGGCATTGCTGGTCAGTCATTTGTGCTTTAATCATCAATTTTCCCAGTATCCAAGACTGACTTTTGCTATCTACAGTATGGTAACCCCTAGTGACTCGGAACCTTCAATAGGATCATTTATTTAAGACTTCCGAAGCTAATACATACAACTTCTACCCTAAAGAGAGAGACGGCCATTTCATTTGCGAAAGCGGGCTGCAGCAAAATCGCCATTGGCGCGCGCTCCGACCTCTCCAGCCTGGTGGAGGAGATGAAAAAGGTAGCGAGTGGGAATACACCGCATATCGTCTCGTTGGAGCTGGACGTGACATCTGAAGACAGTGTACGGGCAGCGGCACAGTCAATCGCTCACGAGTTCGGCGGGGCGCTGGATGTTCTTATCTGCAATGCTGGGAAGCTAGAGGAATGGCTCCCTGTGGCAGAGTCGAAGCCGGACGAGTGGTGGAGGTCTTACGAGGTCAATCTGCAAGGGACGTATCTCCTGAATCGACACTTTATCCCCCTACTGTTGAAGGGTGAGGTAAAGACCAGCATCCTGACGTCAAGTATTGGCGCACTCATGGTGATGCCGGCAGCGTCTGCATACCAAAGTGCTAAATTGGCAGTTGTACGACTTGCCGAGTTTATCGCAGCTGAGAATGAGAAGGATGGGCTCGTCTGCTATGCCATCCACCCTGGAGCTGGTATGTGGAAGGGTTGTCCCCTGGTTGTCCCACTTGTGGCCTTCACTTGACCTGCGTGTAGAAATTGCTAGGACAACCAAAGCTGACAGTTGGGCAGTCAAAACGGAACTCGCACAGAACATGCCCAAGGAGATGCACGAGCTTTTGGTGGATGAACCTCGACTGCCTGCTCACACCATCGTTTGGCTGAGTCAGGAGCGTCGGGCACACCTTAGCGGGAGATTCATTTCCATCAATTGGGACATGGAGGAGTTGGAGAAGAAGAAAAATAAGATCATGGATGACAACCTCTTGAAGTTTCGACTTGTTACCTCTTAACCTAGCATTGGAAATGACGTACCGAAACTGAGTAACAGTTCTGCTTGGAAGAGGCGTAACACCACCAACCTCGCAAGATAGGGACATAGCGCTAGGGAAGCAAACAAGACATGAGGGTACGGTCTATTGAGGCACCTATGCAAATCATAGGAAAGAGATATTGAATACTTAGAACTGAGCAGCCGGGATAGCCTTCTATGATGAGTTTATTTTGTTGCAGTGATATGGACCGGAGTCTGATATCAAGGTGAAAGGGAAAGGTGCAAGCTGACGTCGGGGGTTTCAGTTATCTCATATGCCTCGGACTACAGTTCTTACCTACCTATAAATAGCTGCTTCGTCTCTACTACCTAGCTTCTAGCCGTGTGATATGCTGGTCCCTAGCTAAGACCAGCAGCAGGGCGAACTATTGTGACGTGAGCAATAACTTGAGGCCCAGGGTTAAGAAGGCTCTTTTACCTGGTTGATTTCGCCAGTAGTCATATGCTTGTCTCAACGATTAACAGCTGCCGACATGGCAATACAAAGGCTCACTTGGGAGACGTCTCAGATATACTTACTCACTTGGAAAAAGTGTAAAGGCGTCTTCATTTTTCCAACAATATGCACAATCTTCAGAGGCCGAGGTCACACCTTCTCCAATGCCGCCTTCGCCAGCCACTCTACCTTCTCCACAACCCAGCCGGGAGTAGACAGGAAAGGTGAATGGGAACCGTCGAACTCGGCTGTCAGCGGCTCTGGCTGTATTTGCGAAGCCATCTTCTGCTGCAGCCACATCGGAATCGCCTGGTCCTCCTTGCAGTAGAGATACGCGCAAGGCATGTCGGTCCACGGCTCGTAGGTCACGGGGTCGAGGAAGACCCGTTTCGGCTCAGGCCGGAGCAGCTGGACAAACTTGGACTTCATCTCGGGCTCCACGTCGTGGTAGAAGACCTTATCCGGCGAGTCCACGGTCACCCAATTCGTCTCCTAGCAGAGAAAGCCAGACAGTCAGCATTCCGCACAAGCGTATTCCCAAGTCCAAGTCCGTATATATACAGAGCCAAGCAGGCAGTATGAGCCGCTAGCTGGGGCAGCAGCAACTTGGCTTCGAAGTTGGGAAGAGCAACCTGCGTACTTCGTCCAGGTTCATGAACCAGGCGAGCTGCCCACCCAGGGCTTCCATCAAGCTCTTCGCCCTGGGGATGACGAAGCCGGTCAAATAGACGAACATGACAATGCCGCCCCGCTTGCCCTCAGCGGCTCTCCGGCGGTAAGAGAAACCCTCGCTGGCGGTGGCGCTCGGGCACTGCAATACTTCGAGTTAGTAATTACTCCTTATAGCATGTTTACGCATGTCTCAGGGGTAATTAAATCTAGAGCACTTGCTCCCGTGAACAAAGGAAATGACTCCCGAAACCTTCTCAAATAGATAGAAAATAACACTAGAAGTTACTCACGGCGCCATAGGAGTGGACGACGAGGACGATCTTCTTGCCCCCGTCGCAGAGTCTCTGCAGGGCCTGACGGATTACTTGCGTGTCGTCTTGCAACCCGACGTTGGTCGAGCGGCCGCCAGGAGAAGGGTACGCGACGGCCTCGGTCTCCCAGCCTTTCTTGTCCAGCTGGGCGCGGACGTCGTCCCAGCTCTCAGTCGAGTGCCAGGCGCCGTGGACGAAAACGAGCGTGGCATCCATTTTCTCTTCCAAGGTCGGTTCAGGCGTGTCTGACGATGGGAGTCGTGATTCAGTGCCTCTGCAGTCACGATGTTGAGATTGGAATTTTGTAAAATGCGGGCGGGCCGGCAGTAAAAATGCAATTGTACCTACCTTAGGCTTATTGGAGAGGGGTTCGCAAGGGGCTTCGGTAACTGGTGCTGGACGTTTGTTGCTTCATGATGTACATACCATAATCCCGTCCAACATACGCCAATAATAATGCAACGCTGAATTTTTCGAGCCGCACCCCTATTCCTCGTCTCCCCTCCCGGATTCGCGTTCGACGAGCCGCAGCCGGTAGTGTGTGCTCTGATGATCTATCCACCCCCGAAAACTTGATTCGAAGTGCAACCTGCGAGGCTCGAAGCCAGACTGGAGCGGCCGTAGAATACTCCAATGCATTTGTCTTGAAAACCACTACTATCCCGTTGCGACCGCTGCCCATAGATCACATTAGTATACCCAATTTAGCGAGGAATTGAACATCTACCACCACCCACTATCGGAAATCTGATCCCCTACGTTTAATGTCGAGGGCCTTGAAGCTGCATACGCAGGTGCACCGTCGGCAGTATACGATTTTTCAACAGTACGTGGATGATGATTTAACGCGCCGTTCAGTAATAGCTGAGAACCAAGTCCTCGAACAGAGGTCGACTACTCTGGTTAGAGATGTGCCGACGTCAATGGTGTTCCTGCCAACCGTCTCCGTTGCGCTGCGTCACTTCATCCTTGGCCGGCAGGTGAGTGAGCCGCCATACTTCACTTGCGTTGGCAGGGCTGCGGTTGGTTAGATATAGGGCGTGATAATAATAATCTTGACCTGGTTGATTGTGAGATATGATACTCTGGACTCTGGAACTGCTCTGCCTCGCAGCACGCGGGTTCGAATCCTCGTGTTACGCGGTATGTTGCAGTACTACCTCATGATGGAGGCAGCTAGGTACATGCATGTGTACCTAGTAGGTAGTGTGTACCTACATGTAGGTACATGTAGTTAGAACTTAGGCCATGTGCATTGCGAACCCACTTCCCTTTTTCTTACCAATCAAAAGCCAGAATTCCAGCAACCAACGTTTTCCGAGCAAAAGCAATCCTACAAGATTTAATGACGGTAGTAGGTCCCTTAGCCAGCACCATCACCATAATAACAACATATCATACACCCTCAATTTGCTTCACTTTATTTCACAACCCTCCTTCGAACATGTTCTCTTACTAGCTCTCATTATCCTGTGCTCTGTGCCTTCAACTCCTCTTCAAACTCTTTTCGCTCTTGTTCAATCATTCCAATGGCTGCATACTAGGCGTCTACTCTGCTTGAATCCCTCCCCTACGCCTTCAACCCCGCCATCCCCCTTTTCACCGCCCTCTTCTGCTGCTCACCATGCCGCCCTCAGCTGCTCAAAATGCTCAATCAAAATCCCATGCTGAGTATCAGGCTATAGCTGCCCAATGGGCCAAAGCAAAGCGTGCCAAAGAGCTCCAAGATGCCGCCAACAAGCCCAAGAACCCAACCCAGCCCAGCCCAGCCCCTGCCGGCGACTCACAACGCACCGCTCTCGAAGCTCGCCGAAAGTCTGCCTTCGAGTACCATGCATCTTGGACTCTCGCTTTCTGGGTCTGGCTGCTGTGCATGCATGCCTTTGGCATTGTCCTGTTCACCAGCGGCTTTCTCTTGACTCGACTCGTTCTCGACAAACATTCCGAGTGCGCTGTGCCTCCTAGCGAGCCTCTGTTGAAATGGGACGGCAGTGGAACAATCGATGGTGGTTGTTGGCATCCCAAGACCTTCGACAAGGCTGTCATTATCGTAATCGATGCGTTGCGATACGACTTCACGATTCCCGTTGACGGTGACTCCACGCCCGAGATTTACCACAACGCTTTCCCTTTCCTTCACGAGTCTGCCTCCCAGTCACCCCATCACGCTGTCCTCCGCCCTTTCATTGCTGACCCTCCTACGAGCACTTTGCAGAGGATAAAAGGCTTGACGACCGGCACCTTGCCAACCTTCATCGACGTGGGTTCCAGCTTTGGCGGTACTGCTATCGAGGAGGACAATCTCCTGATGCAGTGGCGAAATCATGGGAAGCGCATCGCACACCTCGGAGATGACACCTGGACCGCCTTGTTCCCGGGCTATTTTGAGCCCAATATCAGCAAAGCGTACGATAGCTTCAATGTATGGGACTTGCACACCGTGGACAACGGTGTCATTGAACATATCTTTCCGCTCATGCAGCCCCCGCAACAAGCCGAGTGGGATATCGTGATAGGGCATTTGCTTGGAGTTGACCATGCTGGCCACCGATATGGACCCAATCACCCAGCCATGACCTCAAAGCTGGAGCAAATGGATACTTTCATCCGGCAGCTTGCGGATAGTATCGACGATAATACGTTGTTGGTGGTCATGGGCGATCATGGAATGGACGAAAAAGGCGATCATGGTGGCGAAAGCGACGATGAGGTCGAGGCGGCACTCTGGATGTACTCGAAACGGCCCATTTTTGGCCGAACGCAGCAAGACTTTGTAAATCCGCCAGTCAATGCCAAAGTACGGCCAGTGAACCAGATCGACCTTGTGCCGACTTTAGCACTTCTTCTAGGAATACCCATTCCCTACAATAACCTGGGACGTCCAATTGAGGAAGCATTTGCTGGCACTAAGGGAACCGCCTGGGATCGCCTTGCGGCCGTATCAAAGGTAGCTTCAGCCGGCATCATGAAGTACCAGGAATCGTATTTCCAGGCTAGAGGATTGCAGCAGCGTTCCGGGATCGGATCCCCCGCGGCATTCTGGCAAATGGCAGAGAATCTTCCGAAGTCTGATGTAGAGGCGCAATATCTCGCCTACACTACTTACCAAGAGGTAACACTTGGGATCTGTAAAGATCTTTGGGCGCGATTCGATGTGCCAAAAATGGTGTTGGGAATCGCCACTATGGCTTTTGGTGTGATCGTCCTGCTACTCTATGTATCGCGGGACGAGGACGATGATTTGGCAGTGCTCGAAAACGAAGAGCTGGACTTCGCCGAAAAAAGCTTGGAGTTGATGTCTGGATCAAGTGATGCTGAGACGGCGTCTCACAAGACTCTGGCAAAGTCTCTAGTTCTGTCAGGAACGTATGGCGCTGTGGCAGCTGGCCTCGTGAGTTTTGCCCTCATCGCCCTTATGGGCTTGGGAGAATGGTTGTGGGGACTCGCAGCTATCGCCATTGTCAGTATGAGCGCCGTAACATTCTCTCTTCTGACATCCGGTAGCAAGAGTCTTTTTCACCTCTTTCCGAATACATATTGGGGGTGGCTGTCGGTTTGTTTCACAGCTAGCCAGTCCATCGGCTTCGCTTCGAACTCGTACACCATCTGGGAAGATTCCATCTCTCTGTTTTTCCTTGCTACTCTTGGCATCACTAGTGCAGTAGCTGCACTTCGACGCCCGATTGTCAACGAGAAGATCATGGGCACATACCACTCTCTCCTATTTGTGGTACTTAGTCGTGTCGCTTCGTTTTCCAAGCTTTGTCGCGAAGAGCAAATGCCCTACTGCCAGTCGACCTATTATGCATCTGCCAACTCCTCAACATCAGCGCCATGGCAACTGGTAATTCCATTCGCGGTGTTTGTCTTTCTCCCTTCTATTTTAAAGTCCTATTTGCAAAGCTCACGATCTTATGAGGGATTTGCACCAATATGGATCGGCTATATTTTCCGTGCGGCCCTCTTGCTCTCTGCCGGTTACTGGACCCTGGATGCTGCTAGTAACGGCAACTGGCTGCAGTCCATTTCAGAGACAACTTTCAAATTGATTCACGTGTCGATTGCCCAGGTTGTGCTGGCACTGGCCTTAGTAGCTGGCTCGACAGCTTTCATATGGGCGCCCCCTTGTGTCTCGATTTCGACTACATCAACTAGCAGCCGCACAGCTCAGGTTACTGTACTTGGCTATGGCAACGCCAATGGTGCCCGTTATCTCCTCCTGCCTATCAACGTTGCATGTGCGTGCATATTACTCTCAAAGCCAATGGGTAGCGGTGCCATCGCCATCATGCTCTGGCAAATCCTTGCTCTCGCAGAGATTTTAGACATCAATGCCATCTCGTCCGAAACCATTGGTCCTGTGACACTTGCCTTACTTGGAAACTACCACTACTTCAAGACTGGTCACCAAGCCGCACTCTCCTCTATCCAATGGGACTCAGCATTCATCCCCCTCGTCACCATCCGGTACCCTTGGAGTGCCCTTGCTGTCATGTTCAATCACTTCGCTGGGCAGATAATAGCCTGCGTCTCCCTACCGCTCTTGGTGCTCTGGAAGACATCGCCCAAGCGTAAGGGCGTGCTCGAGAGCGTGAGCCGCGCACTTGGTGTTTTCGTGGCGTATTATGCTGTCGAAAGTCTGGCGACAATGGCTTGGACTGGACACCTCCGTCGGCATCTCATGCTTTACCGGGTTTTTAACCCGCGATTCATGATGGCTGCTGCTATACTACTGATCGTTGACTTGATCGGGATACTTATCACGCTAGTAGGAGTTAGGACGAATGTCCTGGCTATAAGCGATGTGTTTGGATTTGCGGATTAAGCATAAAAATTGTACATAGTATTGTAAGACGTGAATGAATACCAAGAATAAATGTCCTGATATCGAAATATGTCTATGCGAGGGTGAAGACCGACCGCTGCCGAAAAGACAGGAACTTTGAGCAACGATGTCTCGGGCACAAAACCAAACGAGCTTCGTCTTCGTACACCTGTGCCTTCACGGCACTACCAGGTGTTATCTGAGGATTATCTCTTTCGTATGCAAATGGATTTTCCTTCCCAGGTATACCTGCGCCTGCTGCAACCTGCTTATCAAAAAGGTGCACTGTCTTTCAGCGCGCCAGATCGCTGTGGCTGGCAGAATTACTTCGGTTGTCTAGGCTTACCTTGAGGCTCACCCCTAGGGGAGCATCTCCTGTTGATGCATTGACTCAGGGAACTTCCACGGTCCCTTCAAGTGGTGCCTGCTTAGGTATAGAACCAACTGGTGTCGCCCTTTGGTCCCCCCCCTTTTTTTTTCGTGTTGAGGTTACCAAAGGACCATCGCGCCCACCTAACTCCGAATTATAATACTCTGCGCCTTTCTCTCATTGGACAAGTGGATTGTGTCTGAGCCTAGGCGTGATCGACAGACAAGGCGAGGCTGAGGACAGATCGGCAGGGGGAACGATGTGATCGGCGCACACAGCGAAAGACGGTTGATGAACCCACTTAATAGAGTTGTTGCAAGCGCAGGAAATGCTTCAAGGGTTGCAACTCGAAAAGCTGATCAATGCCATGAAGGGGTTTCGAGGCTGTTGCTGTATGATCGGCGAGGCTTGGGGGTAGGTTGCTGCGCTGACTGTCGGTCGGCTCACAGTACACATGTATGTACGTACAATTCGTTGGGCTATCCATTGGATAGCTCTGCGACAGATTCTTAACAAGCTTATGAACTGGTCGCGAGAACAATAAGCAGTGTCGAGTCCCTATTGTTTGCTTGCTTGGGATGTAAGGACCGCACCCAGGCATCAGCAAGTTTGTTACCGGCAGCATGATAGTGGCCCATGAGGTGATGGGATTCGTCTTATGTGATGATGATTAACAAGTATACTAGTTGTCAATATATGCAGTCAGAAGTATAAATCCCAATCGTTCCCAACGCTCATAACGAGTCGTGTATGTTCAATCAATCATGCCGTGCCCGAACTTCCATTTTCTCCTTCGCTATCCAGATATCACACATAATGAGAAAACACACGATGGTCCGTGTAAATGTAGTAAAGGGGTATCAAAGAAGCAGAAACATCGCCCAGATATGACCTGGCGGTTTGTTCGCTCGCCAAAATTCCAAAATCAAGTCGACAAAATACGCTAGCCCAAAAACTCCCAAGAAGTCAAATCCCTCGCCGACCCATTTGCGCCTTTTGCCGCAGACGCCGTGATTAATTGTCGCCTGTCTCTAAGAAGACATCTGGATTGGTACCCTTATAGAAGCCAATGCGATGCCGTCATGAATAATAGAGATAGCATGAGCAAAGAGGGTGATGCAGAGCGAGGTATCGTATTGCCACCGGATTCGGTCACTTCCAAGGACAGACTGGTATTGACGAAAGTCTCGCCGCATATCGAGTCAATCTGTTTGGCAGCCGCCTCGTACGTGTACGAGATGTCGGCTTTCCGGTCGCTCGTCGCGGCCTGGTATATCTCCATCGTTTGCCTAGTGCATAGATTGCAGGCGGGTACGGCGGTCTCGGGTAGGGACGAATTGAGTGGTAGATAATAGAGATATATATTAGACGCTGTCGTCACGTTCGTCACAGCGCTTGCGAAACAATATGTCGTCGAGTTTGCCATAAGACATGTCGCTTCGTATATCGTCTTGTATGTAGTCATACCCTGGTACGCTTCCACAACAATCGCATTTTGGTCCTTGTAGTCCTTGCCACAGTTGTCAGAAGAGATAAGCTGGGTGGCGAGGTCATCTAAATAGTCGGTGCAAGATGTGACGTTGGCTGCGCACGCGGCGTCAAGCACCTGCGTTATGCTGGTTAACTCCTTTTCGGCCTGGAAGAACGAGTTGGAACCCTGGTGTAACGATCAGTATTGGCAGATGCGCCGGTGCACGGGATGCCATGCTCACCTGCAATAGTAGCGAGACCGGATAGCACGCCTTGAACTCCTCGCTGGAGAGAAATGCATTGATGAAAGTCGGACACGTGTCTGACGAGAAGTTGGCAGCTAGAGCACCGTCAAAGGGGCTCGGCAAAGGGCTCGCAGCGGCAGTGGTGGTTGTCGTGGTCGCACTGGCCGTGACGGTTGAGACGGTAAATTCGAACGTGGTTGTGGCAGTAGCGGCTTTGTGTTCCCTCTCTACCTCGTCGCGCTTGCGCAGCTCACGATGCTCTTCGGCCGACATGATGTGCCAACGACCGTCGATCAAGACTGGAATGCGAGCATCGATCAACAAGGTTGTTGGTGCCGCAGGCTCGGGGATTGAAGTAGCCGTGGTCAGAGCGACGGATGAGAAGAGAAGGAAGATCATTGCCCAAGTTGTATGAAACGCCCTATGGATCGTCCTCCTGAGAATGTCAAATGAGCCACCTAAAAACCGCGACGGGGGAGACTAACCCACGCCTCCTAGAAACAGGACCCGTCTGCATGGTCGCGGAAGCCATGTGTTGCAGCGTCGATCGCTGTTTGTGTGTAACGTGTTGTACTATTCTTGCTATTCGCTCTCGACATCCGCCTTTTTGTGTTCCGCGAGGCGTGTCGATCATTCAATGTGTCACGTATCGAGCAGCAGACGCAACAGTGTCAGTGTCCAATTGTTGTTGATAGCCACAGGCCTGATCAATGGCGGCAGCGATTGGTTATTTGTAAAACTGGCGCAAGCTTCTCCAACTGGCTGTCACCTAATTAGATGGGCATCTGAGGGATTGTCGACTGCGAAGACCTGGGCAGTTGTCGGAACGGGAGGCCGTTGCAATGTGAGGATTGGCGGACGGGTAAATACGGCGAAAGAGGAGACCTGACGGGACGGACGCAAGCAAAGATGGATTTCCAAGTGTTGGAGAGTCGCTGTCGCTATCAAACTAAACAAAAGATGAAGGCAGGCGGAGCTGGACTGGCCGAGTGAGCAACACGTGCAGTACTTAATGCTACCAGCCTGGCGAGCCTGGGAGCGATCTTGAGCGCTGTCCATCCACTCTCTCCCCTTTAGTCACGCAGACTTATCACTGCGTTCAAGCTATTAGCTTCGAGCATATCTGCCAAGCACAACGGGTACGCGCACGCAGATCGGAGATTCTAGACCTGGCGCAGACCTGGCGCCTGCGCACCAGGGATGGGATGGTAATCAAAGTGCTAGGCAGGACCCAGCTCGCCAGAAATGTGGGAAGTATTGGAATGAAGTTCCAGTTGCAATGTTATTAGCTGCAGCCCACCCGATCCGGACATGGACCCTACCTAAAGATGGTGTCGCGCCGGCATGATACGTAAAAGTCTGGTATGATACCGCGTCCGGTGTTCTTGTGTTTCCATCCATGTCGAAGACATGTATACTGTATGCGTACACGGGAACATGGTGTGGCTTCATCGCCGCTTCTTTACCTCATGGGAATTTAAGTTGCTGCAACTCACTGGGTACTGCAGATGAGCTGACAATCCGAAGGTGCAATGCCATGGTGTCTGCCCATCTTTGAGTTTTCATCATCCATTACGAACCATGTGTGCGGTGAATGGCGTATAGCGTCGACTGTATGAGCGAGGTCCATGATCAACACTGGCTAGTGACGTGGTGTTAAAAACCAGGCCGAGTTGATGTTCACCAAGTGAGTGTTGGCTCATCGAGTTTATGCTTCAGATACCTACCTAGATCATAGATATTCCCCCGCCTCTCATTGAGATACAACCTGTGGTTCAGCACCATGCTCGTCAGCATCTCCTGGGCCTTGATTCCCAGACTTGGTCGATGGATGACTTGGTGATTCAGAAATGAAGCGATTCATCGCAACTCGCCTTATTGTCTTCAGGTCCTCATTGTCTATAAGTATTAGCCTTGATTGAGCTCCAAGGTCTATCTCTCCTCTAAGCTGCTACCCTCAATATTCGTGTAACCTTCACGTGAAGACAGCCACCATGAATATTCTCCTTATCTGGTCAATTCTGGCCCTGTTAGTGGCCGCCTTTCCTGTTCAGCCTGATCACCTGCCTAGTCCGACTATCAAAAGCCACAATGCTACCACCATCAGTTTAGAGGCTAGACAACGACCACCCTCGCCGTCGGCTATCCCTGTTTCCCCGCCTTGGGACCCAGCGCTGTTTGTAGCACCCAATCTCTCTTGTTATTTGCTCATCTCGACGCTTATAGTTGACAGTCACGAGAATGTGATATTCAAAGGCTCATGTGTTGATAGTGATATGCCTCCAGATCCCGACGGATTAATGCCTCGGATCACAGAATACAATAAGTACTTCTTCCGAAATGGTGCAAGGATGAGCCCCCAACTAACCGCATCACAGTTTATACCCCGGCAATATGATTCCATCGAATGTTTTATCTGGCTACACACCACGGGTGTCTGGCCGACCAGCTCGTCCGCCCACCCTCTTCCATCAACTCCAGATCTGGCAAGCAAGTACGGGCGTTTTTTCATCTGTCTGCCTGGCTCGGAACACATGGACTGATCCCAACGACAGTGAACTGGGGTCGTTACTGGGTGCGGGCTACACGTACAGACCCGACACTCAATGCCATGGATGGGACGCCCCTTCAAAGTGGATTAAGGTACCCGCGGCCGTTCCGCCCACTGGGTACGCTGTCGAGGGTGGAACCTGACTTAGGTGCGCTCAATTGGGACACAGACGCTTGTAAGCTTCTCTCTTTCGTTGCGTGGCCCGAATTCCTAACCAGAAGCTTCGAACAGTCTTCGAGTTCCCTATCGGCACGGTCAGTATATGTGAATTTGCAAAGTCACTCCGACGTCTGTTGACGTGACACGTGCCAAATTTATGTCCCTAAGACTTAGGGAATCATACGACTGATCTCGAGACGTAGAACGGAAGACAGTATGGCGTCGACTTCAGCCATACGCCTGCTCCTGGTAGAGCTCCCTTGCCATCAGTATGTAGCAGCTCGTAAGCAAAGCCATAATGAATACTCGCTGACAATGGACCAAGGCAACCTTTGTTGTTTTTGGGTTTCAACGCACTGACACAACTTATGTGAATCCCATCGTGAGTTGCCCAATTCAAGGCACGCTTTGAGGTCCTTGGCTTCCATCGCGCTCCATGGTGTATATGATGCTATAAATTTCGAATATGACATCTAACCTGCGTGGTTTTTAGTACGTAGGTGTTATCAATCGGAGGCGCATGGAACCAACAAATGGCCCACCTATTAGACACGGACGGACTGGGTGAGTGAGCTTATGAAGGAATTTCCATTCTGCGAAGAGCAGATTACATGGGTACCCTCTATGAACCAAGATGCTGATAACTCTTTTCAATAGATGGTGCCCGATAGTAAATTATGATGGGACCCGTGCTCCTAATAGAAACCCAGCTGGCCGGCCGTGGACTGGCGTACCACATTTCGGTAATCCGCTCGGCAACATATGGAGGATAATAAGAGATTGGCGGCCAGCGGACCCTATGATCAAACAAGCATGGAGCCCTCCTGGTAAGAGAATGGAGGGCAGGGACCAACCACAGAGTGCCGATGGCGCCTCTGAGCTCAAGAACAACACACAGACTGGAGCTCCGGGGCAGGTAAGGTAGGGCGAGAGAAAGATCTTGCCACTAGAGCCAAGGAAATATACGTGCTTGCACGGACAGACTTCAGTGTCAGATGTACGTTATCGCCACAGAAATCAGTGAGAATAAGGATGCATACAACCGAAACGGCAACGAGTGCTTTTCTTGTGAGAGATATGAGCAAAAGGACCTGCAAGGGCAATAGCAATGGCATGAAACAATAGTAGTGATGAGCAGGAGGTAGGTTGGGCTATGACCAGCGCTAGCACTAATAATCGAAAACACAGCACTCGTAAATGCAAAGGTTGACAGGACTTCGCGAGCAACGAAGGATATAATCTACCGTTCTCAACTGCAGGATGCTATATGGGCAACATTGATAACCGTAAGGTACGGTAACAATCTTGCTAGCCATGGTCGGAAGAGTAGCTGCGTCACTATAACCTATGAGTTTCGTGTAATAAGGACAAGATTCGACGGGTAGTAACATTAATATGATGCTGTTAGTTCCGTGCTCAGACGTGCAGAATCCAAGTGCGTTGTTTAGTCTAGACGATAGCGACGTTGATAACGCCGATTGTGTCCGCTCGCTAATGAACTTGATAGCACGTACGTTGGAATCTGCATGGTGTCTTAAGGTGCGATACAGGCTGGCAGGGGTGAATGCACTTGTCCGCAATTGGAGTGCTGGATTCCGCTAGTCCAAGCAGGCTATGGAGAACGACTGCAAGCCACGCACCAGGGGTAACAACCCGACACATTCGGCTTATAAGGTATTCTTGTTCTAGCAGCCCCTACTCTCGCTAGTTCACCAACTCGAGGAGCCATAGAGGCCCTAGTGATGCTCGAAGGTCTCCAACATCGAGTAGTTAATTTGCATTATGGCTCGTAAATGACGGGCTTGTCTAAGCTTGACTGTTGGACAGTCCAAAAAGTCTGTTGGCCGTCAAATAGGCCGTACCGAAATAACAGTGCCGGGGAAGAGAATGACACTAATAAAAGAGTCCTACGACTACTTAGCAATAGATTGATCCATTGCGACACTCGAAGTTCGAGTCTCTCTACGGAGAACCCGGAAGAGCTCGCTTGAAGAGCTGCTAATCTGGGAAACACACTATGAGCCCATCACTGTCCCATAGATGAACCTAAAGACCTGATGCTTGAGGTAGGTATGTACAAGCTGTCATCTTTTCTCAGGATGGCCCCCCCTTACTTCGATACCACTTGACTGAGGCTTTCATTTCCCAATCGGCTGACCGTTTATTCGTATACAGCCAATGAGCGCCCGCCCAGTAACCGCCTAGGCACAATTGGACGCCTCCAAAATCACGACACCAAGGCACACGCCTGCAGCTCCGAGACAGCAGTCGATGCTACAGAGCCTCGTGCAACGGCCAGAGCGCACCACCACGCCGCCACGGTACTACCGGTAGACTGATTTCCATGAAACGTGTTACGGCGGGAGCGCGGGTACCTGTGTCTACCCGAGACAGATGCAGTTGGGGTAACACGATCAGGATTAGGACTTTGATATTACTTGATAGGGGCTAATCCCTCCCTTCGTTGCTTTGATAATTCAAGGGAGGAATATTACAGGCTGAATAGCTACATCTTCTTATTTGGTCATCGTCTACCATGTCGGGTTCCGCCACGTTGTTGATTCCTTTGACTCAATATCATGACACGTGTATGAAGTAGACAAGGTAAATATTTCTACTTATGCATATCACCCTTTGTAAGGGATGCCAGATCAGACTATCACATAGAAGAGGCGCCCAAATAAACTACTAGGAACTTCTTCCTTTTGCCAGGCCATGCACGAACCAAGTAATGCAGCACCTACTCGTAAATGCCGATTAAACTAGATGAGCCAGCTACAATCAATTCAAAGTCTACCCCGGTCCCAAGGCTGATTTCTACCTCGCCAGCCTCGCATACTATGTTCTTCATCCGACAATCAACGTCTGAGTTTATCATTCTTTTCTTGCACAGCCTGCCAGCCTACATCAGGGATTACTGACGAAACAGCATCACGAAGCCAATCTGTCGCAGATTCATTAATCAATATCTCCTGGCGAGGAGCAGGATGATGTCCGATACGCAACTATATCCTAGGAACGCAACAGGATAAAACGACACAGCCAACCTATATACACAATGCACTGTCCTTCCAAGGATGTGCAGTCCAAACCAATGTAACGCCATCCAAAACAATGCTGGCTGGCCGTACACAAGTAGCCAAGACCACTCTTCTATGGGCCGACTCTCCTGTTTGCAAATGCTTTCCTCTTTGGACTATGCAACGCTAATTTGTCAAAAGGGAAATAAGGACTCGAGTATGCATCAGTACTCCGAAACACACGCCCTGTCTATATACTCTTAAGCGCCTCTCCAATCTCTAGACCGCCAAAGCTTCCTCACAGCTGACTAGTGCTTCTCTAAGCTCTGCAGATTCACCAGCTCTGCATAGCGGCCATTCTGGCGCATAAGCTCGCTGTGTGTACCATGTTCTACGACTCGACCCTGGTCAAAGACGTAAATGATATCGGCTTTCTGGATCGTGCTGAGACGATGCGCCACGGCAATCGTGGTACGTCCCTTGGCGGCCTTGTCGAGTGCTGCCTGCACAACGTGTTCAGACTCGGAATCCAAAGCACTCGTCGCCTCGTCCAGCAACAACACCCTCGGATCGCGAACTAGAGCACGGGCGATCGCTATTCTCTGCTTCTGGCCTCCGGATAAAAGAGCTCCTTTGGATCCCACCACAGTGTTGAATCCATCGGGCAGAGACATGATGAAGTCGTAGATGTTAGCTTCCCGGCAGGCGTGTTCGATGGCCTCGTCCGTCACAGCTTCGTTCGCCGAGCCGAGAAGAATGTTTTCTTTGATCGTGCCCTGGTAGAGAGTCGGCTCCTGAGATACGAGAGCGATGCAAGAGCGATATTCGTTGATGTTCAATGTGCTAATGTCTTTGCCGTCGATGAAAACGCCGCCAGAGAGCGGATCGTAGAATCGCTCGAGCAGCGCAATCGTGGTACTCTTTCCACAGCCCGACGCGCCGACCAGGGCAATGTACTGGCCAGGACGAACCGCCAAATTAAGACCTCGCAGCACAGGCTGCTCGGGGCGAGTCGGATACCGGAAGTGCACATCTCGGAATTCGATGTGGCCGTCGACCGCATCCAGCTTCCCGCCTTCCTCAGACCAGGTATCGATTTTCGGTTCTCGGTCGAATAGGATTTTGAGTTCTGTTGCGGCATGATGGGCCTTGCCAAAGTCTGGAGCGAAAGAAAAGACCGTACCCGCAGATTGGGCACCGTATACGACGGACATGAAGCAAACAAAGAATTGGAAGAGCGTGTACTCCCTTGCCGCAATGAGATTGCCTCCGTACCAGAAGCCCAGGGCAAAGACCAGGAACAAGAAGGATTGCGACGCCGCGAAGAGAAGAGAGGACTTCAGGATGGATATCAGACTGGACCTTTGCTGTGTGACCAGGGCGTCTTTATACTGAGCAAGAACATCATCTTCTCTGGTCAGAGAAGCAACCGTGCGAATGGCCGAGATTGCCTCCGCCGCATATGACGCGCTCGTTTCATAAGCCCTCTTGGAGCGTCGTTGGAAATGTGCCAACAGGAAGTAACGGAAGAAACCACAGCCAATAATGACTGGCACCACCGAAATACAGACAAGGGACAGTTTCCATCCGAAAACAAGACCGACAACGAAAGATGACACCAACGTTGTTATGACAGTGAGAAGCGTTCCGAGAGTGGAACCACTCAGCCCTGCGACGTACGTCGTTTCGGTTGACAAGAATGTAGTCAAGGCACCAGCCGTGTTCTCCTCCTTATCAAAAAATGCTACATCTTGGCGGAGCATGGTCCGGAAAGATCGGTCTCGGACTCGACGAATGAGGATCTCGGAACAGTTCGCGAAGGCTACACCTTGGGCGATTTGGGCAATGAATATCACAATGGCCAAAACCAGATACATGAGACTCCAGAAGTCGCTGTCCTTCTTGACCTGGTGCTTGTTCGCATCTGTGATAGGAACGCTGAGCGTCTACAAAAAGTTAGTAGTTTGTCAAATGTGGCCCAACTTCCAGGGCCCAAAACTTACCAGAATTTGTTTGGCGAAAAAAATTGCCTGCGTTGGGTTTCCGCCACCACAAATGATAGCCCAAAACAACCCCCACACCATCATCTTCCATTCAGTCCTGTTGAATGAGGCAATGAGCTTGATCAAAGTGCCGATGCCGAATTTCGGTTCTTTTTCCGGTTTATTCTGCTCCGCAATGACTCGGCTGGAAACAGAGGCCTGGGTAACGGATCGCTTAAGTCTCGCTGCAATATCATCGTTCGGATCTTGAAGATAATCAAGATCGGCGTCACTGCGTCGCGTAGACAGCCTTCGAATCAACCGTGTGTCATCGTCTTCTTCCTCGGTATCATCTTCTTCGTCAGTCGGGGCAACGGTAGCAGCTATTTGCTGGGCCGTGACAAGATTGTAGTATGCACCCTCCTTCGCTAAAAGCTCGTCGTGATTACCCTGTTCAACGATCCTTCCCTCCTGCATGACTACAATGTTGTGAGCATCTCTGATGGTCGACAGACGATGGGCGATTGTGATGGTCGTTCGCCCTTCCGCAGCTGCCTCCAAAGCAGCCTGCACCACACCTTCAGACTTGGTATCAAGAGCACTAGTGGCTTCGTCAAGTAGGAGAACTATTTTCATATCGGTCAGTTTATATCATTGATGAGATGCATAGGATCACCTACTTTTAGGATCGGAGACAATAGCACGAGCGATGGCTATACGTTGTTTCTGTCCTCCGGATAGAAGAAACCCACGCTGACCAACATGCGTTTCGTACCCTTCTGGTAGCGCTGATATGAAGTCGTGTGCATTCGCCTTCTTGGCTGCCTCTATCACGAGTTCCTTCTGTTCCTCAGTAGAAGCGTGTTCATACTTGGTGCCAAACAAGCCGTAACGGACGTTATGGAAAATGGTGGTACCGAATAATGTTGGCTCTTGACTGACAAGAGAGATTTGCTGCCGCAGCCATCGAAGGTTCAGGGTGCTGACATCGTGACCGTCCAAAAGAACTTGACCCCCCACCGGATCGTAAAAGCGCTCTACTAATCCAACAATCGTACTCTTTCCCGAACCAGAAGCTCCTACCAACGCAGTCGTTTTGCCTGCCGCGATATCAAGAGTGACATCTTTCATGACAACAACCTCCGGCCGAGATGGATAGATGTGCTTCACGTTCTGAAGACGAATCGAGCCATCTACTCTCTCTAATTTCTCGCCGACGTCGTTGGTTGGATCCAGCGGAGAAACTCGGTCAATAGTATTAAAGATCTTGCCACTGGCAGCCAATGCAGTGCCGAAGGCTTGAAGATTAGGAGCAATGTTGCTCAAATTGAAGGCTCCGATGATGACAGCCAACATGACAGTCAAAATATGGGACAGAGGAACTTGACCCTGTACCAGGTACCCGCTGCCCACCCAAAAGGCCAGGCCATAGTTGAGATACACCAAAATCATGATGAAGCCAATGAGAATGGCGACCGACGTCGACTTACGGATACCAGCCCATTGAGCGCGAGCCAGATGGTCGTCATATTGCTTTGCGAGGCGGTCTTCCGTACCAAAAGCGACGGCATTTCGAATCGAGCTAAAAACCTCTTCGGCGACCGTGCCTCCTACAGCATAGGACTGGATAGACAGCCGGGTGTACTTCACAATGAACGTGGATCCAACACCTGTGACAAAGACGAGCGCAAAAAGGACGGAGGTCAAAATGAGGGTTAGCTTCCAGTAGAAATAGAAGCCGATGACGAAAGCGGACACGAAAGTGGCGATAGAGGTGAGGGTCAAGCTTGTCTTCTCGGAAATGCCGTCTTGGACTAAGTTGGTGTCGGCCGTAATACGGGTGGTTACCTCGCCGGAGCCCATGTTGTCGAAGAAACCAATGTTCTGGCGCATGCAACTTTCGAGGTAGTGCTCTCGGATCTTGGCGCTGATATGCTCGCCGGTATATATGAAGCCAACAGTAGAGATATATGTGGCGAAGAAAGAGCCAATGGCGAGATAGACAAAGTACAGGACCATGTGGTTGAGTTTGGCGCTAAAGTCTGCCTTGGAAACCTGACCATTGAAGTAGCCCTGAAAGGAACCTTGAAGGCCACCAAAAAGGACTGTCATGAGCGGTAAGGCGGCGCCGGCTGCGATGGCTCCTACGGAGGCGCAGAATATGATGATAAGATCATTCCTGGACGCGTATCTGTAGAGCGTGGCAAATCCAGCCTTGACCTCTGGTGTGAGAACCTGTCGCTTGATGATCGTGGCCTCATGCTCGGGAAGGTGCTGATACGGGTCATTTTCCGGCTTCTCTGGATCCCCTTTACCCTTTGCGCCTTTGGACTTTTTCTCGTTGCTTTGTGAGTTCCCGTCGCGAGTGGACGGTGGTGGCAATGTGGTACTAGCCGAATCGTCCTGGCTTCCTGGCCGACTGGGCTTGTCAGTAGCCTTGCCATTTGCCTTTGCAGGCAGGTCCGACATTTCGATGGCCATGGCGACTGTTGATGTCCGGCGCGCGGCGTCTGCGACGAGGCTCTCAGGAGCATGCGTCCATACAAGACGGTGGTCAGGCTATCAAGCCGAATATATATGTAAGTAGGCGAAGCAGGCGCGGGGCCAAAACCGAGGTGTAAAACCAAGACACGGCAGACGTGGTCAGGTTCTGTGCGGTGAGCGCATTCGAGGTGGACCGATGTAATGGTGTTGAGAGTGATGCTTGCCGGTGATATTGGGGATTGAGAACCAGGCGACACACGTATGATGGCGGGTATTTACATATACTGTAGGTCGAAAGGAACAGTGACGGGAGTTAGCAGGTAGGAGTGGTAGTGAATGTTTGCGTGATGGGTTGAAGTGACATTTGAGTCTCGGGGATCAGTCCAAACCGAACGTCAGGTAATTATCGATTCATTACAGATACCTCAGGTACCTTGGGTACAGACTACTACTACCCAGGTCGGCACGGGCTCGGTCTGGAACGTGTACAGTATAGTATATAGGAGGTGCAGCGGTGCGCATAGTCTCGCAGCGGGCTTCAATTCCCTGCAACATGGGCCGACGGGTCCTCTGGACGGGGCTTCCTAACCTAGCTCGGCCTAACAGCCAGCAGAAATACGGAACCACAGCTTTCCGGTGCACAACTGCTCCCGGTCCCCAGACCCAATTACACCTACTCGTATTGTACTCGTATTGCAGACCTATCGTAATCCAGGCCGTCCTCGGCTCGTCGCATGTCGGCACACTTCATTGAAATCCACATATAAGTGAGTACGAGACCCCATTGTTGGGACATGAATTTCGGTATCCTAACTCACTCCGCGCGCCCGTATGGCTGCTGCTTCGTCTCATATTTCAACGGCGCTGAAGTCACGTCGATATCACGTTGTCTCTCTGGCAGCACCTACTACCCACCTCACGTCCATGGGTGGTATTACAGACCAGCTAAACGTGCACAAAAGCGGCAGCTCGCTAAAAAGCGTCAGATGTGCACACTTCAGTGCAAATTCAGTATGAAGTGTGCACAACGTGATAAGCATTAATAGAACAAGTCGCAAGGGAGATCACACGTGGTATTCAGATTGAACCGGCTGAACCTTGTTCAATGCAACCGTCGAACTGTCAACAGGTCGTGATGGATCTACAAACATTGAACTGCACAATCCCGGCTCGTCAGGACCCAGGTGCATACTACAGGTACGTACTATATGTACTCAACTCGCTTATTACTGTAATACCTGTGCGGATTATGATGTTACGAAAACCCGATCATCTCGTGCGTAATGGAGTGAGTCTAAGTCAGCTTTGGCTGTCGTCATGCCGGTTTGTTTCTAGAAAGACACTACAGCGGTTACATCCTTCTAGCTTAGAGGTTGTGAGCTACCTCTTATGGGATACTACATGGTACAAAGTTTCTCGGCTGGTCTCAGTGTTCGCCGTTTGTGGTCCGTTTCTCTACTGCGTTATATTTGGAATAATGCTTGCATAAAGTGAGTCTGCCTCTCATGCCCCCCAACAGCTCATGTATATACGCGAGATAGGACTTCGGTTCCTTTTGTTGGTTCATTGATCGTATCCAAAGTATGAAAGGATCTATCTAGCCTTTTCCAGGTGCCTCGATAATGCAGCCCATGCATTAGCTTCCGAGTCCCCGGGTCTTTCAGGGGTTTCGGCGTGCAGTATCCCTTTAATTGCGATTTCAACTACAGGTACAAGTTCAACCCCTGACGTCTCCACCACCCCCGGACCATACCTTTAAATGTATTTAATGAATAATACAGCGATGGTTTAAAACGATTAAACTCGACGACAACCTATAAATAATAAATAAAAATTAATGAGTATATAGCTTGATAGCTTTTATATTTAACAATTTTTTCCTAATTAATTGCGACGTATTATATAGGCGATATCTAGCAGTAAAGCAATACATATAAAAAGCTTAAAGTCTGATTGGTCGAACCCTTGCCAGGCTAAAGTCTTGGCCGTACTGTAGTTGAATACGCAATTAAAGGGATAGACGAATTCTTTCATTAGCGCCAAAACCCCCTATTTAAAGACAGTCACAGTGACTGTCTTTCGCAACAATAATGCTTTGCCTTTGCTGACCTTCACTTGACGCTCATGGTACGAAAATGAGTACTTATTGAAAATGGTTTTTTGCCGTAAAAATGACTGCAATTGGGAGATGGTTTTTTGCTGGGAAAGTCACTTATTTCGAAAATGATTTTTCGTCCAGAAAACCATTTCGAAATGCAAAAGTGGTCACCGCACTGTGGAAACCATTTCTAAATTCCACGGCGGGGCAAAAGGGATATCGGCAAAATGGATATCGCTGTACCTGCTGCACCACCTATTTTGTATGGTACAGTCGGTACAGCTATTTACGCATTACTAAGTCACATATATGGTCACAATTGAAAACTTAGTCACATCGGGGAATCGAACACCAAGTCTACGGAGTATTGGAATTACGGTATTACGGTATTACAGTCATACAGTTAATCAATTGAGCTACGGGGCTATTACAAGTACGTATGCGGGAGGAAGGACTGAAACGGCACATATACTATCGACGAGAGTACGGCGGAAGGTGCGTAGCCAGCCGTCACGGCCGTATTTTTGGTGGTGGAAGTGGTCTTGGTGGTGGGAAGTGGTCACAGCTGGAAAGTGATTTTCGCTGCAAGGCCATTTTCGTCAGAAAAGTGGTCACCGCACTGTATAACCAATTTCTCAGCAAAAGTGATTTTTGGGCCAGAAAAAGATTTTGGATAAAAAAACGGTATCTGCGTAGAAAGACCATCTCCGGGACTGAACTCATTACTTTGCGAAGACTGAATTAAGCAATTGTAATAATAATTGCTGAAAGATCATCACTGTGACTGTCACCACCAAAAAGTAACCATTATGGTGGGCTACAGCCATTTCCCAGCAAAAGACAGTCACAGTGACTGTCTCCAGATACGGGGTTTTGGCGCTAATGTTATCTACTCCCAGGCCAGAATACGGGATTTCTGTGTTGCCCGACTGCCCGAGTGGCCCCATAACACATCTATGAGTACAGTATAGCCCGAGAGTCTGCTCTGGATGGCTCTCGTCCGGCGACTTTATGCTGATCTGGTAGCGATCTGGGTGGCTTACACAGCTTTTACACCCGAAGTCTGGCGGCTGAAAGCCAACCTACATAGGTCCATCATCCTGCTGAATTCATGGTCTACCTCCTGGGTCCGAGTTGGGCAATGTGTAGTTCTTTTACAGCAGCTCCAAGCTATCACTGGAAGCAGTACCTATCGCCTACCGGTATACACGTATTCGATGTATATTCGGCATACCCAGCCGCCATGTGAAAGTTGGCCTGCAAACCTTTATGTTACAGCCCAGTTTGGGTTGAAGCAGGGACTGGTCTATACACAATTCAGCCTTCTCGCTGGAGATGGATGGGATAATGCAGACTTTTGCGGCGCATTCGGCACTTCCCCATTTGGTTATAAGAGTCTCCAGGGAATATCATTGCGGCAGACGATCCTCGACGATCAATCCTTCAAGTTTTCGTCATCAACCAGTCTCGACTCCGGGATTCACCACATGAAACAACCAATCAGTGTGCAGCGAATGTCAAACAGCTGAAGCCTCAAAATATAAGCTTTACTGGCCCACGGCTTGGAAGTCTTGGGGCTTGGTATCAGTTGTGTGGCTATGCCGATCATCTACTCTTAGTCATCTAATAGCAGTCCCTCTATTTTCCATACAGTTAAATATAACGCTGTTGCTTTCTCCATCCAACTTGGTAGCTCAGATGATATGAACGCCCGTTGCCATCGGGCAGCGGCAAAGAGGTGCAGAAGCAAATACATGGGCTCCAGACAATCATGCAAGCCCATTAAAGTGAGGGCGGGGAGGATAGAGAAAAGACGGACACGCTTTGAAAGGCACAAATAATTGACTGCATTTCATAGAGTTTTGACACGTCCATATCCAAGTCCCAGACTCTCGCCATGTTTCCTCATATCGTATTATCGTTAGTCTTGATTATCACTTATCACGACCCAGGGCATTGCTATCTCGATACATCCAAGGCAGTCAGTACGGACAACATATTGAAAAGGTTTCGAATGACTTTGTCTCGACAAACAGCTCTTCGGAAACATGCGAAACTGAACGTGGGGGATATTGCCTTGATCCTGGCTTCAAGCCGGGGTGACAACTATGTCCGAGCCGGCTCTCATTGCAGGTGGTCCGCATCGATATACACCTTACGGTATCCTCCATGGTTCATTGGTCATGGCATAGTGCTCAAACTCCGGCTTTAACATCAATCCTCACCATCATTCATTCAGGCACTTACGTACAGTAGAGGAGTATAAACAACCACTTTGTGGCAACAAGGGGATACTCACCAATGGCCTTTGAGTGGCGTCCTCAGGGCTCACATTTCGAACTGAAACGCAGCTACCCTGTAAGCATTTCCAGGCACCACTGTCCAGCTTCATCTGCATCTTGCCACACGCAGCCTCGCCTTATCCAGTGACGCAAGACGACAGCCTGTCATCATCTCATAAAGCTGTCCTTACCACATGTCCTTTGCGTCACGCTTCAATTTTCACTTCACTTCCAGACACATCCCCCCGATTTGACATTTCAGATACCCAAAACTATCTTATTGTTGGCTGCCCCTGCATGATTACCTGAAGGAATCGGCACTTCCTGAAATCGTTAGAGCCTCCCCACCAACCGCATCCAAGATCGACATCATCGCCAGCATTGCACAATTCACATCGCCATCACCGTTTCACCGTTTAACGTCAGCTTTGTACTAGATTAGACCCGGCATTGCCTGCATCTGCCGTCTTGTCACTACACAACAGTTAGCCCTAGAGGCTGCTCAGAACGTCGTACATACCCATTGCGGGTCAGTCACGATCTAAGAATAGACACTTTAACGCAGAGTACATCACCATGCTCAGCCATGCGGGGGTGTTTCTCGCAGCGTTGTTGTGTCTGTCGGACACGACACTCGCAAAGGCGCAGCCCAAGAATGCAATACTGCTCTCCTCGGTCAAGACCCTGACGCTTCGGGCGGGCGCCCAAACCTCGCATAGGCGCGTGTCCTCTATTCCACAACTCCAATGTGTGAGTGATCCATGGAGTTTCAATATCTTCCTCTCTTTTTGGCATTGAATGCCATTCTACCTACCAGGGCTATACGTCAATATTCTCTAAGAGCCACGACCCCGAAAAATAATTAAGCAAAACCTTACCACTTAACAAGTTAAGGCCAAGCTTTTGAATAATGACTAACACTCGTCAGGTCTCATCGAAATCAATATGCGCTCTCTACACGCCACAGGTAATGCGCTGCACAAACCAAGGCTCATCCTACACCGAAGAGGACATAGAGTGGTCGTGCGAAGCATCACTTCCGCCCGAGTTAAAACTCGGTTCCACGGACGTAATCTGTGAAGGCTACGCCAACGCCGATGATCCCTTCGTCCTCAAAGGCAGCTGTGGCGTAGAGTACCGGCTCCAACTCACCGAGGAGGGCGAGAAGCGGTATCCCAACATCGCCAAGGGCGATAGTTGGTTCTCAGGCTGGGGAGGGGGCAGCTCTCAGGACAAAGCCAAGGGGAATCCCCAAAACCTATATCCAGAAGGTGAGGGGACAACAGGCGACGTGATAGCAAAGTGGCTATTCATAATCATCTTCGTCGGCGTCCTAGGATGGATCCTCGTCAGTGCTTGTACAGCGTTGGATACACCCGTGGACCAACGCAGACGACGGCCTGGATGGGGAGGTGGAGGAGGCGGAGGTTTCGATCCCGGCTTCGGCCCAGGTGGTGGAGGTTACGACGACTATTCCGATCCCCCACCACCATATAGCAAGACCTCCCGGAACCAGGAAGGATGGCGCCCTGGTTTCTGGTCTGGAACTGCCGCTGGAGCTGCCGCTGGTTATGCTGCCAGCCGTTATGGAGCTAGCCGCGGAAACACGGAAAGCCGTGGATCAGATCCAGGTCCAAGTTCCAGATCAGGCTCAGGATTCGGTTCTTCTCCTGGCTCTGGTCTCGGCTCGTCCTCAACACGCTCAAGTACAGGATTCGGCTCAACACGCC
Source organism: Xylariaceae sp. FL1272 (assembly GCA_022432385.1). Taxonomy (NCBI): domain Eukaryota; kingdom Fungi; phylum Ascomycota; class Sordariomycetes; order Xylariales; family Xylariaceae; species Xylariaceae sp. FL1272. The sequence goes on from JAJJXC010000002.1 coordinate 1,286,651, forward strand.
GCAGATAGAGATTTCTATGATCGTCATCGGACAATAAACAATCACACGAAAGTTACAAGGTGACAAGCACTGCTTATTGGATACAGGTTATTATTACAGGGGCTCCGTAGCCATGCTCTCCTGTGAAGTGACCGGACTATCCTGCGTATCTACACCGAGATTCTGTTTTGTAAGCCCTTGATAGTCTTACATATCCGGGCAACGAGCAATGAGCGGGTGTCTATCGCTCCCATCAAAGACCCCAACCCGTGTAGTTGCTCTTCTGCCATGTTTTGGTTTATGTACAATCATTTGATACAGCCTGACTGTCTCCATCCAAGTCGTCGTATCGTACAGTGGAATCATGAGGAAGCGAATCTTACGAACCTCTACCTAGAGGTGAATCGTCATGATGTCACTCTTGTCGAAAGCCTTGTTACAGTTTGGACATTTGCGCATCCGATTCGCGAGTCTGTCGTCGACGCATCCCCGACAGAATATGTGGCCACAGCCTCGTATCACGGTGTTTTTGAAGTCCTTCTTGCAAATTGAACACGTTGCCATACTCTGCCGTTGAATGTTAGCGAGCGATGCAAAGAAGTACCGAGGGACATCAACAGGGGCATCACTTACGCGTAGCATTTCTTCCTCTTCGGACGAGTTGCTGATGCTCTTCGTCTTCCACTTGTCTCGGTCCTTGGCAGTTGACTCGAGACGGACTTTCAACTTCTCAACCTCGGATTCTAGGCTGCCAGCTCGCTCCTTAGTTGACGAGTTGGTAGAATCCTTGGTCTTGGCGAGCTCTGTTAATTCTTGGATTTGTGTCTTGAGCACCTCGTATCGCCTAGACATGTCCTGATTACTCGTCTCCAGCTTCTTGTTATCATTCATGATGGAGGTGTTGGTCTGCTTCATATCAGCCATCTGCTTGTCGAGACTGGTGACCAATAGTCGGTTTTGCGCCTCAGTGTCTTTGATCTGAGAAATGATCTCGGAGCTTTTCGTGTTTTGAGATCGCAATCGCTTAATCTCTTCAATCTTCGCGTCGCTCTCTTTCCGTGCATTAAAGTACTTATGATCCGCCTTGCTCTTTTCCGCCATCGCAGTCGACACCCGCTCTTCTTGGGCTGCAAAGTCCATGACTTTCTTGTTTGCAAGAGCTTGAAACTTCTTGACTGCCGCAGTCATTCCAGGTAGCTCAGCTTCAATAGATTCGTAGTCTCGCCTTAGCTTCTTGTATTTCTCCCGAAGCTCATCTGCCGACATGTCGTCGATTTCAGAAGGCACTGTCATTTCAGTGTCTTCACTAGTGGTCAGTCGCTCCACCTCGGATTCTAAGGCCGAGATGCGGTCATCCTTGGCGCTGACAAGGTCTTTCATGTGATCCATTGCTGTTTTCTCCTGCTCTTTGCTGGTCTTGAGAGTCACGACGTCGGCATGTAATTCGTCTCGCGCAGCTCTTACTCGTGCTAGTGTGGTGTCAGCTTGTTGAAGTTGGTCCTCGAGGTCAGCAGTCGAAGATTGCGCCTCGTTCTCGAACTTTTGACGGCAAGTCTCCCTTTCTTTCTCGAGCTGAAGCTTCTCCTGCTTTAGCTTGACGTGTTCAGCTTCTAGGTTATTGAGTTTGTTGGTAAGCTCCTCGTTCTGGGCCTTGAATAGTTTGAAGACCTCTGTGCGAGAGTAATCTTCATCCGTAAGGCCCGCTAGTCGAAGTTGAAGGGTAGTGAGCTCTGTTTGCAAGGCTTTGTTTTGCGCCAAGGCAGCATCCAGCTGTTCCTTCTGCTTGGTAGATACCACGTGGAGCTCCTGTAAGGCAACCTCCTGCGATGCATGATTCGTATTGCCGTCATTGGCAGACGTTCCATTCTCTTGGTCTCCACCAGTAGAAGACCGGGCAGTTGAGTTAGCCAGGGCCTGTTGCTCCAATTTCTGAACTTGAGCGCTCTTTGTGCGATCCAATTTTCTCTCGGCTTTCATGTAGCGCAACGTGGCTTTGTTGAGGTTATCGGACATGATCTCTTTCTCCGCCGTGAGCCGTTCGAGCTTGACGGCATAGTCCTTCTGTTTGGCCATGAGATTGTTGACTTGGGATTCTAGATTTGTGACATTGGGAGAGATTTGACCACGGTTGCTTGCCAATTGCGAAAACAATGTGTCGAGCTTTGACTTGATTGTCGCGCCCTTTTCCTCCAGGTGTGTCTCAAATTCCTCGAGATCATGGAATTCGACTTTTCTCTCAAACGGCTGCTCTCCCTCATCTTGGTAAGGCACCGTTCCATTGGCCAGTAAGGCGACTTCTTGTAACACCTTTTGTAACCACTCAGCGCAATGGACCGGATGAAGCTAGGTGGCGGAGACTCACCTGTATCCACCAAGCGTCTATGACTCGTATATGGTCGTCGTGATGTGTGCACTTCTTATCGAGCTCTTCCAACTTGGTCTCGAGAGTATTCTTTTCTCTCTTGTACTCAAGCATTTGTCGATATATAGCGTCTTTTTGGTATTCCTAAGCCATTCCCGTTATTCCATTAGCGCGACTTATCTCCCTATAGCAGCTTGTTGCAACACGTATAATCGGTCTGCGCATGAGGATAGGGCTTGTTGTAGAAGAATGTGAGAATGAGAGGATAGAGGCGGTGAGAGCGCATGGCGTAAGCATACTGTGATTGTGAGTACACTGGTCGTAGAACAGCAAGGTCGACAATGCGTCGGGGCCATTTGCGAATGAGGCCAGTGCGGGCGGTCACCGCTCAAGATGTGCGATGCCAAGGAGAGAGAGGGAGCGATGTGATTTCAAGGGGTTAAGTCGACTTACCTCCACCCATGTTTCGCTGCTTGGGTCGGCCTCTTCCTTGATCTTGCCGCCGCCGTTGACAGCCTGGCGTTTGCTTGGGGGCGCGATGTCGTCGGTGCTGTTGACGGCCGCCCTCTTGCGATCTTCCATCTTGACCCGTGTGGAGCGCGGCACGTCAGAGGGCGATGTAGACACAGGCATCAGAAAGACAGAGAGGTGGTCGCTAGAGGGGAGACAGATGCATGTGTGTGTCAGGATCAGCGGCGGCACAAACAACAGACGATTGCGGAGTCACAGAGAGCGATGGAGGAAAGGGCGGGAGACGAGAGCGGCACCAGAGGACACGCGTGCCTCGGTGGAATGAATCAGGGCGACAGCCCAGCAAGGGCTTGGGCGCGACAAATGATGGCGATGGCAGTGGTGGGAGGAGAGCGGACAGCAGGAGGAACAAAGGCGATGGAATGGCGATGGAGAGAATGGTGCAAGGAGGGCGAAAAATGCGAGTGGGTTGGCGGGAACGAGGATGACAATGAGATTGAGACTCAGATTGAGCAAAGGAGAAGAAGACCTCAGTCAACCACGGCCACAGTACAAGGCAAAGGCTCTGGCACACTTGGTCTGTCAGGTCAACTTGGAAGACTCGCCAGTGCAGTCAGTGCTGGAGTGCAGTCGGTGCCAGGCTCTGGTGCTGGAGCCAGAGGAGCCAGAGCCAACCTAGCTGGATGGACCCGGGGAGGGAAAGAGTCAAGACTGCAGTGTCGAAGACTGGAGTCGCTGCTGGGAAGATTCAAGGTCGATTGGCCCCAGCCCAGATGCAGCATAGTGTAATTGGGACTAGAAGACGCTAAGCCGGGCCTGGTTGGGCTTGGGGGCTTCCGGGCTTTGCATGGCTGTGCGTACCTACCGTACCTAAGGTACCTTCGCCTACCTAGATGTATGTGTTTCGACGAGGTACCTCACAGGACGCGCCTCTGGCGGGACGTGGTAGCTTATCGCTCATGTTATCAGCAGTGTAATAATTTGGAAGTCTCCATACCCTCACTGTACTGTAGGTACGTACCTGTGTTTTCCACTGCATCAATTCCATCTACCCCTCTAGATGTACGTTGCGCCTACCACTTTTTGAATGCTACCCACCTGCAAAAGACATCAGACGTGCAGGCGCGCAAGACGAGGCAACTTCAGTTGCAGTCAAACATTGGCGACCGACCTCTCCTTTCCTTCTCTCTGGTCATTCCTTCGAGGCTTATTATGTGCGCGTCTGGAATTGCTCAGCGCTGCACCGTCCTTCTCTTCTCATCCCCGTCCCCCTCCGTTGTTCCTTGTCATCGCTTTCACTCGATCTAGCATCCTCGGTATCTAGCCTGCTCACCATCTCACTCAGAGCCCGCAGATGGCTTTGGAGACCATGACTGCACCCCCGAAGACTGTGATCTAGCCACACACATCGGTCGTTTGCCATCATGAGTTCCATGTTCAAGAAGGGCGGAGGCTTGTCCTTCAAGCCCAAGGCTGGTCGCCGCGCTGGAGCTGCTCCGCGCCCTGCTGCCACCAGCTCTGCTTCTGCGAGCACAACTCCTGCTCCCACCGCCACTCCCACTCCTATTCCCGCCGCCGAGCCCACCCAACCTCAACCAGATTTCCAGCCAGAATCTCAGGAACCTACTCCTAATCCCACTACCTCGGATCAGCCTCCTTCTGCTGCTACCAAACCCATCGAGACCATCTCAGTCAACCCCGTCGAGCCGGCTAGCAGCGAACCCAGTTCTGCCACACAAGCACAGCCCACTCTGCCCGAATCTTCAGCGGCTTCTCCAACTCGAGAGTCCACTTCGCAAGCGGACCAATCTATACCTATATCATCTGTTCCGTCCTCTGGAGAACCTGCCAAACAGCCTTCGCCCATTGTCCAACAGCGCACACCCCTACCGACTCAGCAGGCCTCCCATGCTCGACGAACCCCTGCCGATATCGGGCCACCGACACCAGCCCCTGGTTCTCCCAACCAAGACACACGACCTGCTTCGAGCATCGAGGGACAGAATGGCATAAACATCCTGGGCGCGCCTACCGCAGAAGCGTCGGAAGCACCAGTCCAATCATCTTGTGTACTGGAGTCAGATGCAAATGCAAATGCATCTACAACCACGCCTTCCGCAGAAGAACCCCCCGTCGCTCGCCGTCCGCTTCCCAAGAAACCAGCGCCAAAGAAACGCAAGCCGGCAGCAACCAGTGGTGAAGCTGAGCCAGAAGGCCCGGCACCCAAGAAGACACGCCAGAGAAAGCCACGCGCCGCTGCCACAGATGATACTGAAGAAGGGACGAGCACTGATGCTCAGCCAGCGAAGAAGAGGAAACCACGCGCTCCCCGGGCTGCAGCCGAGTCTGGCGAGGGTGCGAGCACGGAATCTCGCCCAGAGAAGCAGCGTCGCAAGCGCCCCGTGACTCCTGAGGATGCGGAGAATCAGAAGGTCGATCACACGACGATGACGGTTGGTGAGCTGGTCAAAGACCTCGGCATTGGTAAACCATTCAAGCATGCCGAGGAGATCCAGCAGCGAGCTCGAGAAGCCCGTGCTGCTAACAAGCTGAAGAGACTAGAGCGACAGAAAATCCGAGCTGGTATCATGCCCGCACCACAGAATTCCGCAGACAAAGAAGGTACAGCCGATCGCGAGGCGCGTGGAGCTGCCATGGCTGAGATAGGAGCCGCTATGGACACCGGCAGCACCTCCCAGGGAGTTGGATACGATGTGATTGACGGCCAGATTGTGGTATCACAAGCCTCTCTCGTGGTGAATAGACATAATCAGGATGTCTCCACTTACGAGGAGGTTGAAGAAAACGAGTTCACAACAGGTAGGTCTATGGCTTACTGTAGAGGATCTTCGTTTTGCGGCTTGCTAATTCCTGTCCTCAGTGGTCACTTCCAACTCGTTTCGGAAGAAGCCGAGAGGTGTGGGTGGATGGTCGGACGACGAAACGGAGAAGTTTTATCGACTGCTTGGTCAGTTTGGTATTGATTTCGAGGCAATCTCCAATTTCTTCCCTTTGAAGTCTCGGGATCAATGCCGGCGTAAGTTTATCAAAGAGGCAAGTGGAACTTATACAAAGGACACCAACAATGATGAATTTCTGACTTGAAACCAGGAGAGGGCTCGTCCCAACCGGGTGAATGCTGCAATCATGGTGCGCGGCGAAAAGAAGACGGAGATCAATATCGAGGAGTACAAAGCTACACAGCTTGAATGGTTCAGTAAGGATAATATCGAGGCTGAACAAAACAAGCTTGCCGAGGAGCATGGGAAAGAGATCGAGAGACTTAAAGAAGAGCGACGTGCTGCTGGTCTCATGGACGACAATGATGAAAATACTGCCCAGGAACCAGGAAAGAATGGTCCGGAACAGGAGAATGAAGACGACGAGTTTGAGGAAGAGGATGCTGATGCAATGGGTCTGAACGGTGGAGTTGAGCAGAGCGTCGAGACCTTTTAAGTAGCCTCGAGGGTCAGAAGTTTGGCAAAGGGTCGCCACCCTGTTTATGTTAAGATACCCCTACAGCCATTTGGCTGTACTTTCTCCGGCAGGTTACTAGGAACGCATTGTTATGATACAATGGTTGGCGCCATGGTTGCATGTTATGATATAGCAACCAAATCAAAATGAGCTATGTGCTTTAACTTAAACAATCTTTAGATGCTTAAGTCAAGTCCTACACTCATTCGCCAACCCATTGCCAGATAATAAGATTACCCCCAAGTCAAACCAGGCATAGTACCGCCTTAACCAACCCCTGGAACTAATGGACGGTCGACCCGAGGAATAGGCGGATGGATATCACATTCTACACCAGAGGTCGATTCACATAATTACTCGGTCCTCGATTCCTCACAGATCCATCCATGCGGCAAAATCAACTCAAAACAAGTCATTGCTCTCGCCCAGCCTTATCCAAACACATTTGCATCGCAATCCGCCACGGAATTCACCTTGGGTGTCATGCGCTAATCGCAGTATGTTTGTTGCTAAAGCGGTAGATTTCGTGCCTATATTAACCTCCTATAAAAGACGTGAATACAATGCATCCCATTAGTGTTCCATTTAACATATAAAAATGGTAGACATAGACTTTGATACGATAAGATTGCTAAATCTCTTTCCGTCTTTAGCTTGAGGCAGAATTAGAATCCCATCCATAAGCACACTCCTATGTGAAGCCAGAACGATACGAAGCCTTCGAACATACGGGTTTTACTGTTTGGACATTGTTCTTTTTTCAACAGGCACATTACCATGTATTTGCAATCGATTTTTCCTTTGTTTTTGCCTTCACTTATTCTCCTTGGCAAAGTAGCATCTAACCTATGGCTAGCTACCTCACGGCCGGTATCAAGGCTTTCCTGATTTTGTCCCGGAACACATTGACCAGGACCTTGTGTTTTCTCTCTTTCTCTTTAGTGCCCTGCTTACGACCGTACGCCATAGCTGTATATCTCCGGGTTTCCTGGAGAACCGAAAAAAGCCTGAGAGAAAGCGTAATGAGACTCTTGCAGAGCATTACGCGGATATCATAGAATCATGCCCCCTATTAGCCCTTAGGCGCTGTGCATAATCTGTCGCCTTGGGGCACCATAAACAGAACCGAACCATCAAGTTTCACCTGGTTACTGTGCGGCTGGCTCATCGTCATCCGGCTGATCGAAAAGGAAGTTGGCGGCAAGCTCCTCGTTCTTGTCACAGGCGAAGTAAGCCTGGATGGCGGCGTCTCGGTCGAAGCCGAGTCGGCACAACTACAGATTAAGTCAACATGAAAACCCGAACATTTTATAAAGATTTCTTACTCTCTCGATGGCGTCACGCTCCTCCTCCGTCACGCTGATAGCTTGGGCACCAGGAGGGAGGGGTGCGTCGTCATCACCATCCTCTCCAAGCAACTGCAGGAACTGCTCAGGATGCTGCGAAATAAGCTGAGCAAGCTGAGGGTTACCGGCGCCGAGTTGCTGAAGGATGGGCTCGAGCATCTGGGGTTGCTGCTGAACAACCTGGCGAAGTTGCTGGAACTGGGGGTTGTTGCGCAAGAAATCGAGGTTGCCGAGGTCCCTAACTCCGGCACCAGCACCAGCTCCAGCGGCCTGTCCAGCTCCAGCCGCCCCACCACGGTTTCCGCCCTGGGCATTCTGGGCAGCGAGGTCAAAAAGATTGACAAAGTTGTCGTCACCCTCGGGAGCGCTAGGGGTCTGAGTGGCGGGAGGAGCAGGGGCGGCTGCGGGGGATCTGGAAGACGAAGCGGCCTGGGCGGGCTGGGGCTGCTGCTGTCTGGCGCTCTCGGGGATGCCCTGAGGTTATGTGTTAGACACGCATCAGGCACAGAGGTATCCTGACAGGACTCACGTTCAGTAGGTACTCAACGGCGCGGTCAGGGTTGTAGAATGCGGCGCGGAGAGCGGCTTCGATTTGGGAGCGCTCGAAACCCATGGCTTCCATGTTAGCAATGACGCTATCTCGCTCGGCGCCCATGGCCATGGAGCCGTCGCCCGGTGCTTGACTGGGAGCAGCGGAAGCTGGAGAGGGAGTGGCAGGAGGAGCAGCGCTGGTGTTTCCGGCGGAGTGAGAAGGCGCGGCGGGGGCGGCGGGTGTCGAGCTGGTAGCTCGGGCAGGCGTCTCAGGGACAGCGCTCGACGAAGCGGGGGCTGGAGCGGGAGTGGCAGCGGGAGTAGCCTTGGGCTTGGGATTTGGTCAGTAACCTGTTCTCTACCATGGGACGGTGGCATTGGGAGCAAAGTGATGGGGTGAGTCCTACCTTGCTGACCATGCAGACAACGAAGCCCTTCTCCTCAATCTTGTACACCTCAATCTTGTCCTCATCCTTGAGAATCTTGCCTAAGCCATAGTCAGTTGCAGTGGTGTAGCTTGGGACGGGAGGGTAGATATTCGCACCAGAGTAGATCAGCTTGAGTTGCTTGGCATTGAGACCCTCCTGATCCTCAATCTTGCTCTTCAGAGAGGAGACCTATGTAATTCCATGTCAGAATCATGCTGGCAGGTGGTGACCATGGCCGATGATGCAGCTGTGCGACACAGCAGGTAGACAGCAATGTTGGCAGGGGTAGGAGGCAAATGCGAGCTGGGAAGGTGACGACTTACGAGATCGGTGGGCTCGACATCGATGGAGAACTTGTTCTGCTTAAGATCCTATAAAGCGAGAGAGAGTAAACACAAGTGAGCCAGCAACAGGCACAAGGGCTCAAGCGTGGCGAGGGCAAGGTGCGCAGGTTGGAGACCCCACGAGATGCGCGTGGGCAGCAGGTGTGAGAACAAGTCGGGCCCCCGCAGCGGCGGCAAGGTTGTCAGCGATGGCGTACCTTGAAAGTGATCTTCATGTTGGCGGTGGATGCAGCCTGACGACAGCTGCAGCGTGTGTGAGGGTGTGCGGGAATGCTGTGGAAATATTCGGCGAGGGCGAGGACAGGAGGGAGAGGGGAGGCAGGCGGCGACGTGGTGGTGTTGCGGTGTTGTGTGGGATGGCGCCGCAAGGCAATGATGGAATAAATACCAGGTGCAGTCCTGAATGCGGGATGGCAAGAGCGGCGAGGCCTGGCTTTTGGGGCCCAGTGGGGCACACGCTTCTCTCTCTCCTGCTACCTACTCCTACCACATCCAATGTCTTTACGTTAGGTACTTACATGTACCTATTAACACTACATGTACTACCTTCAATGTTAGCTGGGCCTTAACATAATGTTAGTCCAAATAAAGAACTTGGAAGCACCTCAAACTGAGTCTTGTCGTTACAGGAAGAAACCCCAGTCTAGGTAGCTCGTTAAGGAACGCACATTGTAAGTGCAGGTGCTTGCTGGATGTCTCTGCCGTCACAGCCCTCATTGGCCATGACATGGCACATTTGACCCCTGGTGGGCTTCCATCGTCATCCTTGCTGCCCCTCCTCTACCTACCGTAGGCATCAAAGGTGGACGTACACAACCCAAATGTGGATGCTGCTAGTGGATGGCTGCTCGGCCGCTGTCATTATAGGTAGTTGATGATTTCATTGTGCCCTACCTACCTAACCTCCTACTTTACCGTATGCTACTGTGCAGCATGATGCGCATTCAGCTGTGGCCTCAGGGCTTCTACTGCTGGGCATTGCACCTTGCAGACCAAGCAGCATGCACCATGTACGGCCTGCATTCCCGCCTACAACCAACTTCAATGGGGTGTACGTCCTCAAGCTACAACCAAGTTACAATGCAAATAGTCAACAGCCCAGCCCCATTACATGTATCAGGTCTGAAGGTTTAGTTCAGCTGCCAGTTTTCAAGCAGCGCTTCTGGAAACATGTGGTTGTCTTACACCTGGCACGACACGCATTTCTGATACAAGCGAAATATTGATTCTGCTCATTCTACTTTTTGGACTTAGCACAAAGCCCAGCCTACAAGTCTCGCCATCTATACAATACAAACAGAACGCCACGCTAAATGACAGTGGTATCACCCCAAAACCCTCCAGAAACATCCCAATCCGGTTCCTACCTTGCCACCGTGAGGTATGCTGCTGCATGCCTATACCATCATTTCATGCCTCATTACACATCATGTCAACCCAATTCCGCAGCCTTTCCCAGCATCAAGGTGACTTCTTGCTGTCCATCTGGCCATTGTTTGGATATTCGCCAAGACTCGATTTAGACCCAGCATTTAGAACCCACTCGGGGATCGGAGGTGTCATTTTTCGTTCCTCCCCTACCTCCTCCGGTCGAAGGCCGTCGTCGTAAAGGCTCGGGGTCTTCCGAAAGCTATCATAGCTCCCTTGTCTGCTCAGCGGACTTGGTGAGTTGGGCGGCAGGCTGCCACTTCTCATCCGAGTCACCGACTTGCCCGTGATGAATTGACCGGCGTTGGGCGCAGCTACAACGACTGTGCCCGGCGACGCGGCTGGCGGTACGGGTGAATCTGACCGGAACAGCGGGTGGATATGTAGTTCGCTTTCCGACGCTTGCGGAGTCAAAGTCCGCTCACGCGGCGCCCGAGGTACTGGGCTGTGGCTGCGACCCCTTCGCGCCCGCGACGGCGGTGCCAGATCTAATGGGAATCCGGGGCTCGGACTTCTGCTGGGCGTCGGACTCGCGGGAATTGTCTCCAAGAATCGGGTTCGCTTCGGCGAGGAAGTTTCCAGTACCATCAGTCTGTTGTGGGGATCGACCGCAGATGTGTCCCATGAATCGAAGCCCTCGGACACGTCCTCGGCGATGCTGCTTCGCTCGCGGTATGCATTTGAATCCAGAGACGCCGGCCGCCTTGAATTCCGCGAGCTGATGGAGAGCAATCTCGTCCTGGAACCCATCGGACGCACCGTGCTCGCCACGGATCCAGTCATGGAGGAGACGGTTTCGGCTGTTGAGCGTCCACCGCTAGTTCCCGGCCGACTAGGATAGTCGAACGAACTCTGATCTGTACTCTGAGCTCGAGGCGGAGCCGGTTTAGTACGATCATATGGGACCGTCTTGACGCGCATGGGCAGCTGTGGCGAAAACCTTCCTTCCTCGTTTGTATGGAGGGAGAGCGCCTGTTCCGAATCGGATCGCCGATGTATTATGAAATAGAGTACAACGAAAAAAAGTTGACCAACAAAAGCAAAGCCAAGTGCGACAGAAGTGCCTATACGCACATTCGCCAAAGATATGCTCAAGATCAACTTCGGTAAGTCGGTCGCCTTGCCTATTAAGATTAGTAGCGCGACTGAAGCTGTCGTTGCCAAGACGCTGGCAATAAGATCCACTGCGAACCACACCCCAGATAGCTCCGATGCTAAACGACGATCCGATAGAAAAGCATGGGTTATGAGTAACGTGCCGAGAAGTACAAGAACAGTAACTTCGATCACGGACGAAATCACTGCTAGTATCGGTACCGGAGACGTTGAGGACCAGGATCCGTATGCGAGAATGGTCTCCAGAGCCAAGGTGGCTAAGGTTGCTAGAATAGCAACGCAGCCGAGAACGGCTGGGAAAATGCGAAAAAGCGACATTTTAGACGAAATCGCGGTCCATGTGCTGTACGCTTCGAACAAACAGAGACACGTCCGGGATGTAAGTCAAAATTGTGACAGATTCTGGCCGTTGACGAAGTTCGGCGCTGCCAAGGAAATGCCCTGAATCAGAAACTCAACTAGAACAAGACTGACGTGATCTTTCAAAGATTCACGGTTGTTATCCGACAACAGGTCACTTAGACCACTAAGGACCTAAGCGCACAGTAATGCTCGATGATAGTTCGGGCCAGTGCCGATACTTCTTTTGAACACTGGCACGACTATGGGTCAGGTAATTTTGGTTGATTTGGCGACAAATAATGAAGCTGTAAAGCTGGTAAAGCTTCACACAACTGAGTTGACCGCTTGGCGAGGCCGATTGGACAACTTAGAGACCAATTCCAGAAACTTGTGCCGGCTGGAGACTGTAACGAATACTGTGTCCGTGCGGCTGCGGTCGATTAACGGCAAAAGACATGAGACAGTATAAAATGCTGCTAGTTGTTTTCGACTTCTTGTCAAGAGCGACTAGAGGAATAATTTTGACCGGAATACTTTGCGAGTGAAATTCATAGTAACACCAATGGTACTAAGCGAATGTTCGAGCGGATGGATCTTTTCCACAGCCACAGCGGTTGAAAGCGGTAGAAGGGGGTCGAAGAGAATTAAGACGACAACCCTGACGGTAGTAGCGAAGGGCGGCCACGAGAATAGGCCAATTCATTTATAAAGGACAAACGAGGGTGAGGTTCTGCCGCAGGTAAGCAATGCGATGAACAATGCGAGGAAGAAAATGCAAGACGGGTGGGAGGTAAGAGAGAGTATTCTTGTTTGCTATGCGGCGTCGGGGGCGCGGGACAGCCAGGCTAAAAAAGAGGAAACCGTTGGAGCGCGCGTTGGCGTCCCTCACTTGCACGCACCGCGTTGGTGTAGTCGCATCGATGGAATATACCCATGCTCACTGATCAGACTACTGCACACAATCGAGCCCTGTTCCCGTCGGGCTGGGCAGGCTAGTGTCAGGGGTTCCACGCTCGACGCTGCAAGGCAGACGACGCGACCGCTCGATGGTTGGACGAGATTCGGGCCAGGGTTGAGAGGGCCCCATCGGGAGCGCTGTTCCAAGCTATAATGGCCGTAATATGGGAGGATGATGCTATCCGTGTGCATACCCACGTACCGTATAAACATAAGGTGGTATATGACTGCTGAAGCAACAGGAACAGCCACCAACTAAGGAAGCAGGCGAGGATGCAAGCCAACGCCCATGGCGATCAGGAAATACCTAAGCTGAGCAATTGAAAGGCACGGCTCTGGTACCAAATCCAGCTCAGGTGCCTCCACCTATGAAGTACATTCCAGAGATGCCCGATATTCCTGAGAGTAGACCTGCATGCGGCGTACAGCGGAATCTTACATGTCGAGACATCGCCCACCGGTACGCTTTGCGGGATAAGGATAGCAGAGCGTCCTCGCTAGATTCCAGGTTTGACGACGATGCCGAGCAGCGCCTAGGCTACCTGCCCCGGCCAAAACGAAATCCAATCATACATCGAGGAACGGCTGTGCTTAGCTGCCTCTGAGACTTTGATAATGATGAGTCGAAATCATTCCTAAACATACTCTCGTAGTCTCGCATCGGCGACTACTAGTCTCGTGCTGTTAGATCCAGTTGAGGCATATTGTGTATATGCGAGGACTCACTCAGCCAGACATCCGGTCCAGAGAATCGTGAAATCCGTGTGTTTGGCGTCTCCATTGGCCGATCCGGGTGAAATTGACCGGTGGTGGATGATAAGATGAGCGACATGGATGGCCCCCATGGAAAAGCAGGATCGGACGATGCCCCACAAGGACCAGGGATGTGGTCGTACCTTGCAATCTTTGATCTTTGAGTCCTATCGTCCACCACATCGTCCTCTGGGCGGGGAGGGAACACCACTGCAGCAGTTTGCGCAGCTATGCAGCTATCCACGCACGCAATAGCTTCAGCTCCTTTGAGGTCCTATTGACTGACAGCGGCTCTGCCCATCTCCTACCTTCATCTACCTACGAAGTGCCCATGACTTTATTCAAGTGCTTGGTCAATTCAGGTCAAAGCTTGCCCGTGCCATCGATCCCATCCGAGTAGTTCGTCATAGTACGTTCCGGGACACGTACGCATGCGGAGTGTTTTGCTTCCATTGCCGTTATTATTATACGGATTAAGGATGAATCCACCGGCCTCTACTGCGCTTCCTAGGCACTGTGAGTTGCTCAGACCTCTCGATGAAGAACTTTCACATCCCTGTTCTCACCTCATTCATACTACATGCAAAACTCAAAACCCTGCGCCCTTGCCTCTTCAGATACATATAGTTGATACCTATTATCAACTGTCTTCCGTCTATCCCAGGTGCTAGCTTCAACAGACACTTCTCGGCCCCTGACGGCATGGGAGAAACATTTTTCATCATAAAGCACACGTAACTTTGTATTTACTTACTTGTCTTCTCGTTTAAAGTCTCAGAGATGGCAGCAGGAGACTCGAGCCGCTGATCTGCGCGAAGCTTCCAGTCAAAGCTATTCCTAGAATGTCTCGGTGATAATAAAATTTTCAAGCCCTACGGAGGCAATGCTGTCCTTCTGCAGGACCAACTGTTGGCTTGGAAGGCCTATGAGGAGACGTGGGTGTGTCCCACGAAAGGCACTTCTTCCATGTGCCTGCAGGGGATGCGACACTAGCGTTGCAACTGTCTCAGCCCTGTGTAAGGCGAGCACAAGCAAACCCAATATCGACTTGGCAATTCCTTTGCTTTTTCAATCCATCTTGACATTCAGCTCAGTACTTTTATGGCCAATAAGGGAGAGGTCTCTGTGAATGCAAGTCCATACTGAAGGGCTATCGAGACATCAGTACTTAATTGGGGTTCGCAATCCTTTAAGAGATCTTGTTATCTTATACGCGGGGGGGGGGCGGGGGGGATAAAGCCGCGACCGTTGAGAGCCGGCTTGGGGGCCGGTTAGCCGGGTTTCTCACAAGCATACGTACTCCCTTAAAACAATGTCATATTCAACAAGGATATCCAGAGTTTGAACCTGTACCTGATTTTCCACGATCAACTTTAAAGTGGCTCAACGGCTCAGCCAGGCGCCCACAATACCTAAGGAAAAGTTCGTGACAGATATTGATCGTATGTAATAGAGGTAGACTTGATAAACTCGGTCATAATTATGAAGATGTAGCTTTGAAATATAGACCCTTGTGATATAGCTGTAATAGACAAAGTCCCAAAGATGCGAACTAATTACGTCTTACATCGGGGCTCTTGCTGAATTGTTCAACATGCAGTAAAGATGAGTGGCGAACACGAAATATGCGGGATGGTTTCATGTTCTCTAAGAGTTAAAGATCGAACCAGAAGCAGCGCTCAAACGTAGACAGAATACCAATGACGCCGGGCCGTTCTCCTCTCTGAAAGCATGGGACTGGACGTATGGCCCATCCTTTGGATATGGAGTTAAAGTGCTCTCGGAGTTTGACGAATCACAATGTTTCCTTGGAGTCGGACAAATAGTGAAAGAATCATCCAGAGCGATTTGCAACTGATTGCCGATACGGATCAGCTACTGTATAATAGCTTCACATAAGTCAGCTTTGGTGCGTTGTCTCGCTGACATGCATAAGGAGCGATTGCATCCCCTCACACTGTCGAACGATACTGCACCTGTTTGCCGGTATACCACAGTTCGAAAAGCTCATGGCAGTCATTCCTCTTAGAAGTCTATCAAGAACTTTTGGTCAGTTTCTGATATAGTCGTTACGAGGTTTATTAAGATTGCGTTCACGTAAGAAGAATGCCCGCGAGTCAAGATGAGAAGCACTTCTGTTGTCCGGACGATGTGCAGCTAGCCAAACCTTGCAGCGTGATGAAGTCTAAACAGAATATAGATTCGGAGCAGAGTTTGCTATGTGAGGAACAGTGTCTGTGCTCGTTACCACCCACATCCGGAACACCCGTGAAATCTGCCAACAGTGGCTTTATTCTCGAAGATTCTGACAGTGGAAAGATGCTTGTTTTACATCCCCCCTCGATGATATTTTAGTATTTGCGCTATATTTAAAACGCTGGCTCTTCCTTTCAGCACAATCCATGTTTAAAGCTTGGAGCCGGTTCGTTTCACGTGGTTTTCACGCTAGCGGCCACTTGATGGGTCTTTTGGTCGACATACAAATTTCCGAAGATCGGGCACCGCCCCGTCCCGGCGATCTCATCATTCAGCTGGGAGACAGCCTCGAATTCATCTTTGACGACCGTGACACAAGTTTTGCTGATTTATCAGCACTCGGAAATGAGGTGTCAGCTCTAGTATCAGGCGTCAACCGATGAAAATGCACGATGACAGCATAGGCTTATGTGATTTGGTAACAGACCGGAAGGTAGGAGGCCGATTGTCATCCTTGGAGCGACAATGCAGTCTTGTTGGAAAGCGACCAGTATTCTCAGATGTGACGAAACGTCCAAAATCGAGAGTAGCGCGCGCAAAACGTCGCATCTTTCCAATGCTAATTCGTTCGGCATTCTCTGCTTGTGTTCTCCGCGATTTCATCGTGCATTGATCCAGATTCTAGCGCGCCTCGTTCCTATCAGATCAAGGCCAGTCAATGCAGTACTTACCTGTTCCATGGCAGTATCTTTTCCAGCAGGGGAATTGCTTCAAGAATTTTCCAACTGAAAGATTCAGCCCTCATCGAAAGATTGTTTAATATGCCTTTGGACATAAGTCTTAAGGCACAGCAAGCAAAATACTTTCCAACACAACAAGCCTCTCGGTCTCACTATTGTGTTGCTTAATTGATTGGATATGACACAGGAGTAATAGAGCACATGACTTCAATGACTTCTATTTGACGAAACGTCGGTGATTGTGAGAACAAAGATGAGAGCCAAGCGGGAACGAGCGTCTAACTGGCGATGATGATACTACAATTTCGAAAGCAGAAGAAGTTTGACGCATACCGGAATGCAAGCCATCTTCCTGGCACTGGGCCCATGGTTTTGTTTGGACTTTTTCTCAACAACGAGGAGACTTTGTGAGACAGGAGGGTTACTGCTCTCAGGGTAAAGCGATTGGTGGAAAACAATGTGTCAGAAGTCTACTGCCGTGGGGTGTTCCAGGTACCTGGCACACGCTGGTAAGGATGCTGAGACATGGATAACAACTATGAGACGAACGACCCCAACACTTGCCACGATAACCGAGATAACTTCGTAATCTAGGGCTGGCGTCTAGTCGACAACACGGTAAAACAGCTGGAGGGAAAACACGCATTTTGCACATAAGATGCAATGATTCCACTTACTGATGATCTACTCCATAGTGTCTGCAATTGTTTCCTCTTTAGCATCTTTTTCTAGTGGCTGGTCCATTGTGTTATTCTAATACGTTTTACCTTGTTTGTATAATTTATCATACGGGAATACCCATTACCCAACTCAATATGAAGTTCCTTAATATCATAACCATTGCTACCTCTGTGGCTGCCTATGCCATCGACATCCCTTTTCTCAGTCGGGAAGAAATAGGGCTGGTATCACGGCATCATGCAGGAAGGCAAGGCAAAGGAAACAGACATGGCAATGACAATGGGAACGCCAAAGGGAACACCAACGGGAACACCAACGGGAACACCAACGGGAACACCAACGGCGACGGTGCTGCTACCAATGGCACCACGTCAACTACCGACCCAGCAACAGGACAAACTCTTGTGTTGACAGAGATCAACGGCGTCCCTGGGAATGAATGTTTGACTTTCCGAAACAACGGTACGTTTGTTAATGTTGCTGTGATCATGGCATGTGCTCATCTAGCAATTATAGGAGAAATTGTTGACGCTGCGTGTGTCAACGACGCAGCAGACAGGCAGATGACGCCGACAACTGTGAACGGAGCCGACGCCCTACAAGTCCAACGAAGTTTTGATGCCGGTTTCAGGGCAGATCTCGTGGACATACAAGCGTGTGTTGGGTTCAATGGCACTCATTTCCTCGCATCTGACTGCGGTGATTCGAGTATCGAACTGGTTTCTTTTACCGATGGTGAGCTGGTAGCAGCCGGAGGTGCTTGCGCCAGTGGTCATGATGATCTCGCACAAATGACAGTTGATACGACAGGGCAGACTTGCGCACAGTTCACAAGTACATCTGTTACTCCTACGGCACCATAAATGCCTTTTAACCAGACAAAATATTGGCTTGCAGGTCAGCTCGAAACTCATGTGGTGCAGTTTGGCCCCTGGTGTCTCTAGAATGCAAAGTACATAGCCACAATACAGTAGCAATTGGAGACAAAGAGTGATGGCATATGATCAGGAGACAAGCAATACCTCTACAGTAACGTCAACGCACATCGTTCAGGATCCAGAGTGAACATTCTCAGTATCATCAAGCAGCAGCAGTGTCAGGTTGGTGAGCTCTCAGCATTGATCGTGGAATAGAGTGGCAAGGTAGAAATACATGTTTCAACCACGTCGCAAAGTGATGTTGTAAATTCGTAACACAACGCGCCTGGAGAATGACCTCGCAGCTCCACGAAATAAGAGCTCATTGCAGTTTGCCAGAGCCTCCAAGCAATGTGTCCTAGAGCAATCGTTAATCCCAAGGTATTCGCGTGTTGCATAAGAAGTCGGACGGATCGTGGTGCTGTGCTGTTGACGTCTCACATGGTGGTGAGTACGTGTCAGCTGTGTGCCAGCTGCCGCTTCCAGTGACAGCTTGAAGCCAGTGCCCCTCGAGCCCCTCGGGCACACAAATCAGTTGTGTGGGGCGAAATAGCTAAAATCATTGACGGCGGGTAACTTTTACTGTTTCCCTCTTTCCTCTTCTCAACCACCAACCATCGCAACAATCCACACCATTAGATACTGTCTACTGGAAGACTGTCACCATGTCCAAGATCACAGTCGGTCAGTACTAAGCACCGCCCTGGCAACTGCTCGTGCGACTACATGCTGACCCTCCGCCACAGCCGGAGTGCGTACCCAGGTCGGGGAGCTCCTCGAATACTCCCTCGAGACCAAGAAGCGAAACTTCCTCGAAACCGTCGAGCTTCAGATCGGCCTCAAGAACTATGATCCCCAGCGTGACAAGCGTTTCAGTGGCACCATCAAGCTGCCCTCCATCCCCCGCCCCAACATGGCCATCTGCATTCTCGGTGACCAGCACGACATCGACCGTGCCAAGCACGGCGGTGTCGACGCCATGTCTGCCGACGACTTGAAGAAGGTGAGAGCTATTGTCAACATAATGTCTCATTCCTACCTTTCAGCTATGCTAATAATTGTGGTTGTTTAGCTCAACAAGAACAAGAAGCTTATCAAGAAGCTCGCCCGCAAGTACGACGCCTTCGTCGCTTCCGAGACTCTGATCAAGCAGATTCCCCGTCTCTTGGGTCCCGGTCTGTCCAAGGGTAAGCTTTTGGCACAACCTCCGCGCTCAAGAACCGAAGAACAAACTCTAACCCTTGCGTAGCTGGCAAGTTCCCCACCCCCGTCTCCCACGCCGACGACCTTACTGGCAAGATCAACGAGGTCAAGTCCACCATCAAGTTCCAGCTCAAGAAGGTTCTCTGCATGGGTGTCGCTGTCGGCAACGTCGGTATGACCCAGGAGGAGCTCGTGGGCAACATTATGTTGGCCATCAACTACCTTGTCTCGCTGCTGAAGAAGGGCTGGCAGAACGTCGGTAGCTTGACTATCAAGGCTACCATGTCTCCTCCCAAGCGTCTCTACTAAGTGGCCAGATGCAGATCATGGGAGGATGTAGGACTGGTTATTATGAACTCTTGGTACTGCTGTTAAATCAGACGTGCCATCACGTGTAGCATCCAGCTAGTCAATCGCACCGAATCTTCCAAACCACTCGCAAATCTGGATTGCTGTGAAATGTGATGCGTGGGTCTGGGTTAAAGGTACAACATGGCTTGTGCTGATCGTACTCCGAGGATCAATCAGATAGTACCTCATATATCCTCAACGAGTCTAACTACACGACTTCCCTGATAAATTTGATATTTTCAATTTGGCAGCGCAAGATACGAACGACGGGCACTGCGAGGATTTTCCCATCACGACAGCACCCGCTATTTGCTGTGCATGGCTCATTTCGAAAGCAATCATCGCGCCTGGAATTGTATTACGACTAACCTGCAAGATCTTATGGTAAAAATGGTATGTAGGAAACACCCCACAGTCGCGAACCCGGCAGAGCTGGCGTCGGCGGCTGATAAGGAAGAGTGTTTTCTTGGGCTTCGATGGAGGAGGCCGGGAACGGAGGGAAATCCATTGGTATTGAAGAAACAATACGAATAACCCTCAGCAAGCCGCCGTAGCGGAGCCTCCCTGAAATAAATTTTTAACATTTGACGATGATAAGATTTATCCCATACTGATGATGAAGAAGAAAGGAAAGGAAAAGGGCAAAACAAAATCTGTCGCGCGAAGAATTTATGCCGTGGTCCCATGGTGGGGCACAGCGGGACGGCTGCCTCGGGTGGTTGGTTCGCCGGTTGCCGCCAACTGGCGGGCACAGATCTCTGTGCAGGCGCGCCTTCTCGCAATTCAATGCAACAGTCTGTGCCTTCCAGTGGACCGATTAATTCAAACGTTCCTGTCGTCTACACTTCTATTCTGGTGTATAACGTAGCTCGACTAGCCGAATCAGCTGGCCCCGTGCCAGCAAGCAACTATTTCCACTAAAAGTTGTCTTCTATATTGACACGACACTTGAGGTTTCGGCTCTTTGCTATTTACTGTAAGCGACAAGCATATGCATTATCTACAGGCACCTGTAAGAGACATTCCATCTCTAAGCATTTCTTTCTATTCTCCACGAAGAGTAAGATGGTCTAACCGACCATCCAACGTAGATCAGAGATATAGAGGTAGAGAGGGGCCTGTCTATTTCTATCCAGTGGGCCTTATAGATAGGCAGAATCCCGAACCTCTCAAATCTTTGGGCTTTCTCCTAGGTAGCCCTCTACGACAGCGTTCATCAAGCGATTGGCAATTGCGGTCTGGGGAGGTATGCGGAGTTTTCCTTTATCCTCTTCGCTCATAAGGGCATCTATAGCGCTGCCTCCCTTGCTCAGAGCTTCCCTGACCTCGTCAAGTGGATACCACTTGGCATCTTCCAGTTCTGGATCATTACCCAGGTTGATAGCCTCTCCTTCTGGTTTGGCTTGACCGATGGCACCGATCATGAGGTTCGCAGGGTATGGCCATGGTTGCGAACTGTGTATCACGACGCGGCCAACATGAACTCCGCTCTCTTCCCACGTCTCGCGGCGCACTGCTTCTTCAATTGACTCTCCTGGTTCGAGAAAGCCAGCCAAGGTGCTGTACCAGCCTGGAGGGTATCGCTTGCCACGACCAAGGAGAAGTTTTGTTCCGTCCGCGGATACAATCGCCATGATCACAGTCGGGTCAGTTCGGGGGAAGCAAAGGTTACTGATGCCGTGCCGTGTAGGGCAGTCTTCTCGCTTCGTAGGCTCTCCGCCTTCGGGAACGCCGGCAAGATCGGCCGGTGGGCATACACGCTTCGTGCCTGCATTAATAGACATTGTACGCTTGCCACAGCCGCCGCAGAATGGATTGCGAGCATTCCAGTCAAGTAAAGCACGAGCTTGTGCATAAATGGCGGCTATAATACCGATTAGAGTCGAAGACATCTGAATATCATGAGGAGGACAAAGCAACTTACCTTCAGGAGCATTGAGGCTAAGTAGTCGCGCCCCGGGGGTGAAAGATAGTCCATATTTTGTTTTGACGGCCTCGATCACACTCTTGGCCGTGTCTTGAATAGAACCCTTAGGAGTGACATCGATTGCGAAATATGGGCTACCTTTGTAGTCGCGATACTCGAAGCCCGTCTGCTTCTTCTCATCAAGACCGAGGAACAGTATGAGTGGCTGAGTTATGGTGGAGTTGAATTGCTTTATCTGTTCTTCTTCTGTCCTCTTGAAGGGCTCTGGTCCAATGAGTGGCGTGATATCTTCTTTAGACACGTAGGCAAGGTTGGCGGTGTCTTTGGCCAGCGGTGAGTAGTTGTCGAGTAGTAAGAAAGATGTCGTGGGATGTGCGAAGGCTGCGTTCAAAAATGCATGATCCGTTCGCAAGAAGGAAACTCGATTAAGCGGGCTGCCGGAGAAGTAGTTGGCAACCTCGCGGCCGAACTTATGTGACAACATAGAGTCGTCTTGATCAAGGACCGGCAGGTCTGGGATGGATGCGCTCATTCTTTATGTTTATAGTCTCGCTCTTAGTAACTTCTCTTGAAGCTTAGAGCATAGTACGAAAGCAATGAACGTGAGATAGATGTATGAGGGCAGCACCCTTATTACAGGGACAGTCAGGGAATTGTAAAAACCCAGGGCCAGAAGTGAGTTTTATGTAGATAGCGCGTTTGTAATCATAAAAACTTACGCATAAAGCGAGTAAGCAGCACGCTGGCCGGGAGATGTTAGCAGATACCGAAGTTTGTCTACCCCCCAACTAAGGCGGGACTGGCGGGTGATGGGGTAGACCTCGAATGGTTGAAATCGGAGGCGCTTCGAATTATTGCCGTTGCCATTATGTCCGAAGATCGCCTTTGAATGATACGCACACTATGTCCACGATATGGCACAATCGAGCAATGAGACATCAGACGCGGAGTTTGGATTGCGCTGATGGAACCGCGGATGACTAATGACAGCAAATCTGGTGCTCTCGGGATACGCCACTACACCAGGATAGCAGAAATAACCACCAAGAAAATCATCTGCTTTTCATGAGCGGCTAGCTCGGCTAGAACTTCTGCGAGGCCAGTCTAAGACAGCATTCGAGTCATGCGCGAGGCGGATAAGCTGAACTCCGTCAATCGATGCGAGAACCAGTCGAGATTCCCAGCCCTTCGAAAGCATCATCAGGAGGTACATGCTCATCTTGATGCTCATGGAACCTTGGAATGCTTCACATTCGAGGGAGACTTTAAGCCACAATGCGAGGAGCGGTACATCTCATGTACTTAGGGAGACCTCAGATTTGAAAGTCCAGCCAGTTGCTAGGTAATTCGAATATGGCGAGAAGTCGAATGCAATGTCATATTGCGCTCGAGTACATATTGTTCATTATCCCGACAACCAAATCCGACTCTGCCCGCACTGCAATCTGAAGGGTCTATTATGCCCCGTCTTATGAGCTCTAGATGTACTTTGCGTAACGTGGGGTACATTCTAGGGGAGAATTGTTCCTGCATCTAACCCAACTCAGATGCAGTTTCGCGGCTTGCAGAGGTTTTAGTGCGTCATAGACCGTAACCTAGCTTTGCGCTATGCCTGTTCCCGTAGGTACGCGAGTCCCTGTGGCGGGTTTTGGCGTCTCAATTTTGCACCATCTCCTCTGAACTACCTTACACGAGTGAGTACCTCGAAAACGGATGGAAAATCCTGACTCTCACGGGACAAACTCGCAAGTTCTCTGTTCCTATTACTCACTGCTGTTTTCCCCTTCCAAGGGGTTGGTAGTCTCGATCGTTTTGTACTCGCAGAGCTTCCCCATTATCTTAACCTCTGTTCTCCATATCCTTCCTATACATTACAGGCAAAGGCTAGTGGTTGATCGATCCGGAGATCTCTAAAGCTTCAGTGGGGTCCTCAAAATAGAAGCACTCTTGTATGAAATCTTCACGACTTCAGAGGGAGACGCTGTGATACAATGGCGCCTCCGACCGCTCCTCTTAACCTCGACGTTGACGCAATATCTGGTATCTGCGGGTAAGACTGGACTTCTCATCAATGGACGCTTTACTGAACATGCATTTCCAAGCTCGATCTCCATTGCTGCGTGGGTTGTTGTATTTTCTCCACAGATCATAGAAAACTTCAGGCGTAGCTCAGCAGATGGCCTTTCCATCCAATTCATCATTGCATGGCTCCTGGGTGATGTGTTCAACATTCTTGGCGCTGTTTTACAGGGCGTTCTCCCTACTATGCTGATTCTCGCCGTCTGTAAGCAATCCTTCGTGGCCCTCTTACACCCTCAGAAAATAGTGTCACCAAAGGCTCTTGAGTACCTGTGATGGACACTTCGCGGT
Source organism: Xylariaceae sp. FL1272 (assembly GCA_022432385.1). NCBI lineage: Eukaryota > Fungi > Ascomycota > Sordariomycetes > Xylariales > Xylariaceae > Xylariaceae sp. FL1272. Next base: position 1,310,570 of record JAJJXC010000002.1, read on the forward strand.
GTCAGGAAGAGCTCTTATGCTCTGTGACTGCGACTATTTATAGCGGCAAATCTGATTCAGATTCTAGATTACACTATCGCGGATATCGTGTTGCTCGCTCAATGCTTCTATTATAAGGGCTTTACGTGGAAAGACGACATTGCCTCCCAACCGCCCAAGCCCAGTAGCGTCCCTGCGACTGGTGAAGCAACAGAGAGAACGGGTCTTCTATCAGAATATCACGAACATCGCGAAAGACGTGGCAGTGGCTGGTCTCATCTCTCTCGCGCTGTGCCCCTTGTGACGGAACCACCAGCCGCTCCACCACCAACACCTACAACTCTACGGTCAGTTCTCCAAATCTTCATTGAGCGGCGAACGTGAAGCCCCTAGATAGAATATGATCTCGAAACAAGTCAGTGTGGTCAGAAACTAACATCTACTCAATAGTATGGATATCCCTTGTAATAATACGAGCGGGACAACGCCTCCACGTGTTAATTTGTAATTTAATGAGCTAATGTGTCTTGTACTTATCCTAGAAACATTCTTATGGAATTTATTAGCGGTCATGATGGTATGTGCAGCTGGGATATTCGGTTGGTTTCTCAGCTCCAGATACTCGCCAAATACTCCATCTTCCCATCAAGAAGATACTTTTCCAAGACTCGACCTGTGGGGACAAATTTTTGGATGGTTATGTGCTGTCTTGTGGTCCGTATAGCTTCATATCGCTCCATCGTGTGTACTCTTTCGGAAATCTATGCTAATCTGTATCATAGTGAGTAACCGATTGTTTCGTTGAACGACCCGGCAGGACTGTCGGGAAGTTTTCAAAACACGACGATTTGAACATCAGTTTTTAATATGACCAAACAAAGAACAGGCTAACATAGTTCCACACTAGATCTCGGATCACGCTTACCACAGCTTCTCCTCAATCTTCGACGGAAATCAACCGAGGGTATCAGCGTCCTATTCTTTCTTTTCGCATGCCTGGGAAATCTCACTTATGTCCTATCTATCTTCGCTTACGAGCCCGAATGCCACGAGAAGAACTGTCATCCTAGCGAAGCCCGTCACATATATGGAAGATATATCCTGGTCAATGCATCTTGGATAGCTGGGAGTTTGGGGACTTTATTCCTTGACTTGGCGATATTTGCCCAGTTCTTCATTTATGGTCGGGATAATGCAGATAGCGATATGAGTGCTACTTCTGAAGATGAAGGTTTTCGTACTGACGATGAGCGATGGGATCAACGACCGTTGTTGGAACGTGCCGGGTCAGGGCAACCTTAGATTTGTATTCAGGGTTATATCGACATGCTCGATACGGAAAAGGGGCTTAAAAGTTGTTTGGAGTTCACGATTGAAAATGATAAAGAGTTGTAGCAAAGACCACGTGTAGGTCTTAAATGCTTTTTCAGCCCTCGATTCAACATGTCTGTATTCTTAATGTATCACACCAAGGTTCCTGCTTGGGTCTCTGAGCCACGACTGTGCATACGATTTGCCCCAAGGTATAATTTCTGGCATACGGTAATTAGTGCGCATTATATCTACTAGCAAAGCAATTTATAGGTGGTTGCCTCACGCAGTATCTCCAACGATCTGTCTAAAAAACTGCCTCCATGTAAGCTACGAGAACCACTTAACACGTTCGGTTGCTGCCAAGACGGTGCAATTCTACATGCTGTTGATGATAAAGGTGCAACTATTGATGGTTCGAGACTTCCGCCCTCAGAATTGCGCTCTATGCCTGCCATCGATCTCTATATTTGATTGCGGCGGAGGGGAGTCGGCTCATCCAGTTACCGCTTGGTACCTGCCATCGTCAGTCTTAATCTCAGCGGGGGCGAAAGGCGGAGTTGACGTTTTGGGAAAAGAATGACCCCAACAACCACTCCTCTCGTACACTCCCGTGTACTGTTTAACGAAGTATATAAGTGAGCACTCTGTCATTATATCCCTAGCGGTTGATGTACATCTTTTATAACTTATCATCTATTTCCCTGGCACCTATTCATATGCTCGTCTGAAACCCAAGCGATATCCACATTACCATGACTGCCACCAACTCCTCTTTCACGCTTCGAGCGGAGCCCGGAACTGACATTTGGAGGAAGCCCCCTTCAACTGATATCTGAAATTGTGAGCTTCATTCGGTCCGTTTAATCACATATCTCCACGCGATGGTTCAGTTTTCAACGACCCCCTCCTACAATGACTGATGATTGTGCTTCTCAGCTCCCACTACGCGAACTGTATCTGGCGAACTGGAGAAATTCCGCTCAGCGCGGGTGACATTCTGGGCACCTTGGACCGAGCGATACGATCAAGCCGGTCTCCTCTTTGTCCCAAGGCGTTCTTCAGAGTCCACTACCAGGCATTCAAAGGCGCCTGAGAAATGGATTAAAACAGGCATTGAGTATTACCAGTCGAAGCCCCATCTATCCACCGTAGGTTGCGATCGTTATGCAGACTGGAGCATTAGGCCATTGACGACGACGATTGACCCAGCTAAGGGTATGTACCAAGAGATTCCGGGCGACGTTGTTTTTGAATTGAAAAGTTGTGACATCTGCTGACATCTCATAGTAAGTCATTTTTCGGTTGAATATTAAAAGCCTTGTCTTCGTCTCAACTCAATAACACCGCGCTGACGCGGTGCCTTTGTGGCTACTAGGGTGTTACGCTGGAAGCTAGGCGGGAAGAAGATGAACACGGTGAATCACTTTGGATATATCAGCTTGTGCTTGACGGGACCGGTGAAGTTAACGAACGCCTTCCGCTTCGAGAGCTTTGCTGGATTTTTGCTGATGAGGATAATGATGACTGGATGCTTGAAGTCAGCCCTCTTGTTGCACGACCTGAGAAACAGGCTGCGGGATCACTCGAAGCTGAGTTTACGGAATATATTGTCTCGTGGGACTCTTGAGAAGGTTATGAGGGAGGCCTAATGGGATCACCTTGAATTACATGATAGTCATGCCCTTCCCGCTTGGGGGAATGTTTGATGAAGGGTATCCCAACGAGGTTAGGAACCCTCCAACAACCTTAAATCAAACTCTTCCAGCAGAGATTGTGTATGGCAAGCTGCGCTCGTGATGTTTCATTGTGTCTCTAGGTCAAGAAGCTCCATGCTGTACAATAATCAATGACTATTTAGTCAAACGCGTTTACTTAGCAAAGCGCATGTAGGAAGATAAGCTGGGTTGGGTCGGGGAATACAAGAACAACATCAATTCAGAGAATGAGAACTCCTTTCTGGAGACCACTGATGCGCAGATACGGCTGATACATGTCGATGGCAGAGCTGGCATTAAAAGGAGTAAATGATATTTCACATTTTCCTTTTTCCACCTAGTGTTCAGGTATCGATATTCTGTTCCGTATCGAGTCTAATCGCTCTAGCATTGACAAGAAAGGACAAATCCTCGCCTTTTCACTTAATCCTTCTCGCCATGAAATCAATCATGTGCAGGCCCTCCTCCAACCATTCTGAGTCGTGTGCGCTCTTCCAACCCATGTCTTCTAGAGTCTTTGGCCACCTACGCATTATGAGTTAGTAATGACCCCTTTCGACTAAACCTCTGCTCAGCGCGGTGTCTCGGGAGCTTGCATGGGTAGAATCGCAACACCAACATGAACCCTAATGACTCCCAAAAGGTACTTACACCTCCGTTTCCCAGACTGTTCCTGTCGCACTACCCACTGCTTGGAATAGCCGGGCAAAACTGTCCTTGTCGTGACGCCACGCAGGTGTTGGTATAGATGGAAGTGACACTTCCTGTGCTTTCTCGTTCCCTACCATATTGCCCACGATCATGGAGCTTGGCTCTGTAAAAGCAACCAAAGCCTCAGTGGCTTTCACTTGATCGTCCCAGCCCCATTGATGGAGGACTTGTGATATCACGATGACGGATACCTTTCTTTCTTTCAATGCTGTAAGCTCGTCCGAGCTGGTCGATAAGAAGTTGGCCTCGATGAACTTTCCTTTGAAGTGCTCCCGATCGCGGAAGAACTCATAGCCGAGGTCGTAAAAATTGACAATGTCAACGCCGTACAAGTTGTCTGATGGGGCACCATCATAGACCAAACGCCGGAGGTCATGGCCCAGAAACGGTCCAATATCCATTAGGGTACGTCCGTTCTTGACACGGTCCAAGACCTCGGGATAGACGGGCGAGCGCGAAAGCTGGGGCGTGAGAAAGAATGCCAGTCCACTAAGATGAGTTAGACACAAGCATTGACTTCTGGGACTACCTCGTAATATTTGTCTCATCTTGTCCAGCTTGAGATGGATAGGGTGTTAATCCTTACTACTCAGATTAGCTATGCCTATGATGGTGGTCCGTGGCAAAGGAGCGGCTTAGATTAAGATACATACCATGCATGGCCAGGCGCGTATTTCCCAGGCGCGGTCGCGCTAGAGTGTATACGGTGAGTTATACGTCAAGATGACTCTCTATGTGCTCAAAATCCAAAAGGTATCGCCTTACAATTCTAAGAACACTAAAGTAGGTTGAGGCACAGAGATCAGCGATGATCGCAACGGATAATTAGAAGCAGTTCCAGCCCGAAAGGGAGAAGCAAAGACTTTTTAGTACGTACTGTTCCATCTGCTGGTCTCTCGGTACATTGCTATACGTTTCTAAGAGCTCCCGTGTCTACTATCGAGTCATTTCATAGCACCATTTGGGGGCAATGATCAAGTCGCATCTCACCTCCGGAATGAGACGATCATCCTAGTAGGTGAAAAGGTGCTGCGTTAGTTATTTTTCTCGAGTTTTCCCTGCGGGGCCCTGGACTTTAAGACAAAGGACTGTTTTTTGACATATGACCGGTCAGATATCACTTACTATAAAGAAGTCAGTATGTCTTAGGAAGGTAGTTAAAAAAAAACTCGCATGGGATCTTTCTATACTTGCCAAGATTTTGTAGGTAGAAAGGCACTCTCTCTCTGTCCGCCGTTTTGATATCTTCGAGTTCGGCGTATGATGTCTGGACCGTGGAAGAAGCCATTTCGCGCTGTGTTTCTAATTCTGTAAGTTATTTCAAGTCTGTTTATGATCGATGTTAGGTCACTTGTCAAACACCACTGACACGAACAGCTGGAAAGCAATCCTCATTTATACTTTCACATTTTGGACGCGTACTGATAGTGACATGGTCGCTATTCGGCATCGGCATGCAAACCCGCAAAATGGACCGTCCTCCCCGCGTCTTGTTTCCGTATAGCGGTGAATCTCGACCCATAAATGTATGGGATGAGATGTCGCGGAGTCAAGTGACGAGCTACCCAGTACGCTCCCACCTATACGAAGCCTTGACCAGGCAAACGGGATGTTCATGTGCAACATGGTGGTGCGGGATCGCACCCAACCCAGCAACATGCGGATACGGCATAATCCGTTCCTTTCTGACATGACCCGGGCCATGGATGTGTTTGATGGGCACGAGAATGATGGTGGATTCCAACGAAATCAACTAAAGAGACGAGGTCATTTCAAAACGATTTCAGAATTCAAATTGGTCCGATTGACGCTACTCGAAGAAAAGGGATACAGAGAAGGATAACCCCCATTGTTATGGAAGTCCTCGAATGGTTGGGTTGAGTGCTGTGATCCAGGATACACCCCATCCTCTGAAGGTACAACGAAACTGTCCCTGCAAGACATCGAAATGCCACTTTCCGCAAAGCATTTTGGTGGTAGAGTCGTGCACCAACATCGGCTCTATTGAGTGGTTGCTGTCAATTGGTCGTGGAGTTGAAATTGTACGTACGTTGTGTCTTAGAGACCGGCGAAGCGTAGACGGAAATGGGGCTACTCTGAAAAACATCTCGGATTGCCCGGCAGTGGACAATCATCTGCACCATCCTGCGCGTCTTAAAAGCATACCTGAATCATCGACATCGCCAGGGATCGCTGCACTACTGCCAGGTCCCAATCCAACATTGGCATCTTTCATATCGATGTTTCTGTCTCTCATTAGTATGCAATAGTTATTTGAACACAATGCCCCGCCGTCAAACTGTTCTCCCCCTTGCATATCGCCTCTTTTTCCTCACCGTCGAGCCCATCTCTGCCCTCGTTGGAGCCTTCTACGCGCACTTCAAGCAAGATGCATACTTGTCTATGACCCATGCCGACTCGGCCCCGTCGCCAATCCCTCTGGGGACGTCGGTTGTCTTGTCTCAGCTTGCGAACTTGTATCTGTTGTTCGCTCTGAACGAGGCACTTGTACTACGGAGCACAGGTGATATGAGTGTGTGGAGGACCGGTAAGTTCCAATGTGCAGCTTTCTAAATTCCCGAGGAATAACTTTGCTCGTCAATACTCAATTGCGATTTTCATCATTGACGTTGACTTTGTTCATAGTGCTCCTCGTACTGCTCATAGCGGATTTTGGTCACCTGTATTCCTTACAAACTCACGGATCTTGGATCTACTGGGACATAACTCGCTATAACGCCATTGACTTTGGAAACGTCCTATTTGTTTACCTGGGGGCATCTATGAGAATCGCTTTCTTGTCGGGAGTTGGCCTCCGTAAGAAAACAGCTTAATGGCTCATTCTAAGCGCAGCCATTGTCCGGTGCAAATTGGAATCAGGGCGATAGACGATTGCATAGACTAGAAACTATTGGATACTATGAACTCATTCCACTCTCAAGTGAACGAATCTGACTGAGGATTCATGAGCATTGGAAAGCATGGATTGTATGGCTGACTTAGAACTCTCGAATACCAGGATGCACCGCCAGCCGATTCGTTTCTTCAATATGGTCAGGTATACTATTGTAGTACTTATTCACATGTATACTTGGTAGTTTCAAGCATACAAGTTCAATACCAGTAACCAAGACAGACGTAATAAATGAGGCTTTCTGATGCTTAATGCAATGTTATTTCATTGCATTGGTTCAGAGTGTGCTGAGCCAAACAAACCAAGGTGCGCTACCCGGCAGTAAGGTTCTCGCTTGCCTCGTGCGGCCCGTGCTCCAATCCAATCCCTTATCGCCCACAATTGCACAATCCCCCCCCAAAATCCATCGCCAAATTGTGTGGAATCATTTTCGCGCGGCATCTCTTGTGGAACTCATCGACCTCTTCCTTCCTCCCCGTTCCTTTCGACGTCCCAGAAGCACGACAAGAGACAATCAGCAGCCATGGCTACCAACAAGATTGCCCCCAACTCCCCTTCGCGGGCCAACCCCTCCGAGCTCGAGAGCAGCATCGCCTCTGCTCTCTACGACCTCGAGACCAACACCACCGACCTCAAGGCCGCCCTCCGCCCCCTCCAGTTCGTCTCTGCCAGAGAGGTGAGATAATACCATGAACCCCCTCGAGTCTTTGCGACTACTCTACCTTGGACCGCACCTCCATCCTATTCCACGTCGATCGACTGTGCACACCCCACCGCTGCTCGTTTATTGTGCCACTGCGCGCGAGAGACGACGCGGAGAAGGGAGACATATACACAAGATCAATATCCACAATTGCAACACGATGGAAAAATCATGGAATCAGGACGGGAAGCGGTCCAAGGAACACACTCTACAGCGTGTCCTGGAGCTCGCCGGCTGACTCGACGTCTTAAATAGATCGAAGTTGGCCACGGCAAGAAGGCTATTGTCATCTTTGTCCCCGTCCCCTCCCTTCAGGGCTTTCACCGCGTCCAGCAGCGGTATGTGCTACCACCCCCCCACGAATATTGGTGCTCTTGAGGACCCCCAAACTGACAAATCTATCCAGCCTGACCCGTGAGCTCGAGAAGAAGTTCTCCGACCGTCACGTCCTCATCCTCGCCTCGCGCCGCATTCTCCCCCGCCCCAAGCGTTCCGCCCGCTCCCGCAACACCCTCAAGCAGAAGCGTCCCCGTTCGCGAACTCTGACCGCCGTCCACGACGCTATCCTCGCTGACCTCGTCTTCCCCGTCGAGATCGTCGGCAAGCGCGTCCGCACCAAGGAGGACAACTCCAAGCTCCTCAAGGTCATTCTCGACGAGAAGGAGCGTGGCGGTGTCGACTACAGACTCGACACCTACTCCGAGGTCTACCGCCGCCTCACCGGCCGAACCGTCACTTTCGAGTTCCCCCAGTCTGGAGGCTCTGAGTATTAGGGATAGTCAGGGAGAGACTAGGGGCGTTAGCATCAAGGGGTCATGAAAAAAGGGCATGGCTAATCTGAGATGGTTACTGGCATGTGCTGTATGATGATATGATAGCACTAAGTACAGAGGTTTCTCATGGGCCATTAAAAGGCATCGGCGTTCTGAGTGAATAGCTTGTGGGATCAATAAACAAGCTTTCGTTTCTGGGCCCATCTCTGCTCTTAATAATGTTGATGTGTTCATATGTGCATTCTAATGTTTTAATCGACCCCAATTTTTTCGGATGCAACGGGGTATCGTAGATTCTCTAGATCTAATCCTAATCCTGACTTATGCGTCCAACGCCGAGAGCACACCAGTACGCCAACTCCTTTTTCTCCTTGGCATCACGCTCCTTTGCCGTCGTCGTGCCTACCTGATCTTGTGACACTTCACCCTCCCACTCGAGGCGTACGAACATGGGTATCTCCAACACGTCCTCGTCTTCCTTCAATGGGCTGAGATCTTGCTCCGGGTCGCCCTCTTTCCGTAGTAGAGCTGGCGGTGGCTCGATACGGAGTGATGCGGGCACGACTTCAACCACGATGCTCACCCAGTTCCGTCCTCGTTCCCAGATCTTGCCTGCCTCGGCCTGGTGCATACCTTCGTCTACTCGCTTGGGTTGGCGCTCCTTTTCTCCGTCTTTCAGCACGTCTTCTAGGTACATGTCTGTGTCTGTGTTGGCGTCGATTTCGAACTCGGGAGAGAGAATGGTGACTCGTGACGCGAAGCGGCCGGGAGTGGTCGCTGGACTGGCTAGAGTGACTTTGACGTTGTCGAACAGGGGGTTCTTAAATGTAAAGATGAACTGAGCTGGTTGTAGGGGCTTGAGCAGACCTGAGCCAGGTGGCGGGTTGAGTGGCTTGATGGAGATTGACGGTATGGAGTTGTTCGCCACCAGTCTGATGCGCCAACGCGTGTTGCCGACTTTGGACTCGGGTTTGCTTATGATGTGGCGACAGACTGGACAGCGTTTCGAACGCTTGGTGCGGAGGAGATACGGTATGGGCCACAGCTGGTCTGCAAACCGGGAGACTTCTTCGGTTTGGGTGTTCGCTTGTTCGTTTGTCACTGTGCCGTCCCAGCCATCTCGTCGTAGTTGGGAGATGGCGGCGTCTTCGTCGAGCGAGGCGAGCTTGAAACCTTCCTTTGCGCTGTCTGCTTCTCGCATGAGATTTGACTTATTCTTTTGCTTGAGTCCTCCGGCGGCGTTGCCGGAGTATATACTCATGATTCGCGAGAGAGTGCCGGGTGAGTTCAGACCGTAGTCGCCGAGTCCATTAAGCCCGGCGCTGGGGTTGGAGCTGGCGTTCTGCGAGGCGTAAAATGCTTTGAGCGCGGTAAAGCGAGCTTTGTTGTGTTCCGGCTCGGAGTCGATCTTTATGGGTGATGTGTCCCCGCTGATGGCATGCTTGGATGGCTCTTCGCCGTAGCGGAGCTTTTGTAGCTGGGCGAATATTCCCTGCGGCTTGTCGAATTTGACTCCAATCTCGGTCGAGTTCCAGTGACAGTATGAGCAAGTCAAGATCCAGGGGCCCGGAGGTGGGACACTGGGGGCACCGGTATTGTCTGCAGACAGGAGAGATGGTTCGGGAGCGGACTCGAGAGCTTGGATAGCTAGTGGCCCGATGCATATCGGACATTGAAAACAACTGCGTGTACATCTGTTCCCCTCTGTTTTGAGACTACTGCTCCCGACTTCGAATAGACAGTTGGGGCAGTAAATAGAGACAAGCTCTTCGGAGATACATCGCGGACAGCGGATCTGGTGGCAGACATCGCAGTAGAGAAGATACTCGAGGGGATAGAGGCTGAAACTGGAGCGAGGAGCCCGCGGGTCGAATGTGTTATCGTCGTCGTCCAGGCTGGCGGAGCTGGTCGAGGGGGCCTCATCGGCGGCCCGGGTTTGGGCGATAGCGTCGTGACAGGGACATTGTATGTACGTGTAGGGTACAACCGAGGCCATTTAGAATTGTCGTGGACATTCACATCGCCGTAGTCGGTCAGCCGGGGCGATAGCTACACCTGGCATACGCGAACAAACGCAATCGCAAGCTCTGCCGAAAGAAACTTCCACTGGACTGTTGCGGTGGTGTTATACGCCGATACGCAGGGAGGGAACTTAGGTATAGGTCGGTCTTAGGCGGTAGGGTGCTTCTTCGGACTGGTTCCAATTTGGTTTGTCTTTAGCATCAGCTTCCCTATGACTGGAGCGGCAGCTGATACATGTTGCAACCATTTCGTGTTACTTTGTGACGGTGACGATGCTGTGGATTGTGCGGGCGGAACCCGGCAGATTGCTGGCTTCCTTCCCGTTTTGTCCTCTGGAAAGTTCTTATGCTGTTGGCATGCGACATTCCGATCTGCCCTTACGTACATGTACCTTACACTTGGAAAATCCCACCGAGCGTAAGGATCAATTTCAAACTACCTACATGTACCTACCTATTCCGAACCGTAATATCCGATTATACTCGGACTGTCTGGTGTATGAATCGACTTCCGTAAAGTCTCCAATGCCACGCTCGTTTGATCTATCACCATATTCACGAAGGAACGACACTTGTCCGTGTCTTCTTTCCTCATGCGATTCTTGGGATCGGGCTTGGGTCTGGATTCTCTGCTTTCGCTTCTGTTGCCATCGATTTATACTTGCCTCATGCTGGGTGACGACATGCAGCCCAGATCCCGAATATTCCACCCGCCTGGATATGGTCTTGGAAATGCTGAGCCAGACTGGTCTAGCCTTCAAACTCTGGACACCTCAAGGCTTCCTCACCTCCAGCCCTCACTTCTCAGCTTGCAGGTTTCTAGCTAAACGCCCGCCGCTACCGGGCATTATATGTGCTTACGTGGATCCAATACCAGTGTGAGAACGTAGTATGTAGCTCATCTTCCAATCCGATGTAGCTGAACTCGAGGTAATGCAAGATACCCATCACACCATAGAAACCCTGCGAGAAGATGTCAGCCTCATAGCTTCATGCCTCACATTCCACAACAACGTAAACCGTGGCGGGCAGGGTTGTGATTACAGAAAGAGTGGAATGGGTGTGGAAGATGGTTGGATTCAGTAGTGCTACGGACAGGCCTGGACGACCCTAGCTAAGTAATTTGGCTGTCTCAGCCCCATAGTGTACGCCACCGCACCGCCACAGTTGCTACTAAGCATGGGTTGCAAAAAGCGGAATATGGACGCCACTATCCCACTTCATTATCCAATCCTCTGCGAAGACAGATTAAAAGGGTTCTCGGTAATGGCTGCATGTCTCAACACCGAGAGATGCATTACCATGGCAATTTATGCAATTCCGATCCCGCCACCACTGGGCGCTTCCGTTTCGACGGCGTTGTTTATCGCTACTTGGCTCGGTGGCACTATTGACAGCCCAGCACCGCCGGTGTTTTCTACGGTAGACAGTTTCGAGGCCTCTTGTCTTGCTGCCCCTTTTGCCTCTTCTGTCTTATATGCCCTGGCGATGATCGCATGGTTGCTTTGCTTGCTTCACCCGTGGATGAAGCTAGTAAAGATACGCGCATGTCGTTGTCAAAGCCCACAATGCTTGCAGTCCAAATTTGGCCTGATGATTCGATGACGATACGATTCCAGACTTTGGGTAAACGCTCAGCTCTGGCCCCATCTCTGACCGGGTCAAACCCGATGTAGAGATGCGCCTAGTCCACCTGTGCGGCGTCGTGGCTAGGCCCAATAAAGACGTCTAGCTTCAGCTCTACGTCAACGCCGACCAAGCTGCAGACCTCGGTCGCGAGGCCTGCGATAGGATGCGATATACTTGCTGGTGCGTTGGGCACGGAGCCGTGGCCAATATATAGATTATCAGGCGTCCTTCTCATCTCCAGCTCTGAGTTTGACGCCACCCTCTGCTGGCTTCCCAAGCCTGCGTCATCCCACATCAGCAGCCTTCCGGCGTAACTGAACTCAAAGTCTTGGACCGTAGGCCTTTAAGCTAGCATCCCCGGCTAATGCAGACTGACTAGTCGTTGACACTTTCAGTCGTCACTGACTCGACCGTTGAACCGTTGCGCGTCCTAAAGAGACCTATAAGATTGAACGCACCGAGCATCCCACGCCGCTCGAGCTCAACCAGTCCGGACCGTAAGAGTGATAAAATGCGCGGTCAACAGTCCTCGTTGTACAATGGAATCTCCAACCGATCGCGAGGGTGGAAGACGAGGAAGATGGAGCCTGATGTGTCCGCAGCCAACCCTACTATCTTAAAGTGGGACGGGGCTTCGCGATCATCTGAGGTTTGGGATAATCTGAGAAGGGTGAATGCACCACCCCAAGTGTGCCTCAATAATTCGTAGGCTAATGAGGGTTACCTTAGGATCCTGAACTGTGGTATCGACATGGAGATTGTTATGTGCATCTGTATGGCAAAGGACAAAGCAAACGTGGTCCTGCGTTCAAGATCCCCTTCTCAACACTCCTAGAGGCACAATGCCGCCCTCTTATCAACAGATATATCAGTGATGACATCGATCCAGACGATGTTACGGCCAACAATGGCCCTTTCCAGCTCTTCATACCTGCACCACCCCAATCCGACAAGCGCCAGTCGTACAACTATCACCTGACAACGCGGAACTTTTTTGCATTCATCTTTCGAAGATCGATGGCCGGTGAAACACTCGGTAGCGCCTTAATTGGACTTATGCACTGCATGGCACAGTTCCGAAGTCAAATCGTGGATAATGTTGGCGACCTTATGAGCTATATGGACGAGGAGGGCTACTTGGATATGAACTGTCAACCAAACCACGCATTGGCAATGCTCCGTCTCTCTGAGGAATTCCAGATTCGGGAGCTGTACGTTAACGCATTTTCACACTGCTGTGGTATGGCCGACATGCTTCTCGGTTCTGAATATCAGGTAAGCCTCACGCTTGGTGGCATTGACGCTGAGGTTTCTAACGCCGTCACAGCTCTTATCCTCCATGACTCGCAAATCGATTCGAAAAGCTCGGCTTGGGATGGAAGCCAGACTAGTACAGAGCTCGACAATGTTGCGGTCATTCCTTCTGGATGAGCTATCAGAAGCCAACATGGATATGTATCCAGGTGCACGCGCACACATTGAAAGGTTCAGAACTCTACTACACGGCCTCTATGCGGCACGTTTTGGATACTATCCGCCACAGTCGAGGAACTCTTCAAACGAAATTTTTGAGGTAGACGTGCTGCGCACCATGCGGTATGATTTCGAGGCGCTCTACGATTATCTGGTGGATGAAGGGTTCGACACGACTCGAGCGTGTCCTTCTTTGGTCAAAGGAGGCATTTCGGCGTTGCAGAGCATCCAATTGTTCGATGATACATATGGGCTCAACACTCTGCCTCATCCGCTGCCTCTTTTGCCGGAGGTCACTGACAGCACCATGTCTTCGAAGAGGATTTTCTGGGTAAAGAAATCAAACAAGGCAGACCAGTCGCAGCGTTGCAAGACCTTAGCAGCATTACTCGTCGCTACAAATTCGCGTCGCACAGACGTGGTGAAAAGTCCGCTGGTTCGCGCGTACAGAAAATTTGAGGAAGACTCTGTTTATTCGCCGACAAAGGCAGATAGGATGGAAAGACTCGGCCCATCCGACGCTCGCAAAGTCCGCTGGATTCTGATATATGCAGCGTACCAGACTTTACGACAAGTAACCGAAATACCGGGTGAAGTGCAGGATACAAATGTGCCTTATCATTTATGCATTGCAAAGGCCGATATTCCCCCCTGGCCAGAAGAACGGCCGGATCTGCTCCGCTTGTACACCTTGTCAGACCAAGCCACTTGTGTATCGTCACTTTGTTCCACAGATTTGACTTCAAGGTCCTCCTCGCCTGCTCCTCTCTCATCACTAGAGATTAAGCCCGACATTGACTATCTCGCAACTCAAAGGTCAGAAGTCAGTGATCGGAGGGCAAATAAGTTGCGAAGAAACTCGAGTTTAATGGATAGTATTGCGAATCCCATCTCACGGACATCCTCAAGTGTTTGTCGATCCTTCAGCTTCTTGAAATCGTTCCACAGTGAGACTGCTGTATGCGGGGACGGCAATGGGGTCGAGACTGTGCACGAAGATTCTGCAACTGCACGTGGACCGTCACTCTCAAAATATGACAACAGCACAATCTCGTCGATATCCGATGCGGCATACTCGCCGAACTCTTACAGCAACTCCGACGCTGGAATATCGGACAGTTCCAACACGTCAGCTTCTTCCAGTCCCACTGAACCGACTTCAGAGACATGGAAGAACTTACAACGGCAGGAAAGCGTATGTACACGCTGTGGCCACCATGAGTTAAGAAATGCGTCAAGCAATCCATCATTGGGATCGAAACAATACGCCATGGGAGACCAGCCCCCCTCTGATGATTCACTAATCGTACAGAGAGTAGCCAACGTTCAGATCAAGACATCATCTGAGCCTGCGCCACTCAACTTCCGGAAGAATCAATACCTGGGCGCTTCAGACTACGTCAAAGCTGTCGTGGAGGCCGAGTGATAGAATAATATCATCCAGGGACGCCACAATGCTATGCCACCAGCGAAGGCGATCAGTAGTATCATACAAGATTTCTGTTGGGCAGCAACCATGCGAAAATGGGGCGGCGCATGCTGTTCATGAATCGATTGCATCACAAGGGGCGTTATAATGACGCTCAGTCTCAGACTCACCTTAGTATTAGTCTTTTGATATTTCGATTAAGCCACCGATATTTTGTTTCCTTTGTCAATAGATATGATACCCCTCAATACAATGTCAATCTCGGACCAACGTTAGCCATAGAGTAGAAGGTTCCAATAAGCCTAATTCAATCAACAAATATGAATGACAAGTTTGGATGATCACGTCATAGATGCTTGCACATGATCAGGATTACTAGAAGTTGCTTCTGAAAATTGCTTATGCATTGAACAATGGACCCCATCCTTCTGATTATTGCCCACCTCCAATCCTGCCATCTGTTCGACGTGGGTATCTTCGGCATTCGCGCTGTATAACAACGCTGAGTCATTTCCTGCGTAAGTATCATGAGCACGAGCGCCCCCGTCCATCACTCTTGCGTTCAATCTCGGGAATACGTATGTCTCGTGTCGCATCCAAGATTGTGCTTTCACTCTTCCTTGAGATTTGCACCGGCGTCCAATCCGTTGACCAATTCACTGCCCAGCTCAGCGAGCATGAAAATGGGGAAGACGAGCCAAGCGCCGCTGTGACGATGAGATTAGCGAAGCTCTTGGGCACTCGGCAGTGCCGCGGGTGACAACGGTGAGGAGAAAGGCAGAAATATGGAGCAGACTTACTTGGGAATGATCCACAGGAAGATCAGATCCAGTGGAGCGTTGTGACCGATGTTGTCAAAGCCAGAATAGTATTCGCAAAGCCCTGTGTCACTTCATCAGCCAAAAACGTCCCGAGTCGATGTTCACAGGTAACACAGCAAAAACCTACAGTACAGAACGGTCTTGCTTAGCGTCATAGCGGCAGCGGTAAACGCCACCAACATGGCGGTGCCGGCCTGTTTACCCACGAGCACCTTTCCCTTGCCGGCGACGTGCCTGCCGTTGCTGTACCAACTCCAGGCGTAGTACGCGTACATGAGCGTCTCGATGACGTTGAGAAGGCCCTGGGCGCTGGTGAAGCCGTTGCGGGCGTTGAAGGACTTCCAGCCGTACACGTGGTCGACCTCGCCGTAGAGTTTGTACGGCACCCATAGTGGCCAGTGCAGGTCGCCGCCGGGCATCGTCCGTGGGCGCATTAGGACGTATCCGCAGTCCCAGGCTACGAGCGGGAGAGAGACGGCGAGCCAGAAGAGACTTAGGCCCGACGGCGCGTGTGTGAATGTTGTCATTGCTGAGTTGGAGGGGCCCGTTTTGTTGGATGATCTTGTAGCTACTGCCATGATTATCAGGATAAGTTCGTGTGCTTTGCGACGATTTTCTGAAGCTTTGTCTGTGGTTGATCTTGGGTGGCTAGCGTTTTTTTTAAGTCCGTATCCGAGTTGTTTAAGTAGATTTAGTGACCGGATGAACTTCAATATTGGTGGGTTCGCTCTTTGGATCAAGTTCCTATTTCAGACGACAATGGAGAAATCCCACTCGATTGCTGTTTATGGGTAGTTAATACGCGACTAGTGTCGCGGAGGAAGTTTATTGCGAGGTGGTGATATTAGGGACTCGGGAGAGAACAATGTCAGTTGGGTAGGTAGGTAGTGAAGCAACAGGGTGGGCAGATCGTGACTTTTCCTAGAGAGACGGTTGAGCCTTTATACTATTTGGTCCATAGTCCACAGCCCTTTGCCTCATTCATGGCGTCGTGTTGTTTATGCAGGCACATCTTCGGCAGCTCTATTGTGAATCAATGGCATATGTTGGAAACTGCGGGGGATTTTCCATTTTTGGCGGCGCTTCGACAAGATGCGACGTCGATCTGCTAGAGCGACCATGATTATCCATGTACATGGTCGCGTGCATCTCTCACTCACCCTGCTCGCGACCACAACAGGCAATGGCAATTTTGCAAATGGCGCTGCAATGCGCGTTACGCATGCGGTGTATTTGACGACAATGGGCACAGCTGCGCCTCGCTCACTGAAGCAATGTCGTCGGGCCTCCTTTACATTCCGCGTGGCAATCATGGCGAGCCAGGCACAACTCGCCTTTGTCACTGATGACGCGAATTATGGAATTTTAAATGGCGTTCTGCCGCACGAGCATCGGCTTTGCGCTTTCCCGTCTGATTGGTCCTGCTCCGCCCTCGGCTTCGACTATCCAGACATTGTCAACACGTTGTGCCCCACTGAATCGTATTCGGGTTGGCGACACATGTGCCTGCCTACTACAGAGTTCGTGCATTCCAGGCCGCTCCGCTGTGGTGGAATTGTGAATCCGGACCAAATCAACTACGCCGCAATTCTTCACTAACGTGCTGGCGACGTCAGGTCCCTTCAGGTAGAAACAAAAGCTACCTTACTATCCCAGGCCAGCTGGGCTCTGGCTCGGTACTCCGGTGATGTTTTTGCGGGGAAATTTGAAAGTCGGGCAGACTGCAAACTGCCCTGTACTATAGAGCACAATGATGGAAACCCTATTGTTTTGTTGCTGCGACATGGGTAAGAAGACATATCACTAAATGTCTATTTACCGCTGTGTTCGTTCCAGGTTCTCAGTCCTACTATTAAACAAGCGGATGTTGGCCACCTACTTCCAGAAAGCCGGACCTACTGACTATGTACGTACAAGAGCTGGCTATCGAAACGCTTTCTTCTTCCGAGAGGTTATTGGGGATTTTCGTGTTCGGGAATGGTGTATGTATTTGATATTTGACATACCTCCTGAAACTGTCGACACCGAGGCCGCTCCGGAGTTCGTCATAGGTGTCACCAACTGATCGTCACGACCCGAGCGGCTCTGGGTGTCTTCTTGTGGTCGGATACGAATGATATCAAATTACTCGCTGCATACCACCCACCCACATGTACAAATTGTACCTCAGATTCGATTTCTGGCAGTTGCATAGAGGCGAATATATAACTTCTAAGATGCGTCCTTGAAACGAATTACACCAAGGATCGGCAATTAGGCCAGGCAGAGCCGCACATTGTAATGCATACAGCAGACATTTTTTGCCTGTCATGAAACAGCTCACTTGTTCAAGGTTTTAATATCACACTCCACTTGCTGCGTGTTCGACTTGATGCACGCTCTAGCCTTGGCTTACATTGAGACAGTCTTTCGCGAAATGGTCGATCAAAGACCACTAGCACTCCTCAGCTATACAACATGTTCCATCATCATGATCCGACACCGCGGCTAATGCATATGTACAGGTTCACCCGGCATCAATGTCTCGGCCGCTGATGTCGCTGCCAAGAACCTTATCCGGCCAATTCTATACTGTGATATTCCTCATCGCACTGGCCGTCAGCATCCTAACGTACCAACCATGTAAGGACACCATCTTAGGAGGGATGGAATGCGGTACGCCTTCAGCCTTAGGAGCGCCGCTGCTAAATAGCGCCGATTTCAAGTGGAAAACTGCCTGTTGCTGTTCGTGGTCGATTTTTGCGCTGAACCAGATGAGGCCATCTGATGCGCGCAACCCCGGCTCCATTGGCGAACCGCCACAACGGACTACAATTTCGTTGCCCGAGTTCTCGACGACCTCAAAATGATTGGAAAACCTCAGACCTTGGTCAAACCTGGACACGGCTAGCTCTGACGTTCGCCAGAGGTTATCGTCAGTGCCTGGCGGCTTGTCGTACCGTTCTTGTATGATGCTGTGGCCCCAGAAGCCTAGATTTAACACTGTCAGCTATCTTTCTGATCGAGGGCATTGCCAAGCGCGGTAAGGTTTCTCAGGGGAAAGGACTGCATACCCCAACGACTCCACACGCCCCGGCAGAACTCGAGGGTAAGGGCTTCTTCGTTGTTGCGCAGCTCAGGGCGAATCTTGCTGAGCGGAACAGCTTTGATGCAGTCATCTTTAAGCGCGGGGTTTTCTCTGGGGTTGAAGCGCGCCCACGTCTTGGTCTTAAAGACCTGATCTTCTTTAGTCAATGGAACCAGGCTCGTGGCACCGGCCAGAAATGCCATGCCAGCGCCGACGCCGGCTACGCCACTGGTGACGCCGAAGAGGCTTGTCAATGCGGCTGTCCGTAAGATACCCATAACGGTGGATTCTGTGAAAACGAGAGATAGGGCTTCAAAGCGAGTGAAAGGTGAAGTTGTCACGAGCGAGTTTTCAATTGAGCACGCGCGAAGTCATGCTAGCCAGCTCGCCAGCCTCAACCGCGATAAGGGAAACGGGATAAATTGGGGCAGTCGGAAATCGGGGAATTCGCCGAAACGGACTATTCTTGCTCCATCGGTTCCGTACCTACCTACAGGAAGTGGTAGGCACGAGGTTTTATTGCATTGTGGTCGTGATGTTGATAACCAAATCGTATTAAGCCCCAAATAATCTGTCACCGAGCGATGCTGACAGAGCACCGAGAGCCAAAGGTAGATCAAAACTCGTCAATTTTCAACATTTTCCGAATGCACGAGACTGCTACAGACCGGGCACGCAAGGCCGCCCGACATTTCAAGACTGATGTCTGTACAAATGGATTTATTCTCCTTTGGTGAGCTTGGACGTTCGAGTAGCACCCAGGCGCAATAGAGGGCCATGACAAACAGACAACATAATCTCCAGTTAACTTAATTTCAACACGAATGACAGTTCAGACACGTCGACATTTTTGCGAGGTGCAAAGAGACGCGCTTAACGCAGGCGTCTTAATCAGGCTCTTCCTACAGCAGTTATTCAAGAATATGGCGTGTATGAGTGCATACCGTGAAGGCGATAGCCGCCTGGAGGGCGACCACCACTGCCGTGATGGCACAAGGCAGCATTCAGGAATCACTCTGGCACGCAAATATGACCGATAGTAAGTGAGAGAATCAAAATCGGTTGATTAATCGTGCGATGTTTTAAAAGTGTGAAGAAGAAAGGAAAAGGAAGATTGAAGACGCGAAGGCACGCTGCTGCTAAATTTTCCACCACAGTCACGTGCTCAACCTGGCTGGCCCCATAAGCTGGAACCTGGAAGTACCGGTGAATAAAAAACTCTCCCCAATTCCTGCCACACTAGATTTTCTCTCCCCTTCGCAATATAAACACACATATCCCAACCACCGTTCAGGTCAATAAGTATCTGCGCCACATACGATGGCCGAGCTACGGCGACGACTCCTCGGTCGCATATTGTAGCAAACGAGGTTTGTATGATCGGAGCGCGATATCCTGAAGGGTCGTCTTCGTCGCTTCACGAAGATTCTCGACGCCTCGGCCTCCCGCCCTGGCAGTCAGCAACCGAACCACGAAATGCCTACTTTTTGCGACGCTTCAATGCGCAGAAAGTCAACTTCTTTTATCGTTCGAAGTGGAATAATGAACCACGGCCTAGACAGCCAGTCCAATCCACCCTGTTGTCGTAGACTTTAGTGCGACGATGGGACTAACACGGACAAACATACAATCGTACAGCTAGTTTTTCCAATCATCCTCTAGTCGTAGTCGAACTGGGACTTTTATGTAGCGTTTATATCATTAACAAGCTAGCTGCTTCAATGCCTAGCCATGGCTCCTTACTCATTCTGTGAAATTGAGAGGGAAGCCGAAGTGCTTGCCTGGCTGCCTAGGACCTAGAGCTATCTATCCTATGGGTTTCCTGGTGAGCCGTCATCGACATTGCTATCAAATTCTGGGATGTAGTCGCCTTTGGCACTATCAAGATTGCCGGCAAAGTTGGCATCTCGGATCGCCATCGTGGCGCTACCAAAATCGTACGCAGATAATTTATCACGAAGCTCTGTGCTGGGAAAGCCGTTCCATGACACAAGAGCACCGTAGAACCAATCACCGGTATCGTTCTCAATGTTATCGTCGTCTGCATTCGCGAATCGGAAGTCATGCGTTCCCAGGCCGTCTTTGTTGTATATCATCTTGGGATGTGTACCATCCCAACGCACATCGCTAGCGTTTTTGATCTGATAGTCCCCGTGCATCGAAGCACAAACATATTTGGCAACACCATCCTGGGTCCAAACGGCGATGTGTTCCCTACAAAGTGGTTCGCCAAAGTCAATAATGCCATTGCCGCAAAAAGGTAGATTCACCTCGACTGTGTGGGTAGAAGTCGCGAGAGATCGTGCTGAAAATTCGAGCAAAGCATCCCAGAACGTACCAATCATTCCTGTGGCCTATATCGATGGGTGCATCTTGGAAAGCAACGTCCTTTTCGAAATAGTAGTCGTAGATGTAGCCGCACCAGCCATTATTACAGCGAGCACGAGAGTACACGTTGTTGTTTTGAAGATCCGAAAGATCATGGCAGTCTTCCGCAAGCCCAACATTATCGTTAGGCAGGCCTGGGTTTATTGTTCCATCAGGGCCAATGGCTGGCGTATTATAGCATCCATCGGTATCGAAGTCCATTGCCGGTTGGAACCTGTCCATGAGAGTCAGCTGCTGTCGGTCCTTTGGAGCACGGCGAGGATAGCATTCGTCTTTACATCAAGTCATTCGCTGTTGCTTTCTGTGGCAGAGCTTGTGGAGGGTCTCGGGCTGTTAGTCGAAATGGCGAGCCATTGACCTTGGAGGCAGTCAGAAACGTCAGGCCAGCGGCCACAAAGCTCTGTTGAGAATACATTGCGTTCGATATCGCGTCAACCCGCTAGACACCTGGAGGCTCCAACCAGGACGACCAGGTAAAAAGCACTGGTTATTGATTCAGATTCCCCATTATATATGAGTTTCGTCTGCCGAGGGGACACATTACCGCTGGTGATTCTTCAACCCTGGAAACGGCTATTCCACGCCGCCAAGCTTTCGAATCGGTGCGTTTAAGCCAAATCGCCTTCCTTGTTCAGTTACGCATAGTCAGTCTAACCCCTGAACAGGATTAAGCTGACCCTGCCACATGCCAGAAGCCTCAAAGATCATCACTAAACATTAATGTTCAAAGTCGTCGAGGCCGTCTAGTTGATCCAATGATTTAAAAACGTGCCATAACTCGAACAGACAAGTGGTGTTAGTCCGCATAGATTACGACAAATATTGCGTTTTTGACTCGATATCTGAATCTCCTCTGCATTGATATGATATGAAACTTGAGTACCAGTTTCGTAGATCGTATCTCGAGTCCCTCGTGAAAGGATATAGAGGACTAGGATACAAGCCATCCTTCCAACACGCAACCCTCCATCGCTGGAGAGATCGCAGCTGAAGTGTAAAATCAGCCAAGCCAGCTACATCCTCTTGCACAGGGATCACGTCACCATCACTGTTCATTGTTACAGTGGCATGATAGGATATAATAGCTCTCGCCTCCTTCCCTTTGAGGATCCAGTACTAAGTTTCAAGACGTGCTGCTGATGAGTACGGCAGTCTAGGTAGAGCTCAAAGCTGTGAATCGTGCCCCACGGATCTACATCTCTGTTCCGTCGGCCTTAAAATACAACTGCAGGTGCCGGCGCTAGCAATCGAATAGCCCCATCGTCCGCGAAGATTTGGAATCTCGTCCCGGCACATTCACATTGATTCATTCGGCTTGCATGAATTGCTACTGATTCCACAGGACAGGTGCATCTCGTATAACAGCCGAAGACGAGGCGCGGAAGAAGCATGGCTGCGGAGGAGTCCAAGTTTATTGCTGCGCTGCCCATGTATGACTTGCCTGAGCGTCGGGATGTGGTCGACAGGCAATGGGCCGAGGTGCGTAATCGCCTGACGGCAGCCGGCATCAATGCACCACAACAACTCGTCCGCCGCAATGCTGATATGCCTGCGGTACCAGGTGGTGGTATTCGGGACGCGGGTGGGAATTTGATAGCCCCAGATCCCGCAACTCTTGATCCCGACGGATTGGACCTTCATACACTCTGGCGACATCCGGCAAGTATAGAAAGATCCCATACGAGTTATTTTTAACTACTTTCGTAACACATACTGACTTCTTTATAGTAAGTGATATCTGACCTGTCATATATCAGAAACTAGTCCTTTGTTTTAAAGTCCAGGGCCCCGCAGGGGAAACTCGAGAAAAGTAACTAACGCAGCACCTTTTCACCTATCAGATTATTATTGTGGGCGCAGACGTGCTGGGGTCCGATGGAACTCGATCTTGCTCAACACGTGCAGGTTGTTGGGAAGCCAGACTACTCGGAAGTCGAGGGTGGTGATAATGAGTTTTACCGTAGCGCAATTGTCGCCAGGCGAACCACGGGCGAAGCGCCGGTACCATCGAACGAGAATCCGCATTTGCCGTTGGATCAGCTTCGTGGTAAGCGCTTGGCGTTCAACTCGAAGGACTCGATGTCTGGAATTATCGGTCTGACCCGTGATCTTGCTGCCGTCAATGAAACACTCGACATTTTCTCAGAGCGCCTGGAAAGTGGCGGTCACAGGCAGTCTATTACTGCTGTTGCGGAGGGGAGAGCAGATGTCGCTGCAATTGATTGCTTTACCTGGAAACTTGCGAAGCAATTCGAACCAGCCGCCGCAGAACTAGGTGTGATTGGATGGACAGCTCGCCGGAAGGGCTTGCCGTTCATTGCCTCGAGGCATATTCCTTCAGAGATAATTGATTTAGCGCGAACCATCGAGAGTAGTCATGGTCTTCCTCCTAGTCTTTGAGGCGACCATATACTGTTTTTTCAATTATCAGTTCGCATGCGAGTGTTGCGCTAGCTATCTCAATACATATCTGGCGACCGACCATCTAGAACTCACGGCCTGTTCCCAGTACTTCGTAGCTCCCCTCCCGGTAATATGATGTGCTGATACAAAAAAAACGCTTAAATACCCCTTTTCCTGCTTTGTGTCGTCCGGAAAACGAGGTGATAGAAACCCTAGAGACAACTCACTCCTCATGTCTGTCCTTAACGTTGTCATTGGTAGTTTAAGGAGCATCGGGAAAGACACTTGACCCTTATGCAGAAAGGGCTAGGTCGATTGTCGTGGCGAAGGCAGCCGAGAGATTGCATGACGTAACGAGAGGCTCGACTAGAGTATCAAATGGTTTCAACAAAAACACTGATTATTTTCTGTACTAAGTGGGAAAAGGGGAGTTGATACCGAAGACTAAGGCGGTACTGTACGAAAAGCAATACATGCGTCTCGTAGAGAATGTACAAATCGTCCAAGCAACAATGGCAAACAATGCTGATTTACTACTACGTACCAACCATGGTGTTCTGCAAACACGTACTTGGAAACCAGAGCTGCTTCAAATTCGAACTGTCAAATGTCTGGGATATCACCCTCCTCACTCCCCATGCACGACGGAGTCGTATGTCCTGGTTCCAAATGCCTGGAGGTGTATTATTTGCTCCATATCAAACCTCGTCTTGGAATGTGAGAGAACAGTTTGTCGCCAATTCCTGGTGTCTAGTCTTTCCTGTGTCAATGTCTCCATCACGACGCACATCTCACTGGCACAAACTTTTGCGAGTACGCCATTCTTGCATGTTTTCCACGCTGGCATTATAGACGCGAGGGGCAGCGGAGAAATCAGTGAGAAACGTAACAAGCGAGCAAGAAAAAGAAAAGGAGAGAGTCTGATATCTATCAAACTAAGGTCATTCATGTTAATCTGGTTGATTCTCGCCTTGTTCTCACAAACTGGCCCACAAGCGTTAAACAGACAGAACTACGTCGTATTTCAAGATATTGGCCCATATACACATGTCTCAGCTGAAATACCTAAATCTGCACTTGGCATGTCGTCCTGTCCAGATTTGGCGATAGTACAATGGTTCGGCATGAATATTGCCGACACCGGAGGTATATTTTCATAGAGTCCTGTGGGACTCTGACTCGGCAGTTAGCCCTATCGTCACAATCTATTACATGTAGGTAGAACACATCAGCCAGAATCAATGCTTTAGGTACCTCGCCTACTTAGAGAGCGTTTAGCTGAAGCGAATAGTCATGATCTGTAGGTAATACTGTCGATAAAACTCCGACCAAGAATCATCTGATATACCAGATCCCGAGATACTCCGTCAACTTCCAACTGTTGACATATCATGATCGCAACATGAGGGCTCATTTGTTGTAGTCTAGTCGGCGATTGACGTCCAGCGTGGCAGAACGCAACCCTCCTACAGTTTCTCGCTTTCAGAATGGGACCACCTTGAACAAACATTTGCTATCACTGCAGCAACTGCTGCAGCACATGTCATCCATTGACTTCCTTGCTCCTCTCACTGACCAGGATTCATGCATCTACTGGCTCGGCTCGCTCCCGTCCATCATTGGAGAACACTCTTCATGTAGCAAACCTGGCAGGAAGCGACGACATCATTGCGACGGTGACTATTGTGTGCATGCTGAAGAAAGCACATGTCAATATTGGCGAAATCCGGCAGCTTTTGGTGCATCCTGAGTACCAGCATATCGGCCTTGGCCGAGCGATGATCTGAATCTTGAAATACTCGTTCTTGACACCGCTACAGCAACACCCGCACAGCCATTTCATTCGAAAACAGGCTGGACTGAATGGGGAATGTGCCTGGGTTATGAGAATGATGCGACAGGCGTGAAGCATGATTGCAGCGTTTTCGCGAAGCGATGTATTATACGTCAAGGACCATAAATAGTGCTATAGATGCTGCCTGTTGAATTGGAGTATGGGGAGTATCCAGCATCATTTGTCAACGTTAAGTCGACAAAATTTAAACTGTTCTTGGGGCAGCGTTGGGTTCATATATCATCTTTAATGCCTCAAACGCACCATTGGTGGACATGGTCAACAAGCCGGACAAGGCGATCATATACCAAGGCAAATTCTAGTGTCTAGGGAAGAGGAACACACGAGAAAGATCATAAAGACCGTCCGAGACTTGAAACACTTTGTCGTCTCCAATTCGATTGTCCATACTTTTTTGCGAGCATTAACGTTGCGGAGAATCACAGGCTCTACTGCTCTATTTTCCTACACAGACTTGTAGCAGGAGGAAGGCACCTAGCACTGTCGTGCCGTTGTATAAGATTATTTTGCCTCGACTAAGACGCGCGAGGCCTTGTACTCGATGGAGTCGAGCCAACACCATGAGATAAAGCTAAGAAATTTGCAAACAGTGAACCTCCAAGAGTATTGCTGAGCGGGCATAATTTGACCGATGCCCAAAGACATCCGTTCAAGGAGATGGTAGTATACGATTACCCAGAGTAGCGACCGATGGACCTTTTGGCCCGGCAATCTGAAGATTGGAGGAGACGGAATACGAGGTCGTTCTGTTCGCTGCAAATGTTCTTCAGGATATAATGCTGATTAGACTGCCCATTCAGGATGTGTTGTGCTCCACGCATTGTGGTTCCCCTCGTCTTTCATCTTCGATCGGAATCGGCTCTGTCCGGATGAGAGTTTCAGTGAAACGAAAAGATCGTAACTGGTACTGTACAATCAAAGTTAGTTTTTCCCGTGAACACATCACGAGGAAGTTCAGGGACTTTTCAGCTACAGTACATGTGTATGCAAGTCATCCAAGAAGGCTGGCGGATTAAGGTACTGCCTGTTTTGGCGAACCGTATGGCCAACGCAGAAAGTACCGTACAGCGTCGCGAGAATGTCGAAGACCCATCCCAGTAC
Source organism: Xylariaceae sp. FL1272 (assembly GCA_022432385.1). Taxonomy (NCBI): domain Eukaryota; kingdom Fungi; phylum Ascomycota; class Sordariomycetes; order Xylariales; family Xylariaceae; species Xylariaceae sp. FL1272. Next base: position 1,336,866 of record JAJJXC010000002.1, read on the forward strand.
AGTTATTTATGATTAGGTTGATTTCGGGCCTCTATTTCATCAGAAGTTCCCGGTTTGTCTTATTTGATCCGGACGCAGCTGGTCGTTTGAAGAATTGGTGTGACCATTGTCAACCTTGAAACTTAGCAGGTGGCGAGTCGAGGACGTCCTAGTGGGTTTCTGGACAGGAACAGTCGCACAAAGACTCCCCTGTATCTCAACAGACAGTGTGTTATAGAATAGCAAGTTGAACAGGTATCCAAGTGCGCAGTCGCTCCCCTACGAGTACATGTGTATTTCGAGTATCTCTAGTGTCTTGAAATATAGGGACATCACTCGACGGACTTGCCCGGCATCTTACCCATCTTATCATCCATCAGATTCGACAGTGCGGTTTTGGGAGTTGTCATTGTCCCCTCTTTGCACGTTGACCCATCATCCGACGTCGAATCGATCGAGTCGTGGGGATGGTGTTTATTGACAGGCAGGGGTTGAAAGAGGGACCAAAAGCAAGTTGGCCTTGACAGAATTGTATATAGGTGTTTAGTCCAGACCTTTCATATGCGGTTCAATCCCGAATAGACAAAACAGACCAGGGTCCTCCAGCGTGGCCCCAGTTCTCCTCCCTTGTCACCGAGCATTGGGCATCCAAACAGAGGATAATTGCAACAACAAGCTCCTCACAAGCGACTAATAGACGGGCAGTGTGTCGTGGGGTCGGCGACCGCCGTAGAGGCATGGGCCTCCATCCTACACCAAGTGAGGTTTGTCTATCAAATTTGCATGCAGACGGGCTGCATTGCATAGTACATCACATCAGTTCACTTTTTCCACCGGCCGGGTTTCTGGGTTGTGTACTTCCGGTTCACAAGGTTCATCATGTCATTCATTTCCATGCAGATACCGTAACGAGCTGAATTCTATCTGGTCCTAAAGCCTAGAGCAAGAGCATGGATATCTACCGACCACTTATGATCTTGCAATCTGAGCGATCCTAACTCCGACCAACCAAGATGGCTGTGGGAATACTTAGTGTTTGCGTCTGTGGCCAACCCCTTGACCCCCAACACCTACATCATCTTCCTGCAAGAAATACTTTTGGGTTGCGGAAGCTAGTCAAATGTAGCTACGTAGTATCAGGAGCGTATGACTATGCATGCCGAGTTGTCGCTCTGGCTGTAAACGGCCAGACGAGCACGGGAACCATCCCCGTGTCCAGGGTGGCCCTGGAACGGCATGGTGTAGCGTTTGTTACTTTATTCTCTGGAGGCTCTCTCATCCGAGGTATCAGCCATTGTAAGTAGTCCAAGAGCAAGGTAGACAACACATGCATTGCACAGATAGTCCCATGAAAGAGTACTGCAGCAAGGGTCTGACACCTTCTTGCGCGGGGGAATGCAACTAATCTTAATGTAACACCGATTAGCCGTCGATGAGATGAGATCAGATGAGATCAGATGAGCTACTAGAGATCTCATCGAGAGGCTGCCAAAGCTAGGGTAGACTATTCTGTTCGCGTTGAGTCACAGGTAAGGATATGTACGTGACTGACTTCGTTACATAACGTATCTCACACTTAGGAGACAACGAGACGATACTTTCCGCTGGGGATACTAGGTGTGCCATATCTACGTACTTCATCTTGTAGGAAGATTGTGGGTGCTTCTACTAATACGGACTCAAGGCAATGCCATGTATTCGCGGTGACTAAGGGGACGCTGTCTCCAGGCCACTGCGTGTAGGTGATGACATACTAGGGCAACCAACATCTGACCAGCCAGCCGCGCATATATTTTGGCCCACATTGTACAAGACTGCACCTGTATGTTCGCACTTGAAGCAGGGGATGTGAAATTCGTGTGACAGTGAAGTTGAATGAGAGCAAGGGATCCCAAAGCCTTCGAGGCACCGCCCACAGTGCCCTTAGACGTCTCATGGTGAAGGTATTCGCCTCTTATAATCCATAAAACGAGACGGGTGCGGTTGGTCGACGCTTTGGGTAGGGACTATTCACTTTTGAGAAACTCCTGCTGCTTATTCTTCCCGTGATATCCACTTTCAGCCTCTGGGCTCTCCACAATGCATCATTACCGAGATGCTCATGATAGCAAATACACATCAAAGGGTGACGCGAAACGAGTCTCGAATATAATGGTGTGATCTGCCAAAAGCTATTAGTTACGGTCGTTTTCCTCCCCCCCCCGAAATGTCTCTGTTGTCTTTCTACCTTTTTTCGTCTCGAATCCGATATCAAACTGTTCATATTCGACACCGTTGTGCCCTCGAGAGTGGCCATTGCGCGCGTTCAAGAAACACTGTGCCTCAAATTGTACAACGCCGAAGCCAGTGGCGGACGTTGGTACAGGCTCGTTCTCAAGTCTTAGGACACTTTACTTGTAAGTAGGGTCCATTCAGGCAGGAAACGCTCACTAGTGGTCTATGCTCACTTTGCGAACTAGTTCCTGCAAACTGGCAAGGTGAACAGGTCCAGTTGTGGGTTTTCTGAGTCATCTACGGGAACCCGCACGAAACAGGCGTCGGGAGGAAGAACATAGGTTCTTGCCTGCCACGCTTCACCTGCAACCGTACCCAACAGTCTTCAACGAAGGTGAAGCGGGGCCGCTGAAGATATCTACTCGCTGCGAAGCTGCACATTGCCCGCAAAGCAGTGGCGGTGAGGGTTGGTAGGGCAAAGGAGCCAAGTGCTCGATGAAATAACACACAACTCAAGGAATTTAGATAGCTATCAAGGATGCGTGCCTGTCAGCCTATGGGACACTCGTGTCCCCAGCCTTTTTACGGCTGGCCTGGACAGAGCGAGTCTGACTCCCTAAGATACAGCCAGCAAGATCTGCATTTTTGGATCCGTCAAAGACAGCTTGCTAACAGACCCGGATTCTATGTTGTACCAGGGATGTGGAAGATGTCTGGTATAGGACCATACCAACAGTGTGTTGAGGGCGGTGACGAAGCCTCTTTTGAGTTGGTATGTTGCACCTTCAACTCTAGCCATTGAGTTCGTACGATATTCGGTAGTCCTGACAATGAGTGTCGTAGTATCCAGACCTTTATGCCGAAAGCCATTCCACAATTCCTATGGACACGACAAACATAGGAGGTCAAACAATCGGACCGGCTGTCTCAGCTGTAGATAGCGGGAGGGAAGTTATTCCGAATCATCCCCAATACAGTAACAAAGAGGATCCGGGAAATGAGCAGATGCTCATACACCCCGCTGCAAACGCCTATACTCAGGGTCTGACCAGCAACCTCGACTATCAGCAACTATCTTATCCTTCTTACGCTGCAAGCGACCTATCTAACCATAATACATCGTTCGTTACTCAGCACGGGTTTCCATTAACCGACCATTACTCAAATATATATGGTCTTCCAGACCCTACGAGTTACACACGAGGTAGTGTAGACACACTCAACGGCAGCTTCTCGTCATCGTTTGGCTCTTCGGTCACTTCTGAAAGGTTCACTTCAATGACTCTTGGGTCTAATGTACCACAACGAAGTACACAACCCTTCGATGCCTATGGCGGTCATGTCTCATCAGGCTTGGGCCTCGAGGGACACAGTTGGAGTCCAAATAGTTCTGCGACCATCTCTCCCAAGATGCTTCGACTGAACCCGTCACCAACACCGCCGTCTTCATCCGAGTCGACGCAAACCAGCATATTACACACTAGCTTTGACTCGGATGCTGGCCCGACAGTCTGGAAGCACGGAAGTGCCCGGGATGCGCTTCCTACCAAGCGTCCGACTCAGTCCCCGCGCAAAGAACTGCCCAGCAAGCCTTCCAAGCCCCGACGACGTCTGCCCTCACTAGGCAGATCCTCATCCTCAAATACTAAAGCTCTGCTGGAGCCACGTCGTCATAGAAAAAGTCAATCCCCGGCGGACGAAAACATACTGCCACCGCTAAAGCCCACGTCCGGCAAGGGCAGCGCGGCAAGAGCGGAACGTGCTCCAGAACCAGTAGTCCCAGGCATTGGCGATGCTGACCGCCAGACTAAGAACCAATTTTTGGTCGAATCTAAACGAAAAGGACTAACTTATCGTGAGATCAAGCGGATGGGCGATTTCCCGGAGGCAGAGTCTACCTTACGTGGACGTTACCGAACATTGACGAAAAACAAGGAACACCGGGTGCGAAAGCCTGAGTGGCAGGAGAAAGACGTATGTTTCTTTACATAGCTCGTGTCGATGTATGTATGTCTCCGGCTAACATTGTTTTGTCTGCCCAGATCCGTCTACTCCAAAGGGCGGTACGCAAACTTGCCGGCGACGACTCCACTTCCGCCAAGGTGCCTTGGAAGAAAGTTGCGACATACATCTCCGAACATGGCGGTTCTTACCATTTCGGCAATGCGACATGTCGGAAAAAGTGGGATGACTTGGTGAAGGACAGCGCTGAGGATTTGGAATGAATTGCTGCAAGTATATACTTGTATGCGTGATGGCATTATCTAAATATGCTATATCATCTTTTCCCATTTGGAGAGTTGTAAGATACAGGAGTGTGGGTGGTATCAAGTTGGAACTGGACTCGTAATGGAAAATACCCGACCGTGTGTACTTACAGAGACACGTCCGTAAATAGCAAATTCGCCTTTGCCCACAAACTGTAATTCCGTTTTGTATGAACGAGATCATGTTTACTGTACTTTCAAGTCTAATCAGTAGTTGGTACCCCGATCCCCCTAAGTGTATCGGATAGCATAGTTGGGTTTGCCCTCAAGTACTCCCATTCAGCCTCGTTCTTGACAAGAGCGGTGCCTGCAAGCACCGTGCCATTAAGCGCGACACTACCGCCATCTATGCGTATAGACTCCGATGTGCGTGGAGCAAGAGCCATGGTTGTTGCGGTTAATGCAAGGTTGTAGCTGATTTGTGCTTCACCTGCCTCGGAAGCGTCTGCGTTGCCAGTGGTGACACGAACGGCACGCTTGTAGAGATCTAAGTAGATGCGATGTTTCTCCTCGGCGCTCATGCTTGGTTCAATGGGAGAAGTGAAGATCGTGAAGGGCAGTGTATTGCCTTGTTCGCGAACAACGTCTGCGAGTACTGCCCAACCACGATCTAGGCCGCTCTTCATAGACTCCACAGGTAGAAGTTGCAGATGCCGGTGTGGTTGACTTGCTCCGGAGTGTTCGCCGGAGTTGAAGAAGACGAAGAGGTCCTGTCCTACATTGCGATACGCTTGTCTATTAGGCAGACACGTGGCGCGTTAGATACTGGATGCTTTATACAAACTATCTGCCGCAAGTCCTCCCCGAGTTTCATCGAGCGAACTGATTTACGTACTATTGTGAGTAATGTTAGCTCGAAACGATGAGATTGTCAGGGGACTCCTGGTCACACACCACACAGGCATAAGCAGCATCAATGTCACTTGCTTCAAGAACATAGGTCTGGGGTTTGAAATCGTGGGTAGCAAGTATGAAGTGCTCGGGGACTATCGCAAACTTATTGAGGACTATCCTGTGTGAAGGTGAAAGTTCGGTGACACGCAGCGCAGGAGGCGGGTTCTCAAAGGGGTTATAGGCTTTCACATTCGGATCTGAGGATTTGGGCGCCTTTGGTTTTTGGGCCAGCGCAGGCGAGAAACGAAGCTGAAACTGCAGCATCGCGAGAGTTAGTCGAGACTATGATCGCTATATCGCGGTGAATGAACTGACAGCATAGGTTCCAACTGTTCTGATCGCCAGAAAGGTGCCAAGTCAGTCATTGTTTCACAATTGTACCACGTAGCGCCCTGGATTTTGAACAAAAGATCGATTCTTGATACCCCGTGGCTGATTTGATTCTTACTATACATTGGTTAGTTACCATGTTTCCATCATGTTGTGAAGGGACGGTTTTGCCGGGTTCTCCAAGGCATACCAGGACAGCGGCTTGTGTAGGATAGAAAGTTAGATCGCCCGACGCCCGTGCCTTTGCAAATGCTTCTTTCACCAGCCTCGCAAGATTTGCGGGGACGGTCGGAACGGACATTGCAGATGCCTTGCTCCTCAGTCGAGGGGAAAGAGATGCTACCTTGTGTATGACAATGACAGATGCGGGTGGCAGATTGCAGTAGGGCTTGTATTGTTTCAAAAGGATGTTTGACACAGCCAGTCGTCCTCGTCCCAGCTGTGAGGCACCCGAGGCAATCATCCAATGAAGCCTTGATGATTCCGTACAACCGGCTGCCGGGCCAGCTGCTGCCGGCTGTGGCCTCTCGTTGGACAAGTCAGATCTGTGTGGCCCTCAATGAATAAGGGCTTGCAGTTTGCAATCCCGAAGGACAGCCATCTAGGTAAATGAATGCCAAATTTAGATCCAATCACCGTTGGCTATGGGTCACTTGAGGTAGGAAAGACGTCGTACAACCCGAACTTTGAGACGTGTTCACGCCAAGATCAGGCACGAGCTGTGACACACACTGTTGAACAGACTCATCAGCATGCCACGCGAGCTCCGATTAGAAGGATACGGCACGTGTCACATGCGCATTGCAATTTGCCTCAATGCTGTGATCCCGTTTCAATGCCTCATACCATGACAAGGCTGATTGGCCAGGGAAGAATTGAGATGCTTCTGGTTTGTCGACTAGCTACGTCCTTCAGGGGCTCTGCTGTGACATACAATACACACATGAAGTGATTTTTTGATTTTAGAACGCTTAGAACTGGTAATCTATGCCGCATGTCGTGACCGAAATGACATGTCGTGAAGTGAGTGGAAGTTATATCATACAACTTACAGCCGGCGTCACGAGTGTGTTACCAAAGATTTTCGATTATGGGCGTTGGAGCGGTCACGGTTTCTAGATGTGGCAAGTCGATTGTTGAAAAGTGCATGTCATGCAAGTCTAACCAGAAGAATTATCTCAAATATTATTCCCAAGATTTCTTCCAACCTTGAAACGTGGCAGAGGGAGGGGAACAATGCGGTCATCTACAGATTGATTTACTCAGGTACGACGTCGAGGTGCGTCACTTAGACCACTGAGGTTTACAAGAGATTCTGCTTCTTGCAAAATATCAAGTAGTTCACAGCATTCTCTCCCTCGGAAACGGTTGATAATCAGAGAGGAGGGCAAATTGGATTAGAAGCAATCGAATGCCATTGATCCGAAGCCTCTTAGACTGGCTGTCTAGACTGGCTTGCATGTGAACTAGAGTCTCTCTCTCGGAGTTGTGAGTGTCATTATCTCTCAAGGTCTCCATTGATGGGTTGATTCCAATCAATAATGTGCATGCGGGTTGTGTTATCTCCTACTCCGATCACCACAAGGAGAATTTGATAGTAATAGAAGCACAGATACAGTAGTCGGTATCTAATGGAAAGTATTTCGAGGTATGAATGCACAAAGCATCAGCAATTTATTGCAGCGATGCGCTGAACCTGCCCAGGGCAACCACCCTCTTGCAGGTGTTGAGTTGAGCATCATTCTCACCTGAGCACAATATGTACCTGTCCATCTTCTCAGTTTGCTTAGGATAGCTTAGGAGACTGGTCCATATCATCTATGTAAGTAAGCACTTGACCTACGGCTTCCTCCTATTTTGGATACTTGAAACTTCGACCTACCCACTGTATACGTTATGCAGCAGAAAGGGGGAGAGTTGATGGGCTCGTCAGTTTGTCCCATTGAATTGGACATAGTGTGTTTCAACGGTGACGCCCAGGTGGTACCCACGATTGCAGCATATGACATAGTTCCAGCTCCAGCCCCAACGTTGAACACCAGATCCGTCATCTCAATGTTCGGACCCAATGGACAGACTCGTGAGAAAACCCTGGGGGTGCTACTATACTCAGGGACTTCCTGAGCTGGACACAGACATAGGCAGCGTTGGTTTGCACCATGATGTAAGTATAGAGAGGGTGGTTTGAGTGATTTGTATCTCGCAATGAGGTCTTGTGTTGCGCCACTGGATACTCGCAGGAAGCATTCACAACCTGAAGCAATACCTTACGTCCGTGCCAGCCATTGCACCTCTTATGGGCTTAGGAGGTACCCAGTCACCAGTGGCAGTACATGTAGGTATCGATGGAATCCATTCAAGTCCAGTCCCGTGCTTCCCACCTCAGGTCGCGGTTACACTACCTACCTGAGGTAATGTGGAGTGCGAGAGTGCCTAATACATCGAGACCTCCCTTTTGCTCCCCACCTGGCTTGTACTCCCGGCTGCGCATTCCAGCTACACGTAGACGTGCAACGCATCTCGGCATTAAGGTAGGAATGACCGGCATTGGGGGCCGTCGTGGCATCTCCAGAGGGGCACAAGGTACGCAGACTGAAAGCAGGAGAAGTTGAGGTCACAAGGGGGAGGCAGGTGACACCAGGTGAAGGGCAAGAGAGCATTGTCGTCTCGTCGTCTTGGTGGCGGCCCCTGTGCATCACTCCATCACATTCAATCTCGCCGACAGCAGTATCGCCCACGACAACACTCGTTTACCTTCGCTTCAATCTTCCATCAACAATAACAACCACGCTCCCTATTCACAGACCCACTCTGTCGTCCTTTGAGCACATTCGTTTACCTTTCTTGCTCCTTGAGGCTCCATCCTGCCATTCGCTCTCCTCCACCCACCACACCACCCTACAAGTCATTTCTACTCACTGCCACCTAAACCTGCGTGAACAAACAACACTCATTGATTCATGGTCTTTGACGCCTCGTTTCTTCAACAAGAACAGTCGGCATTGTCCCCGAAGCTCGACCGCTCGTGACGATTGCCTACTGTAATCCTGTCACAGTGGCCCGAGTTGATCATCTACCGCCCTCCAAACAACAACATTTCGTCTCTCTTTGTAAGTAAATGTATTCCGCTACCCTGCCTCCAGCCTGCTTCAAACGTCCTTCTTTCTCCTCGATTGCAATTTGGTGCGACCTTCTGCATCTTCATTGTCTGTCGCATGTATCCCCTCCTCAATGTAGCTCTTTGTCTCCCCGTCTCTTGTCCGCATCACCACAATCACAGACAATGTGCGCTGTGCAATGCTCCTTGGCCAACAACCACAGCCAACTACACTAAGCGTCACAAAGAATTGAAAGCCGGGTTAGCTTGCCCCAGATCGCATTATTTAATACACGCCAAGTTCCACTGTCACTTAAATCAGTATTGTTTTCGCCCTGCATCTTCACTTTCAATGCGCTCGGCGCAATATCAACCATCTACCCTTCCTTATTCCATTCTACGCTAAATAATTACTACACTCTACCTGATATTTATACCTTGTTACCTTTTCATACCGCACGATTCCGGAACTCTACAGTTGGATATCGGGAAACATCAATATTGACTATTGTTACAGCCTAAAACCACCGCGCTCGATTGTTAGCAAGTCTAGCACACCATGGGTCTATTTCAGATCCTAGTTGCCTCTCTCCTGGCGCTGTTGCTGGTTGACCCAGCCCTTGCCACCTCTTATGGCAACAGCCTCCAAGGCCGAGAAGATACCAAACCTACCTCCTACTGGTTCGCCGACATCGCCCGCAAAGGAAAGGCTGTCTACGCTCAGGACGACTACACGGTTTTCAGAAACGTGAAGGACTATGGCGCCTTAGGCGACGGCGTTGCTGATGACAGCGCAGCCATCAACGCTGCAGCTTTAGACGGTGATCGCTGCTTCCAGAACTGCGATTCTGAAACTGCCCGTCCTGCTCTCGTTTACTTTCCTCCCGGAACCTACCTCGTCAAGAATTCGATTGTCCAGCCTTACTATACTCAGTTTGTTGGAGACGCTCTGGATATTCCCACCCTCCAAGCCGATGTCAACTTCAACGGCACTGCTGTCATCGACGCCAACCTCTATGTAAACGAGAACACAACTTATTGGCAAAACCAGAACAATTTCTTCCGTCAAGTACGGAACTTCATCATCGACTTGACGGCCATGCCACCGTCGAAAGGCGCCGGCATCCACTGGCAGGTTGCCCAAGGAACCAGTCTCCAGAATATCGTTTTCAACATGAACCCAGACACAAGCTCCAATAACCAGCAGAAGGGCGTTTTCATCGAAAATGGCTCTGGAGGATTTATGGCTGGCCTAACATTCAATGGTGGAGGCGTTGGCATGGACGTCGGTAGCCAGCAGTTTGCCACCCGGGATTTGACCTTCAACAATTGCAACGCCGCCATCCACATGATTTGGGATTGGGTGTGGGTAATGCAAGGACTCAATATCAATGGAGGCAAAATCGGCATCAACATGACGGGATACAGCTCAGATTCCGACAATGTTGGATCTCTGATCGTGCTAGACAGCCACTTGTCCAATGTGGAAGTGGGTATCAGTACTCTCTACGACCCCAACTCGCTCGTCAGCAATGGTACGCTCATTCTGCACAATGTAGACATGACCGATAATGTCCCCACAGCCATCCAGCACTTCAAGAAGCAGACCAAGCTTCTCGATGGAAACGCAAAGATCGCTGGCTTCGTTCAAGGAAGAGTGTCGGTTAGCGGCCAGAGCCAAGGCATTCAAAGTCCTCAAGAGCAAGTTGAAATACCAGCTGGTCTTCTAGACGACGATGGGAATGTTTTTACCCGCACCAAGCCCCAATACGAACATGTTCCGGCAAAGAATTTCGTCAGCGTCAAAGCTCAAGGCGCGATGGGTGATGGAAGCACAGACGACACCGCTGCAATTCAGAATATCCTCAGCAGTGCCACAGAGGATCAGATTGTATATTTCGATCATGGCGCCTACCTAATCAGCGATACGATCAAGATTCCCAACAATATTAAGATCACCGGCGAGATGTGGCCCCTTCTCATGGCCACTGGCCCCAAGTTTGCGGATGAATCCAAACCCAAGCCCGTCTTTGAGGTGGGAAGTGCTGGTGAGGAAGGCGCGGTTGAAATGTCCGACTTGATCATCGAGACACAGGGCCCTGCCGCAGGAGCTATTCTCATGCAGTGGAACTTGAAAGGATCAAACAACGGAGCCGCAGGAATGTGGGATGTTCATTTCCGAGTCGGCGGTACTGCTGGGACTAAGCTCCAGTCCGACACGTGCCGTTACAATCCCAACTCTACTACGACAGTCGACCCGAAATGTCAGGGAGCTTTCATGCTACTCCACCTCACTCAAACAGCTTCAGCTTACCTTGAGAACTGCTGGTTTTGGGTCGCAGATCACGAACTGGATATCCCGAAGTACGACAAGCTCAACATTTGGAACGGCCGTGGAGTTCTGATCGAGGCCACAAACCCCGTGTGGCTCTGGGGCACGGCTTCGGAGCACAGCGTCCTCTATAACTACCAAGTCGCAAGTGCCCAGAATGTCTTCATTGCGATGGCCCAGACCGAGACGGCCTACATGCAAGGAAACCCGGACGCAACCCAGGGCACCACGTACAGCGCAGGCTTTTTCGATCCTGATTTTGCAACCTTGTGCGACGTCTCGCAGCAGCCAAGATGCGCTCGTACGCTGGGAATGAGGATTACAAACTCGTCAGACGTCTTCATGTTTGGAGCCGGCATGTACAGCTTCTTTGACAACTACAACACCTCGTGCAGTGGTGGTGCTCAGGACTGTCAAGACCACATGATCAGTATCGAGCAGTCTGAGAATATCCACCTGTACGGCATCAGCACCAAGGCGTCGGTCAGCATGCTCGATATTGATGGCGAGTCGGTCGCTCTGGACAAAGACTATCGTGGTACGTACTGCGCCGCCATTGCACAGGTGGATGTGAAGAAGTCAGGCAGCCCGACCAACTCAAGCACTGCCTTGTCTCCCGCTACGACTGCTACGACACAGATGTCCAGCGCGTCGGTTGGGCATGAGACAGGAACGGCGCCCTCTTCGATGCCTCCCTCGATGCCCTCTTCGATGCCTTCTGTCACGTCGTCCATGGTGACCTCTGGATTGGGATCTGCATCGTCGGCAGGTGGCCACGACCGACCTGCATCCAGTGACACCTGCTCGTCAGAGGTGCCGGCCACAGCTACGACGGGATCATCGCAGCCGTCCAGCGGCGGTCCAGGGTCCTCAGCAGTGACGGTGACGGTCACGGAGACGGTCACGGCGACCGACGAGGCATGTTCCGCGCCAGCCTAGATTCAGAATGCACCGAGCAGGCAAAAGATAGCAAACACTCGCTTGACTTTGGCATTCACAATAGCTGCAGAGCCTGTTCTGTTTCCAACGTGGGCCATGACTGGCATTTGGAAACTTTTAGCATCACAGGCAAATGGATTAGTGTACCGAGCTGCATACATGGTTTGATGGCGATAGATTGTAGCTTCGCTCCTCAGATGCTTGCTGTACCTACCTTAAGAGTCAATAGGAAATACGAGTAATCAAGTTAGATTGCTGGACTGCTCTGTCGAGTCTCATATGTTGTAAAGTGACGCCATGCATTTGTTTAAATCAACTTCAATGTAATGAGGTGACTGTTTTCAAAATGTCTCTCCCTACCTTAGGGCGTGTTTAGGTACCTAAAAGTCGGGTTCGGGTGTAGTGATACCTAGGTACTGTGGCGGTGGCGTACAAATGGGGCTGGGAAAGCCAATTACATCATTACCTTACCTCTAGGGTCGTCCAGGCCCGTCCGTAGTACATGAATACCAACCATCTTCCACACACTTTTCTCAGTTTCTGTAATCAGTACCTACCTCACTAGGTAACCTCTAGGTAAGGTCATCTAATCCGTAGAGGCCGAAGGTTGAGAGTCCGAGGTACCGATAGCTATCGGGTAGCAGCCGAGGTGTCTAGGATGGGCTGGCTTCAGCGGAGTGGGTTGTGAGGTTAGATCAACGTCATCGGTCAGGTTTTCTTTGAGCAGGCGAGCAGGCACGAGTCGAGCGAGCGACTGCGCTGCCATGGAAGCTAGAACGTGCTGGAATCAACACAGCGCGCACAACACCACTTTAACATACTGTCGTAGATGATTCACGACTGTCCTCAGCGATCACCATCTTCATACTCCTTCACCTCTCTACCCACCTGCTCGCCTGGTCCTGTGGCCCCTCCCAATCACGCAGCGTCTCTTGCGGCTTCTTGACTCCATCGTTGCCCGCATCGTTGACCACATTGTGCCCATGTTTTTCGCCTCTCCTCCACCATGACGGAAGAGAACACGTCCTCGCTGAAGTCTCGCCGAGCGAGTCCACCAGACATGGCAATACCGACTGGCAGCCCGTCTCCTCCTTCTTTCAACACCTCGACCGCCCGAAAGCCACGGCGAGGCTCTCCCTTTCTACCCTCGCTCCTCGAAATCATTCACCTCACCCTCTACCCCATCATCCTCGTCTTCGGCACCCTCTTTTCCGTTTTGTCCCCCGAGACCCGCGCAGCCCCTTTCGACGCCATCAGACACGCCCACCTGCCCTCCGACGCTCCCTCTTACTTTGCACGCAAGGACAACTTTTTCAACGTGCTGTTCGTCAAGCGTGGGTGGGCCTGGATCACCATCGCCTTCTTGGCCTTCCTCGCCACGCATTCAACCTTTCGCGTAGGCGCTACCAGGGCGAGGGCTGTCAAGGCTGTCACGAGATGGGCTCTGGTCACGACCTGGTGGATATTCGTCACCCAGTGGTTCTTCGGTCCGCCCCTCATCGATCGCGGCTTTAGATATACCGGCGGGAGGTGCGAGGACGCCGTTGATGCCATTTTCGGAGGCATCGCGACTGAGAAGGAGGTCTTCACCGCTGCCGCCTGTCGTGCTGCCGGCAAAACGTGGAGCGGCGGTCATGATATTTCCGGACATGTGTTTCTGCTCGTACTAGGGAGTGCCTTCCTTGTGCAGGAGGTCATTTGGGTCGCTGCGAGGGCTGGCGCACAATGGCTGGGATATAGAGATGATCGCGCAGTGGTCATGGGCGATGGCGCCGTCAAGAGCGCTGGTGTGGAAGCTGAACATGCTACTGAAGATCATGAGAGGAACCTGACTGTCGGCGGGAAGTTTGCATTGGGGGTTGTTGGGCTGAGCATGTGGATGTTACTCATGACCGCTATCTACTTCCATACGTGGTTTGAGAAGGTGAGTTTGCTACGGAAAGACTTTTATTTCGCGCTGCAGGAGAATGCTAACGTCTCTATAGTTTACGGGTCTTGTTGTTGCGACGATGGGTATCTATGGTGTTTACTTCCTTCCCAGATGGTTGCCAGCCTTGAGAAGTTTCGTGGGGCTGCCAGGAATCTAAAGTGCGGAGACGGAAGGCAAAATATTGGCTAGGAATCGGACATCACTGGTGGATACAGTGCATATAGGCGTACGGCTTGGGATTCAAGCATTTGAATGCGACTAATATATTGTTTGCCCGGTGTCGGAATTGCATTCTTGCGTGCGGCAGGTTGTATCCAACTATCATGAGAGAAGTAATCAGGATTTGCGGCTTTCGCTATTGTTACAATGTCAGAGGCCGGAAGACGGATTGGGCAAATCACCTGGAGGCAACGGTTGATAGACTCGAGTTCAACGTTCGCATCTTTATTCAGTCATCACTTCTCTCTTCTTCAACGTCGAGCCCACGTCGTGTGAGGCTGAGTTGGACGTGGAACCTGCAGTGGTTAGATCCATATGCGTCAGCCTGATACGATGGATGTATCGATATTTGGGTAGTATCTTGATGACGATCCATCTGCACGGCCAATCAAGTATACGAACGCCCCCCTCGCCTCAAGACAAAACCCGGCACTGCGGACCGAGATGCAAGATGTGGAGATGTGTATGTCTTGGCTGCCATTCGAGGAAGAATGCCATCATGCCTGCCGGCGGTGCAAAAGCACCGCTTTAGCAGCATTAGAAGATCTCCTGAATGTAATGTAATTTTGAATATATTGCGAATTTTACTAGACGTTGACTCAAACCCGAAAAGATTTGCTGTTCGCGAAGCAGCGACACATTCGTTGACTCAAAAGTTTTGAAACTTTGGATAAAACTTTAATTGGTCAAAATGGTGTCTTTGGGAAGTGCGTTGCTGAGTTGCGTGTGCTTGGCTGGTGGTGCTTTTGGACTCTTGTCTCCTAAGTCTTTGGGCTCGTCTATCACGTTGCTCATAGATAATGACCTCCAAGGTGAGCTGTCGAATTTCCAACACGTTTCATACTCACAGATTCGTTGCCAGGAATCGATAACCCAGCAGCCAACTCAGGAGTCGTAGTCCTGGAGGCACGGTCCTTCACCAATGCATCGAAGGCTTGTGAGGCACTGGGTGAGAAACTTTGGTCGCCCGAAAGTAATTCAACTGGTCCTCGGCCGAATCTGTATTATTTGCAGTATTCTGGTCAAATACAGAGCAATTCTCGATTTTGGGCTGCTTCAGGACGAACAATTGGCATCAAGGGGACCACTCGCGAGGAAGACAAATCCCGCGAGTTTCCAGTTCTGTGTACGCAGACTGCGCCGTTCTCGACTACGGCATCTCAAGATACTAGTGAGCGATGGCAAGTCACGGTGGAATCGAACGATGAGTATATCACAGGGTAAGAAAACAATGCCCTCTAACGCTTGTAGAGATTTTAGATTGAGATTGGGTCTAGGTTTCGAGATCGCTTGAGTTTTCGCTTTCTGGGAGTCCGCTATGCCGAGCAACCAGAGCGATTCAGTTACTCGACGATGCGCAAGGGTAATGGGAGCGTAGTAGATGCAACTGAGTATGGCGACATGTGTGTCCAGTATGGGCAGGGGAGTGAAGATTGTCTGTTTTTGAATATTTTTACGCCGCATCTTCCGGTGTCGAGTGAGAAACAGGGGTTGAAGCCGGTTATGGTGAGTATAACGTGGAATCTGTGACTTTGACTTGTCAGAGGGCTAATTGGAGTGCTGCGGCTTAGTTTTGGATACAGTAAGTACGCGTTATCTAGAAAGCATTTGAGCTTTGATGCTAATAGTCTTCCTTTCAAGCGGTGGTGGTTTTACAGGAGGTACGGGGAGTGATCCTACCTTTGACGGAGGAAATCTTGCCGCAAGGAGCGATGTTGTTGTGGTATGAGATACTTACTTTCATCTTTGAGCTTAACTCAAATATCAATATTTTTTGAGACTAACAACGGCATACATAGTGAGGAGCCCTGTACATGTCCGAACTAGCGAGAGCCGTGTGTTCGATGCATCAAACGGCATAGGTTCTTGACACTAACAACGCTTCTCTACAGAGTCACCATTAACTACCGTGTCGGAAGTTTCGGGTTTCTTGCATTGGACGATGGGATTACTAACGGGTATGTATCACTCGCAACTTAAAAATATGCTGAAGATTTGGGCAACTATTTTTGTACCGCGGATCATAGTCGACGTAACGAGACTGATGGCTTCCACAGTAATTACGGTATGGCTGACCAAATCACTGCTCTGGATTGGGTTCGGAAGAACATCCGCGATTTCGGTGGCGATCCAAATCATATAACAATCTTTGGTCAATCTGCAGGGGCGGCTAGTGTCCGAGCACTTATGGCATCGCCAAAGTCGATTGGCAAATTTGCCGCCGCGATCCCGATGAGCAACCTCGGTGGGATCCAGTATGGCACGGCATATTCTCAGTACATGACTATCGAGGAAGAGATGTAAGTATGAATGGAAAATCAACCACGCCTGTATTCTGATGGAAACGCTGCAGGGAATCGGTGGGGAGTAACATTGTCGCCTCAACGGGTTGTGCAAACGCGACGTCGGCTGTTAGCTGTCTGCGTGCTGTGCCTGCTTCTACGTTGAGTTTGTTAAGCTATTCGGCGATCTCGCTCGTTGTGGACGGTACCTATCTTATTTCCGACGAGCTCCAATTGGATGGGCCGACTCTACCGATTCATCTTCTGATGGGCATTTGTCGAGATGACGGGGCTGCTTTGATTGGTTACCCAGATACGACGAATCAGTCACAGTTCCTACACTCGCTAGGTTTTGAGGGTGAGTTACAGCAGTGTCTGTAGTTCTTGACCTACATCTGAGGCTAATGAGCAGAATAGTATGTGAGGTTGTGTCTGCTTCTGAGAGTCGACCGAATCACGCCCGCGGATCAGACTACGGATGCCTTCATAGCTGACATGGTTTTGCTTTACAGATCTCCCCGACAATCATGTCAGATCTCTTCCCGATACCTGACCTCTCCAATCAATCCCTAGCTCTATTCAATTCAACAGCGAGGCTAGACACAGACGGTGTCTTTAGGTGTGTCGACGAGGCTACCGTGTGGGCAGCAGCACAGAATAATCGTTTTCGTTCCGTGCACTACTATGAATTCAATCGTACATACCAACTGTACGATTGGCCTGGACTAGACGTCTGCCAACCACCGAAAACAGAATCGCACCCCTTTGGCGACCCGAGCGGAGAGTATTTCAAATGCCATTCGGGTGAGCTTTATCTCGCCTTCGGTAACCTTGCTAGAATGGGGTTGCCCTTGCGAGATGAGTTTGACTTGCCGTTTGAGCAGTTTGTGGTTGATAGTTTCAGTTCTTTTGCGAGAGCGTATGACCCGAACCCGGACTCGGGGTATTTGAGGGCTCGGGGGTATGTTAGTACGATTGAGGAGGCTGAGCGCAGTGGGACTTGGAGAGCTGTCAGTGATGGAAGTAAGATAAGACGCGTGCTTCAATGGCCGGTGTCTGAAGCAGAGTTTAGCGAGTCGAGACAGTGCGATGCTCTTGGATTGGGCCTTGATTATTATCTTAGGTAGACAGGGGCCTCTAATCATACCTACCGTTCAAGCTCGTTGCTATACGACAATGGAAACTATTCTGGTGGCTCTGGCATTGAATGCTCGTATGATTTAACGACGTTGGGCTACTTTGAACTGATACTCAGTTGCTGCGAAGTATTACCTGCAGCACATTGAAGGACTAGTCATTACGGTGCGGGCGACCGAGCCGACCTGGCGCGATCCTCGCTGTAAGCGGTGATTGGTCGAATATGGTCTTGATCATTTTGAAGACTCCTTATATCCAGCAAATCAATTACCCGAGACAGGTGCAAGAACCCGTGGGTTTCATGCCAACTGAGCTCACGTGATCGGAGCAACAACCTATTTCTGCTTGCTTGCCCCCTTAATATCGATGGGTTGTGTTGAGACGAAGAAATCGAATTGATTTCGTAAGTCGATTAAGGATGCCTACACTGAACACTCATTGTCCAGGATAGTTGTTCATTGCGCAAGCTTGAAGTAATCCCACGCTGCAGAAGCAGTGTAATTGTTTGTGCCCTGTGAATTTGCCCAGGATGAATTTTGACAGTGGTGTGTTTCCTCTGCCTACCTAGTATGCAAAGTCATGAGGGAACTGCCTATATTTCCTTGCTATTCAGGTTTCCTCAGCTCGGATTCGCACGCAGCTCGTGCTATTTGGAAGCCAGAGGGGAACAAAGCCATAAAAAGTACATAAGGTACGGATTACTTTCATATACCTTCAATGTTACCTATGATACCTAAGAGACCCAAGATTGCAGGGTAGCCAATCTCAACAAGGGGGCTAATGTGGGGCAGCTCACTGCCACCACTCCAGTCCGATCAGTCGAGTATCAAGGCTACGGTTCTGAGCAGAAGAGCTGGACAATTTCTCTTTAGCTATTCAGTGCACATATTGGAGTAGGATGGTTTGAAGGATCAAATTTGCTGGGCAAACTGGGTGGGAAGCAGTAGACGACTAGATGGCTTAATCAAGCTGCAGTGGTGGCTGCTTTCATGTCAAGTCTCTGATGCTGTACTCGTAACGGTTGCTCATTCTGTAATGGTTTAGATACTTATTTTATGTCATCATAGTTCGTACTCTTCATATTTTAATATGGAGGTAGTGCTTGTGGGTGGATGCCGGTAGTGACATGTTGTGATGTGTTTGCCATCCCGTTAATCATTGGGGTATTAGTCAACGCAAAGGCTATTCGCACAATCCAAAGGCTGTTCCTGTCTCAGCAATGCTCTATTCACGCTTTCAAGCATCTTTTCTCATAGTGTTTTCACAAGGAAATTCACCACATCTAGCATTCAATGTCTTGTATTTTGGTCGCTATCCTGGATGCAATGTGAGTGAGAGTGAAAAATGGCAGGACAGGTCATTCTGAGAGCAAACAGGCAGGTGTGACCAGCACATCTTATCAGTTAGATGTCAACAGTCAGACTGCTGGCCCGGCAGCCTCCACACCACGTAGGAAAGAGATGGTTTCCAATCTAGTTCATGTGAACTGAAGCTGCTGCCTAGGAAAGGCACGGCACCCGGTGGTGAGACTGCCACAGCCCAGGTCACGAGTTCTAGCAAATGCCGTTGAAACAAGTAATGCTGAAAATCACTCTTCGTGTGATTTCATGTTCAAAGCTTTTACAGGCTGCACAGTTGACTAGGAAGTTAGTTGTAGTGTCACCATGCCTCATATCTCTTATTGATATATCCAAGAACAAATCTGGGCAGAGTGAAAGTACAACACGCACCAGGAATAGAATCAACAAAATGTGCACTAATGATCTTGAGTCTAGCTTCTCTTGTTTTAGCAGTAGGAATAGAGAGATACAGGAGGCAAAGCAAATACCTTGCAGGCATCAATGGCGTGGCTTGCTGATTGGCAGTACCACTGTGGTAGGAAAGCGCTGATCCAGGTTTGAGCCCTGAGTCCTTCCGGCTGCTTGGTCGAACACAAAGGAGAAAAGTGTGGGGCCTGTTATTCAGTAAAAGGGCGTTGCGCTACCCAAGGTGTTATGCGACGCCAGGCTCTCCCTCACCACCCACCTTTCATGCGTCAAACAGGCGTTGCGCCAAAACCCATCTTCATCAAGGTCACCGCAATGCATCAGCCTACTCGGCGATGCCTCGAGAGGGTATGTGCCCTTTTTAAAAAGCCCCCCTCGTCTACATTGCCCCACGCACACCAAGCATCTCCATCATCCTCATCCTCACCCTCACCTTTTGCAACCTTGTCCTGTTTGTTTCACCACCCAGCAAGATGAATCAAAACGGCATACTGGCATTCATCATATGCTTTGCCATCTCACTCGGCGTCATCGTCGTACTCCTGTTCATCTTAAGCAGACGTCGATCGACCGCAGAGATTTGGCAAAGCCAGGGCTCGAGCTCAGGCGATCTCACCTCCGAGATCATCGAGCTCGGGCTCTGGCCTGCCTTTGACCAGCCAGCCGCTGCGGGCAACGCCAGCAACAGGACTAGCGGCGGCAGCAACATCTCGTCTCATGCGATGACAACAGGTGAAGTGGGCAACCCCTCCAACTATTTTGCCGTTGCTGGTCCGGTCAGTGTTCTGTTTAACCCCTCCCCCCTTTTTCTGGCGTGTCTCGAGAGTTGGTCTTTCTACTACCCTCCTCAGATATGATCAGCGACTGGATTAACTGCCAGAGCATTCGATACAAGAAACTGATTGTGCAACAGTCGTTCACCAACCCGAGCTTGGTCCCTCTGCCCCTCGCTTTGGGTCAAGGGTCATTGAAGACACCCGAGGTAGCCCCCGAGGCAGCGCCTGGCATGGACAATAATCACAAGGGTGAGTGTAGTTTGTTCTCCAATATTGAATTGAATCACCGAACATCATCTGATGTTTATATGCCATAGACGAGACGGACTCGTCGTGTAAGGGTAAGGGCAAAGACAAGGAAGTCGCCACCGGAGAAGGTACGTTGTTGATAAACAAACACGTCCGATCACAACCACCAAACGCGTTGAGCTACTACCCCAGATCCTTCAAAAGATAGACCTAAAAAACCACTCATTCTTTCTTCATTCTTCATCATTATTATCATGCTTTTCTCAACTAACGACGGCGCTGCCACAGCCGGTCCTGGTGCTGCTGCCCCCGCTGCCCCCGATGCACCTGGCACACGCACCCATTCCCTGCGCTCTCTTCTCTCTCGCAATTCCAACGGGACTAGAAGCCGTCCCTCATCGTTCGTCATCAGAGAATGGCCACCCAAAGTGAGTGGTGACGATGAGAACTCCCGTGCCCGCCGTGCACAGCAGTGGTATGAGGCGCCACCCTTGGAGATCATTGAGCGTGCTCGTAGCGCCCAGGAGCGAGTTGAATACCGCCAAGAACTGCGTGATATCGTCACAAAAGCAGCAGGAAAGACTCTCTCGGATGAAGAGATCGAGGCTCGTGTCGACCTCTAGGAACGTGAACACAGCCCAACTCTCAAGAACCCCCCCGCCGAATTCGAGTCACCTCGCCCTCCACCTCCAGCTATACTCTCCCAGCATGGTGGCGAGCCTTCACAACAGTCTCGACCCCTTCCACGTCCGCCTCGCAACCTTATCCGTACGTGCTGCTCGCTTGTCCTGCAATTTTAAAATGCCCTGGCTGACACTGGATGCATGTAGCGCGCAGCTTCCGCGACCGAGGAAATGGTGCTGCTTCTCAGAATGAAGCAGGTGAGGGCTCTAGTTCTGCTGTTGGCCGCGGTGTTCGTCGATTCGGGACTTCTGGCAGATCTTGCATTACCCCGTCCGACACCAGATCATCTATGGAAGCCGTCGCTGGCTCCGACTCCGTCGCTCAGCTAGGTCCTGTCGCATACAGTGACTCAATCCAAGCTGTCGCTCGCCGTGGCTCAGTATCTTACTATACTGCTGGAAAACCAAACACGACCACTTCTATGGAAGCTGTTGCAAACTCTAGTACTGTGGCTTGCCTCGGTCCTGCGCCTTCCGCCACGAGAGACTCCATGGATGCTGTTGCAGACTCTGGCACTGTCGGAAACATGTCTCACGATGGCTACTTCTAAGCAGCGCTATTCCCTTCGCGTTACAACATCGTCGCCGGGCAGACTTGGGTGTCTGTTAGAGCTTCGATGCCGCGACTGAACTAGATTC
Source organism: Xylariaceae sp. FL1272 (assembly GCA_022432385.1). Classification (NCBI taxonomy): domain Eukaryota; kingdom Fungi; phylum Ascomycota; class Sordariomycetes; order Xylariales; family Xylariaceae; species Xylariaceae sp. FL1272. The sequence goes on from JAJJXC010000002.1 coordinate 1,358,599, forward strand.
GGTTCGCCACTTCTCGTCAGTACTTGCCCATGTCAGAACGCGCCTGAATATACGAGGCAGACCCCCTCATAGAGCTTCGACATCAAGATACGATTTCACTTCTTCCTTCTGCGCGATTCTTTGCATCGTCCCAGATTAGTGTGTTTTGCATCGTCATCGCTGTGACACACTTGGGTGTTACTTGGAAGCTTCGACAATGCAACGAAACCCGCATATGCTGTTCGCCTTCTCGATACCCGCATGATTCTTACGAAATTGTCCAGGTGGTAGACTTGGGTACCTTTCAAAGCCCCGACCTTGAATCACGACTGGACTCTTCTCCCTTGCGCAACTGGCCGCCTTTCCATTCCAGATATCCGCCTGTCGTGAACGACTTGTCGTCTACGCAGAACATTGCAGACAATCATGCTCCAGGACGCCTCGAACTCGTATTACAAATTGGTCCAGGGTTTCCTTCTGTGTCATCCGATCTTCGTCTGTTCAGCACCACCACGGCTTTCACGTTCGGTCCTGTCGCCAATGAACTGTACCGTTCCCCGCCATGGTCTCAGCACACGACATACGAGATACGGTAGACAATCGACCTCGACATCGTATGGAACCAAGATCGGCTTTGTTCTGTTTCTTTCCTTGGTGTGTCTTCAACCGGTTCAATTCCATACTTAATGAGCACAGAATCGCAGCTTTCTTGAAAACACTGCGTTCGTCTGTGACGCATCGTCCCTGGAAATTGAATGGTACTGGAATCTTCTTTGTTTTGCGTTTGCGTTTGTTGTCCTGGTTAGTCACGCAATAGGTAGTTTCTCAATAAACTTGAGCCTGTCGTGCATTATATAAAATTAGAACAATTCCGGTCTAGCGTAAATACCCAGGGGCGTTGTTACCTGATCTTTGTAGTAGGCACGGAAGTAAACATGCAACTTAGCATGTAAACAAACTAGACGACTGGAGTACAGCAGTAGGTTGCACTATAATTTCACATTATGTAAGGTATATATATATATAGATGTCCATCTGATCGCTTGCATTTTACATCCCATGTTTTACAAGCCCCAAGCCCAATTCCGATTCCTTGCCCGGTCGCTGCCTTTTGTACACTGACAAACATATACAAAAGAACACGGTGTCGAGTGAATATATATATGATACAAGATACTTGACTGTTCAAAGTCTTGGGCCGGGCCCTCTCCATGTCTTCCGCGGCAGGGGCTCAAAGGTCCATTGTCCGCGATCGAGGTTGTGTTTCGAGGGGAACTTTGCTTCGAAGGGCTCGTACATGTGTGGGATGAGTCGAGCTTGGGAGGAATAGGGCAAGACTTTCCTCGCCCTCGGTTTTTTGGGCGCACTACCTGAAGACGATCCGCTGTTTGAGGCTTTCTTTTGATCCTTGAGGATTTCGCGTAGCTCTTGGTCGTCGTTTGTGATTTGCGCTTTTAAGAAGCTAAGGTCGCTTGACGTGCTAGTCATTTCGAGGGCTTCCATGACGGGAACCCGAGGGGTATATTCGATGTTTTCAAAATTTGGGGCGTTCTTTTGAGGAACGATACTCGGGTTGAGGAAGGCCTCTTTGCCTTTTTCGAGAAGTTGTGCGATGTCGAGACTTTCACCGACAGGAATAGGAGTTGAATGGCTGGTCGTTAGACAGTCCATGTCAACTTCCTTGCGAAGTACGTGATCGATATCGACAGCGGAAAAGTAAGCACATGCTTGTGGCAGATCATCAATGCCGACTTGTTGAGCAAACATGGCTCGAGTCCATAGATTGGACACTTGGAGTGCCATAGCCGCTCTGTACTTGTCTTCATCCTTGACCAAATATCGGATCTCGTCATGAACAGTAATAGCTAGGCGAGCTTGGATGTTGAAGCGTCTTATGAGGTAATCCATAGACACGACAAGGAGGTGAAGATAATCGACGCCAGAGGATTGGATGGCCCAATTGATGCGGGAGGTGAGATAGGCGCCCTTGCTGATATATCTGCCCATGAGTGCTTCCGTGATACCAGCGCCGAGGACGGGTGTCCGTGGGCGCTCTTGCTCAGCAAACTCCTCCAATTTGTTGAACACGAAGGACTCAGTACCACCTCGCCAGAAAGGTCGTTTATGTAACGATTTGCGATTTGTCTTTGTGCCTTTCGTAGTAGCATAGAGCTTACCGGCAACCTCTAGGGTCTCCTGCTCAGAAAGACTTGGATTGAATTGTCGTAGCAGTGTAGCAGCAAATTTGAGTCCCGCACCGTAGATTCGGCCGTAGTTGAACACTTTGGCGTCGTTGCGGGTGATACCCAAGATGGAAGCTGTGCGAGAATGCAGGTCAGTTCCTGCAGCTTTGGTGCCTTCGAGCGTCATGAAACCAATGGCATTACCGCCATGGAGCTTGAAAGTGGCGTCACCAATAACACTAGCAATCCAAAGCTCCTCGGAATCCACATCAGCACCGACAAATGAGTAGCCAGCGGGTGCCTTCACCATCGCCTTCAATTCCGAACCCACTCTGTTCTTCTTTGCGTTGCTTGCGGTAAGCCATGTATTTTCAACAGCTCTGCGAGTTATCGTTCCCATTGGGATGATCTGGGGCAGGATGTAGCCGTTCTCGTCTTTCTTAGGAGACTTATGGGCCTTATCCGAGTCATACACAACCATTTGTGACATGATCCGGTCTCGAGCACTGATCCAGTAGGAACATGACGCGTTCATGTCAAGTGCTTCTTTAGCATAGGTGTACTCGGACGAAAGCGTGCCTTTGTCGAAATATGTGAGGTAGTTTTTGGCCAAAGGATTGGCACATCTGGCTGTAGGGCCATCTTTGTGGGGCAGTTTGATGTAAATCGCACCGGCGTCATTCTTCAGAGCTTCGATAGGTTCGTCAGACAAGTCACAGACAACTAGTTGTGTCGAGTGATATTTCGGTGCATCTGCCAATGGCACTCTAAAGGTCCAACCATATTTGTCAGACCAATGCAGCGGGTACCCATCCCAGGCTAGTCGTAGGAGAAGAGGGGCAATGCGCGTCCGGACGGTAAGGTTCAAGGGCGAGTCGTTCTTTGGAAATAAATCTTTGTACCACTGCGGCATACCAGGTTTTTTCTGACGAGCGGCAGGCCTCGGGGGGTCGCCTTTCTTCTTCCCCTTCACCATCTTGATGGTTTGGCCGGACCAATCAAGTTGCTTGAGCCAAGGATCCGTGCTCCATTTTGACTCATCATCTTTGATCTCCAGTGCCTTGTCAGTCAACCGCACCAGTCGCTCTAAAACAGCATCAGACAGTTTGTGATATGTCGCTTCCGCATTCGCAATGTAAGCGTCCCAAGATCTGTTGACCGGGAGAATAACAGATGAGAGGTGTCGTAAGGCCGCGAAGTTGACGGGATGGGGACACACTTCGAGGAAGTGCGGGAGGACGATCTTATACACGCGGTGTGTGACGGCAACATCTGCCGCGCAGTAGTCCAGCAGCTGATCCAGCTTGTCCACTATGCCTTTACGGTCCAACTCTCCGAAGTCGTTCCGTATCTCCTTGTCAATGGTCACGTTGAGGTGAAATTTAGCCACGTCGCGTAGTGAATTAATCGAGCTGCGCTCAACCCAGAGCTCCTCTTCGTCGTCATGCAAGGAGTTGCTTGCGAGCAGATTTGCAAGATCTACGTCATTGGTTTCGTTGGCGATCTTGTCACGCAATTCCCGGCTCTTCTTGTGCTTCATCCACTTGGGCCGTTGCTGCGAACACATGCCGTTGACAGCAACATGCAATGACATGGTATCGAGGAAAGAATTCCTCGTTTGCTCCAAGCTGTACTCCTCTAAAATCCTAGCGCGATCGTATCCGATATTGTGACCTACGATGACCCTTTCACGGGTGGGGTCGCCGAGCGGAATGAGATGCTTGTCCGTCTTGGACTCGCCAAGTAGCCATGGCGAGAGCCAAGCGTACCAGGCCGTCGGGCTCATGGCGCAGGCCATGACAGCGTACGAGCTTTCCTTCCACATGACCTCGACATCAAAGCACAGCATGTCGTCATCAGGAGCCTCAACAGACTCGGGAGGAGTGCCGTCGGTGTAGTATTTGGTCCAGCCGCTCTGCCTCACCCATCTCTTGGGCCGGGGAGGTGGATTGGCCAAGGCAGCAAAGTTCCTGGCATGGGTTAGGAAAGGCTCTGCGCAGTCGGTGCCGAGCTTGAAGAAGTGCTCATCAAGCGTCTGGCCCTGTAAGGGAGGGATATCAAAGGCGATGGGAGGTGTGTTGTCGGTATTCTTGCCGTGGAGATTGTGACGCTGTAGATGATCTATAGAGAGATCTACGAGGGCTTTGGGTGGCGGCTGGGCGCCTCTGGGGAATATCTGGTTGTATACATGTTTGGTGAGGTGCTGGACGCCGATTTCGTTGAAGCGTGCTTCGGATGGAACTGGAAGACACAGATATTAGACACATAGATTAACCGGAGGTGAGACTGGAGAAGAGACTGACTGGCGAGGGTCGACGGCGCACGAGGAAGAGGATTCGTCGGAGTCTGCAAGAGAATGTTTGCGTTCGGAGGTGATGTCCTTGTGGTGGTGGTGCTGGTGGTGGTGGACGTGGTCGACGCCGAGGCGGATGTCTGGTATCGCAGTTGGGCCCATGGCGTTTGCGACGGGCGACGAGGGTGTCTTGGGCGCCGGCTGGCAAGGCGTACAAGATGGGCCGATGCGCTTGTCACGCGGCCCTGGGCATGCTGTAGCATCGCTACCTGCAGTCCGGCGGCATTGCCATTCGCCAAGAGAGTTCTGTCTAGCCTTCGGTCGATGGAAAATGCGTGAAGCGTGACAGAATGACGAGAGGCGCGATGCGAGACCAGTATGTAGTCCCCTGAAATTCATGATGCATGAGGGCGAATTTTACCATGCGACGACGGGTGGAGTTCATAGCTCGCTCAATTCCTCTTGGCTGCCTCCACCTCGCTGATGCCCCTAGCATACTAATCGTGCTGCGCCCCACCTATTCGAGGGTTCCGTTCCTCCACCACCTCATAGGTGGTGCTTATCAACAACTTCAACACATCACCTAATTCAACACTTTTTGTACCTTTTGTATGGCTATGCATACAAAAATACTTCCGCAGGACGCACTGAAATTACCAACTTTGAATAACCACATTTTAAAATTCTAAAAGTCGTATATTCGAGCCCGGAGTGCTGCGAGCATTCTAAAAGTACTTTTAAAATTTTAATACGTAGAATGGCTGTGTTGCTAAAAACTATATGTTTATGTATCTCTTACTCTAATTTGTATGGAGTGCGACCTGTTGAATTAGGTGATGTGTTGAAGTTGTTGATAAGCACCACCTATGAGGTGGTGGAGGAACGGAACCCTCGAATAGGTGGGGCGCAGCACGATTATAGTCGTGGTATCATACAGTACCTAATTGGCTTCTCTGTCTTCTCTCCTTGAAGACTTTTGACATTCGATTTGATGTTGAAGGATTGACTGTGTTTGTGTCTGGAAGCTGCATGTACCTCTTTACGTTGATGAGGAGTGCTATAATACCCCTGACGTTCTCCCGTCTCTAGCTATTCGTCCAACGCCTGCTTCATTGTCATCGCTCAAGAGACAACTTGCCGGACATGACAATTCATTGGCAGATTCCCGTCTTATCGTTCGACAAGTGCACAGGGCCACCGAAAGACAATGGCAGTACAACCTCATCCGTCAGGTTATTGGGTCGTGCCAGTTGTACCAGTAAACTCTGTCAATCCGCTCTAGAATTGTCCCACTGTTCTCTCTTTGCTTCAAGATACCAAGTCATCTGTCCCTCCGGTCGTCTCGCTCTTGCAACCTCATGCCGAATCCCGCGACATCGAATGTGAGCTGACCACTTGAGCTCAATTTCGAACCTGCTCCGAGGCAATATGCATGCTACCCAGGCAGGTTAGGGGGTCTCACGCAGCGGGGCGGCATCCGCTGTTTCTCCTGCGAGGTCTCTCCGACAGGTAGAGGTGTGTGAGATCACCTGAGACACGCATATAGTGCTCATAAATGACAACAGTAACGGTTTGGTCAACTTAGGCGAACCATCTCGCCCGCGACTCTCTCGCGTACCACCAGTCTAGATCTGCTCATCCAACCATATCCGTAGTGTACCGCCAAGCAGTGGCAGCAACGTCCTGCCTCCCTGTCTTCTGCACGTCCAACGTGACGTCCCCAGGGCTTCATCTATGCTCGACGTCGAGCAGCAGCTGTCAGATGATGGACATATGTCGTCGCAACAAAGAACCGTGTCGTGGCCGTAGCCCATCCGCGTCGCTATTGGCACTGCCTACGCTTTCTCCGCTGTTGTGTAGCTCGTAAAAACATGGTCCATGTCTACCGGAAAGTCCCAAGATGCATCGTCACATCTGTCGCCCATTAATCAGTGTAATAATTTCGTTTCAAGTGTCATCCCACCCTGCTGCGAGTGATGGGCCGTCACGGGTATCCGAGATTCTTGGTCTCAAACATTGATGTAGAGAAGCGCGACATTCTGCCCCGTGGTGTCGAGCCGAAACCATGGCTCAGCTATATCCCGAAACCACGGCCGGCCGGCACTCAAGCCGGTACCATCGAGTGACCGAGTCTTTGGCTTGGCCATCTTTGATAGCTGCTGCCGAGTACTATCTTCCCTGCGCGCGAGAGACAGCTTAGAGAAAGTTGCAAGGTAGACAGCAACTACGTCCAGTGAATGCGCACCGCAAATGCAGATTGCCACCAACATGATTCACTCAATCCGCGATTCATACATTGCATTGTTACACCAACCCGATGGCCATCTCCGTCCATGGTGATGGGATACTGGTCACACAAACAGTTGCTAGCATTCGGTCATCGTTCTACAGACAGACCCCTTGACGAAGTTCATCCCATCTGCGATACTCTCGACAAGTTCCGGGCTCTCTCCATGGCTACGGCCGTGGGCCGATACCTCCCCTTCACTCTGCCAAGAAATATGTGCTCAGCTTGAATATGGGAAAGAGCGTAGTCACGACTCATCTATATAGACTGCTCCTGCTACTTAACCTTCCACAAGAGCCCATGTGCTCTCAAACAGCTACAAAATATTTATTCAAGAACGCTGGGAGCGCTCTCTACCCTGTAATAAAATTCGCTGGGGAAAAACAGCTTCGTTTATCTCTCTCCCTCTCTTTCACCCCCTCATGCTTCCGTGCAAACGTGAGGACATGGCCTCGTCAACGCCCCCTATAAGGCTGTCCGAATTCAACAGCACAAAGACCAATGTCAACTCTTCGAACGTGGACACTGATTGTCGATGCAGCTCTATTGATGCCTCCAAAGCTAGTATCAGAAGCATCGAGTACGACTTAAGTGATGATGCTACCGATAGACGTCAGGACATCGAGCGAAAGGCTTACCAAGACCCACGGACCCAGCTATTCTTAGGACAGCCGATGAGTATAGCTCATGAGTTAGCCTTCTTTGCAATAGTCTCGACGGCCAATTTCACCCCCCGTGCGTTTCTTCTTTCCCTCTCCTCTTTTCCACGCTCTTGCCGAAAGAGATCATATTCACGTCATAACATCCCCTTCGATTTGATACACTAACATAAACCGCGCCCTCAGACTCCGGGTTTCACCAAACACTATGTATCCTGCAACTCATCGCCACAGATTTGGGCGCCACAGAACCAGGACAGCTGGTCTGGTTGATGGCAGGATATGGACTCACATCTGGGACTTTCATCCTGCTGGCAGGCCGACTGGGCGACATGTATGGCTATAAAAGACTATTTCTCATTGGAAACCTCTGGTTTGCCTTCTTTTCACTACTCGCAGGGTTCGCCATCTTCATCCCACTCGACAGATATCCGCAACTCAGATACACCATATTCTTGGCTGCACGAATTCTGCAGGGAATCGGACCAGCTCTTATGGTACCTAATGGTGTGGCTCTGCTGGGAGTGACATATGTTCCAGGTCCCAGGAAAGCAATGCTCTTCGCCATCTTCGGGGCCATGGCACCGGCTTCAGCCATTCTGAGTCCTGCAGTTACTAGCCTTCTGGCAAAGATCTGGTGGCCGTACGCATTCTGGGCTTTCGCTATCGTGTTAGTCAGCGTAACCTTTGCCGGCATGTACGTGATACCCGACCGCTCTTCTACTGGTGGAAACTATGAGAAGCGAAACGCCGAGACGAGCAGTTGGTCCCAAAGAGTACTCGATCTGTGTGGTGAACTTGACCTGCTGGGCGCTGTCACTGGAGTCTCGGGCCTAGTACTCATAAGTGTCGCCTGGAACCAAGGATCCCTCGCTGGGTGGCAGAACCCCTATGTTCCTGTTCTTCTTGCGACCGGACTTGCGTTCTGTGCCGTGTTTATCGTTGTCGAAAAACATGCTCGAAAACCACTTATTCCCCTTGAAGCTCTGAACACTGGTGTCGGCTTGGTCCTGACTGCTGTTGGCTGCGGTTGGGGCTGCTTCGGTATCTACATCTACTACATCTGGGGTTTCTACGAAGTCATTCGTGGTGCATCACCACTGCTCGCCACAGCTTGGCATAGTCCAATCCTCGTTTCTGGCATAGCTGCAGCACTTACGATGGGCTTTATCATCCACCGAGTTGGCCCAGCCATTGTCATGGCCATTGCACTACTTGCATTCACTATTGGCACAGTACTCATAGCCACCGCGCCTATCGAACAATCGTACTGGCTGCAGACATTCCTCTGCAACGTGATCATCACTTGGGGGATGGACCTAAGTTTTCCGGCCGCGACCCTCATGTTGTCTGACCTGGTCACACCTGAGCATCAAGGCATTGCAGCAAGCCTTGTCACAACAGTAGTCAACTACAGTGGCGCTCTTGCCCTGGGTATCGCTGGCACCGTGGAGAATCATGTCAACAATGGCGGCACGACGCACGAAGACATCTTGCTGGGGTACCGAGGTGCTTGGTACGTTGGCCTTGGTCTCGGCATTGCCGGCCTTTTCACAAGTCTCATCTTCGTATGGCGCTTCTCGCCGCGCTTGGCAACTGCATCAACATAGAGATACTTCGTTGTAGGCACCGTGGATACGGCGGAAGAAGTGGGTTCAAGCAAGAAGTGAGTTTTCATGTTTGCAGGAGTTCGGGGATACACGAATACATGATGACCGAAGGAGGGATGAACGTGCCAGTGCCGCCGGCCATACAGATGATGGCCCAACTCCCGCGAATTTACGGGACTGGTTCGCGAGGCAGCTATGTCTCAAAGGCATACGCGGCAATGCAAGGGACTCGCGATGCGCCGCTTGGGACACATTGCTCAATTGTATATGCTGAATAAAAAACTGACTATAAACGCATTGAAAATCCCAACTAGATTTTTGGTGAATTACGGGTCAGTTGACAAATTGCCATCAAAAGGTCCTTGCTTCCTTCTGCATTGAAACATCTAAGGAATGGTGTATAACCGCCAATCCTCAACCGGCACGACCGTGTGGCAAGAGCTGGATATCTGGTCACAACACATCGTGGCAACACAGCATGCGATTGCTTATCTCTCTAGGTTCCACAACACTGATCTCATACAAGCACAATTTTGTTGTTTGTCGACCTATTACCTAACGTTTGGGATGGGTTTCTGGAGGGCAAGAGACGATCGGCTTGGTCTAACTACTAGCTCAGGGTGCACAATCTGAGCATCGGCGGTTGGCCATTGGATACTCACGAACACAGCACGTTCTTATGCGTGTTTCGGTGGCCGCATGTACGCCTTCGAGGTGGGATGAGGGATTCTGTGAGCGTCATGCACTACGTGGGCGACGTGGATTGCTGGCATGGGTGCGCAGAAACGTGGCCTGATGGTCTGAGGGCTGGAGACGCGTGGATGCAAACACTGTTGTATAAGGTAGGCCAATGACAAGGAGAGAAGATCGATAGAAAGGTTCGAGAGGTGTCGGCAGAAGTAGGTATGGAAGTGGTCATGTGACACGAGAATGGGACTTTTGACTAGCCTATAGAAACGGATGGTGTTCAACATGGGTCTCCGGAACCTGAATTGACTACATATATGTAGGTCAAGAAGAACAAGTTACAACAAAAACAACTCGAATGTCGATGCTGTAGGAAGACGCCCAGGGGAAGTTGGAGGACAGCTAGTCGATTAAGGTCCTGCTTCACCATTTCAGGTCCAATTTGTCTATGTACAATACAGTAATTCTGAATTTACGCTACTCCTGGATCCATCGACTTCTTGATTTCGAAGTCTAAGATGAATGTCCGTCTAGATAAAGAAAGAGGAATCCCACCTTGTTCCAGCAAACGCAACCAAGTAGTCGATGTGTAACACCATCTGACCCAAGTTACCACATTTCCACTAAAAGTGAGAATGCTAACAAATTCAAATCTGCGCGTTGCTGCTGGGCTTTGATCTGTTGAGAAATCAGTCCTCGTTTCATACTCTGCATGGGCTGCTTCACCTGTGGAATGTTGAGAAGGCGATCAGAGGGACTTTAATGACTGTTCTCCCGCTACTGGGCATTTCTCCATTAGGTAATTCCATGTCGTTGGCTGATTCAGCAAATCAGTGCACTTTTCACACGGACCTACAAGCCGGTAAGCTAGCACTTGCTACCTATTGGTGACATGGAGTTTGAATCCTGGAGTCTGAACCTTGGTCACCATGACGTTATCCGAGTTGTCATACGTGGCGTCCACTCTGAAGAAAGCTTCCAACAGGAAGTGCCTTAATTGTTGGTCATCAGTGAATTGCGATCCATACGAGCATGATCAACTCCTATGGGAGCGCCCAGAAAATCAAGGCCGAAAAGGGTGTAGTTTCCGCAGCGGGAATAATTGGCAGGGCGCTAATAATAACTACATGTACCGAACCCGCCAACAGGGAGCAGGTACATCCGTAATAAGCCCCTCATTGCGGGCAAATAGGCCGATTCTGTCATCAGCATTCTTAAGATTTATACATCACTTCAGACTCCCTATTACAGACATTTTGCCCTGTTAACTTACATTCCATTGCTGAGCGCAACAGTCTCGTCGCGAATAAGTATCAGCTGCTATATTCACAATGCCCCTCAACCACCTCGTTCTACTCCAGTTAAAGGCTGACATTTCTGCCGAAACTGTTGACCAGGTAAGCTCTCCATCCTCAAACCTCACCACCCAACACCTGTTAATCGTCGAAAAGGTCTGCAACGAATTTCGTGCTCTGAAAGACACATGTGTCCGTCCCGAGAGTAAAAAACCCTACATCAGGTCATTGACTGGCGGTAAAGATAACTCGCCCGAGGGAATGCAGGTAAGCATTGGCACGTCCAGATATGGTTCTCTGTCTCAAGCTAATGATGCTGTAGAATGGCATCCAATATGCTTTTGTAGCCGAGTTTGAGAATGAAGCGGATAGGGATTACTATGTTAACACTGATCCGTCTCACAAGAATTTTAAAATTACGAATGGCCCGAAAATGGAGAAGGTCATCGTGATTGATTATAATTTTTGAAGAGCTTGTCAGAACTAGGGAAATGTATATGATCTGCTAGGTCTGATGTTGAGAGTTCTACTGTACGCATGACTGTTATCAATAGGTAGTCAGTCACCTTGACCATTCTAGTTCAACCCAATCAAGGATGTTGGATACATTCTATGACATGTCAAAGTAGTTGTAACTCATTTATTGCTTCAGCATACTTTATTCGAGCATGTCCAAGTCTTTCAAAGGGCAAGACCAACTCAATTCGCCTTTAAGAATTGATTGGGGTGCGTTGTGTAATCGAAATGAGAATATACTTCTTAAGATGTCCCTTCCGCTCGGCCTGGCATTTCGCTTGCCACCCATGTCAATCAATGTATCATGAGTGCGTGAGCTTAAACAGCCACTTGAAAATCAACACAGGCAAACGATATCTAAAAAAGTTAGTCACTTGAGCTCGGAGCATCTTGACTTGGAAGAGAAGTGCAGTACATTCTTTTTACAGTGAATGAGTAATAATCGTAGAACTTCATTAGGAACAGGTGTTTGAGTTGCAAGTTGGCTGTGATCTTCCTGTACTGTTTATCGAGGGATTTGTAAGTAACTGTGTTCAAATAAGAGATATTAAGAATAACATTGCCCATGTTCACGACAACGTGATGGTAGAATCACTCTTCCATAATTCTCCCAGTAGCTCTTGATGGATGATACAAAGAATATTCAGTGATATATTATGAAATCAACTGTAGGGCCGATATTGATGCGGCCATGTGCTCCATCGATTTCCCCTTGTTATGGATGAGCCATTCGCAACTGCCGTCAATGCATTATTTGCAATCTTTCAACATGAAAGTACTCAGTAGTGCTCCAGATTCTCTAACACAGAGTTACAACCATGACCTAAGTGCGTGCTGCTCATAGAAATCATTGCCATTGCCATTGCCATTGCCATCGCCATCGCCATCGCCATCCTCATCTTGACCATTTTAGGTAGGCACGTCGAGCCAGTATCGTCGCTTCCATTTCAATCTTTCCTGAACAATTCAATAACATGGTCGCCACATAAAGAGGAACCAAAAGAGCTCTAGGCTCTACTGGACCAATCGCCCAAGCTCACCGCTTGCTTCTGGCCAGGGTTTTCTGTTGCTGTAGAAGCTGTGGCCATTATGGCAGGCTGCTCCGTCGATTCAATGTGCATCACGCAGCCTTGTACACTAATCGCCTGGCGGTTGACAGTGCATAGCCAAATCAGCAGTGTGGGAAATTGGTACATAAAGGCACGACGTGTTGTACCAGTTCTCTCACCTTTCCTTCCCACCCTCCACGCCATGACCTGCTTTCCTCTCATTCTCTCGAGGCGCGTTTTACATTGACCAAGACTTGGGTTTTTGGTGTCGGGGCAGATTGACACTATATATACATCGTCTTCAAGTGCTTCGCTACGCCTCTTTTGTTTCTGGCTTGGTGTTGTGCTCGAGTGTCCAAAGCATCAGCAAAAGGAGCAGCTCATAGTGTAAGTCATCGCGCCTGCCTGTCTCGTCGACAACATCCATCAACACCAAATCACATCTCACCGTCGCTCACTCATCTCCTCTCCAGTTGGTCAATTGGTGTTGCGACTCCAGTCGGGAATCAGGCGCGCGTGTTCTTAAAGGTTTGATTTATCCCATACTATTGTCAGGCGTCTGAATACTCACACTCTCTACTGACAGTGCCTACGCAGCAAGGTCATCGCAACAGGCGAGCTATTGGCACCTTGCTGACGCAGTCACTCGCAAGACAGCACTTGGCAGTTGGTCGATATCCTCACGAAATACGTATATCGACTTCCTTGGGATTACCCAAGGACCTCCACAATCGTAATGCCGGCCAACAACGACAGCGACGGCACATATGGTATGTTTACAGTCTCCAATAAGTCTCCCTATCTCTTCTGTTCTTCTGTCCTATTCTCCTCATCCTGGAACCGCCATGCCACCACTGGATCCTGCCTAAAATCTCTTGTTATCCCGTCCAATCATCCTATTGTTGTTGGTTGCGCAGAGCTTTATGTCTTCCGATCCGCCGTTTTATGAAAATGGTTCTCTCGTCTCTGGTTTAATCAGATAAGCTTCTCTGTTCCACATCAGGATACATACACCAGCACTCTACTTATAATAGTAATAGTAGTGATGAGCACCTGCGTCTGCGGTAGGCACTTTATTCCAGCTGATCTGATGCTAAAATCTGGTTGTGTACAGGCCGCAAGAGTCCATATCCATATGGTGGTCGCGCTGGGCGCGCAGCAGCGTTTGGCGCTGCATTCAATGTGGGTAACAACCCCGGTCGCTCTGCCGACCCCACTGTCCTAGGTCACCCTGCCGAGCCTGCATTTGCGCCGTTCCCGCAACCGCCACCACAATTACAGCCTCAACTTCAACCCCAAGCCCAGCCGCAACCTCAGCCGCAAGGCTCCTTCCCTTACAACCCAAACATCCCGTACCTTGACCCCAGCACCGGTGGCTACCTTCTCCCCACAAACGCGCAACTGCAGTCCTTCGAGACGCCTGCTTACCCCGGCACCACTCCCGCCCAGCAACTGCAGTCTCTGCCCCCCGCTCGACCCCGACAGCCTCACCTGGAAGACCCCGTTCTTGATCGCCTCGACGCCGACATTGTTGGCGTCATCAAGCGCCTCAGCATCGCTGCACCAGCTAGCGAGGGAACACTGCGACAACTCCACCAACTGTACACCCAGCTGACAGTAGACCGCGAGCTGCGATACCTGCAGCTAGAGGACCAGCTACAGTCGGAACTCCAGCAGCGCCAGCAGCTCCAGCGCCAGCAGCTCCAGCACCCAGAACAGTGGCTCCAGCCGCAGCAGCTTCAGTTGCAGCCAGCTCGTCCTCTCTTGCTTGCCACTGCGAGTCATTCTAGTAACCAGCAGCCCTTCCAGCGGCCGCCACTTCCACGTCCCGCCCCCGTCCATAATTCGACCCTTACAGGTCTTCAGTACTACGGACAGCCCTCGCAGCACCGATTTCAGCAACCTGCTCAGCAGCAACCACCAGCGGCTCCTGCTCCTGGTGCTTATCAGAATCCGACGACGTTTCATCCCAACGGCTGCCAGCGCATTCCGCACCCCGTACAGTACCTCCCGACCTATCCCTCTTTCCCTAGCAATCCGAATTTCTTCCCCACGCCTCACTTCATCGCACAGCCCGATCATCCAGGTCGCTTTCCGGTGGGACAGCTTATACAAACCGGGCAGCAACAACCTGGTGGTCCTACTTCCGCTTCTTTGCCCACAGCTGACAGAAACAATCGGACCACGCAGCAAGTAAATCAACTGCCACCTCAAGTCCTTGCGCTTCCTGCAGCTCCCAAAGACAACAAAAGCTCCCAGATCGAAAGAATAGACGAGGATACCGAGGACAACAAGGACATCCAGAGCGATCAAGGCAAAAGTAAAGACCCAGCCCCAAAGAAAAAGCGAGTCAAAAAGACCCTGAACGCACGAGAGAAGAGGGCCCTCCAAGCCTGTCTTGGGGGCTGGCCGACCGGTAAAGCAACATCTGCGGATGACCACGCGCTTTCTAAAGCGCTTCCAGAGCTTGACTCAAATCGTACACGCACCGAGGGCCGCACACCTCTTCCCACATTGCTCAGTCGAAAAGCCTTGTCAGAGGGCAACACTCCGCAGCCCTCGCCCAGACTTTCTCCTGGGTCTGCCACGGGCGGCGTAGGCGCTCAAGACATGCCACCGGCCGCCACCCGAAGATCAAGATCCAGCAGAGGTGTGGTTGATCTTCCCAAGGAGGAAGCTCGCGAGCATCCGAACTCCGGTATTGACCCCAGTATACCTGCTCTCACGATGCCCACAACTACGAGGAGACAAAGTGCCGCCGGCGCCAACCCTGCAGCATCGTCAACCGCCCAACCCGAGCGCAAACGACGGGCTTCTGCTGCTTCGCCTTCTGCCGGTCGACCCAGGAAGGCTAGACGCACCGACGACGACTCTCCTTTCGATGACAACGATGATTTCACATTTGAAAACATTGATCTGACTAATGCCACTGAGGTCCCTGAAGAGGTTCGTGCTCCCATCATTGATAAAAGATCCAAACTCGGCCACTTCCAGTGCGCGATTTGCCTGGATTACGCGACTGACATGACTACCACACACTGCGGTACGTCAACTCGAAAGCTCACAAGATGCATTGCTAATTTTGATCTTGTATAGGCCACCTCTTCTGCTCCGAGTGCTTGCACTCCTCCCTGAACGCCGAAAACAACCCGCGCAGAAGATGCCCCGTCTGCCGAACGGTTGTAGAGGACCAGGGCAGGCGTTCCAAGGACTCCAAAAGCTTCTTCCACATCGAGTTGAAGCTCTCGGTCGCTGCTAAGAAGGACAAAGGCAAGCAGCCAGCCACTCAATGAGTTTTCCTCTGAGATATTGTTGGTGTGTCATCTCGCCGTCGGCCAACCTCTTTCTACCTTTCACACTAAACACAACTATTTCTCGGACATTTCACTTAGTCTCACGTTTTCGTTCCAGCAACGAGCAGCACAGGAGCATGGTAATGGGCCTGATTGCATCGGACGGGGCGTTAATGGTAATGATTGACCTGAGAAAACGATACCCTTTTCCCGCTTTCCTTCTTTCTTTCCTCGTCTGTGCGACGGGGTCGATTTTCGGAACCAGAGAGTATGGTTACACAACTAGGCTCTTTTTCAACTCTGCTCTGCGACTTCCTGGAAGCTCGAAGACAGAGACGTTGTATGATTATAGATAAGACTTTGAGCAACGAGGGATGCTTCAAAGATCAAATGGCAGTGCCGAACAGGGATAAGGGGCCGAAGATGATGCTGCCGTAGCACCTCGGACACACACAAAATGGGTGATGGGCACACAAGGCCAATGACGGCGCTGACCTGCCTGGCTAGGGTGACTATGTTGATAGTCCAGGTACATCTTGTTCCTAGCCTTAAGCCAGAGGAAGAAAAGTACAAAAGAAAAAAAAAAAATGGTTGTAAAATTATGTACCTGTTCCAATGACAGTGACTTATATGTGACGGAAGGAAGATAGATACTGTGGGTTGTCTATAGGCGCCCAAGTTCAATGTGGGCTACGAGAAAGCAAAGTGCGTACGAGTGAGTTTTACAATTAAGGCCTTACAGTTGATTCTGGCGAATGACAAATTCGTCACGTAATCTGTATCCTGTTTTACATGCTGCGTGCCTGGAGATGTTAGATCTGAGAATATACATGTTTCACCTCATGGCAGATGGACGCAAAGAATGTGTGTGCCACTCGAGTAAAGCGAGTAGTTATCATCGCAGCTCATATCTTGAACACGCAACGCCCGACAACAAAGCAAGACAATTTTTCAAACGGCAAAAATCAAGGTCTATATTCCATCATCTATAAAATCCCACTAGCCCGATCGTCACTCGGTGACTCATGACCGAGCCGATCTCTACCCGATCTTAAAAGTCCATTATCCTCCCCATCAGCTGAGGGTTCACTATCTTCGAATCCAGCGCCATGGCCTATACCTACTGAAGGACCACCTGCTCTGGACGTCTCTTCTGCGCCGTTTAGCACATACCAGCAGTCTTTCTTAGTCAGGAGACCTTGGAGTGCGCCGCGATCGCTGAATATCACATATCGAACGCCGAGTTTTTGGAAATAGGATACGGCGAGGTGGAGAGAACTGCAGCTTGGTAGCGTGAGGGGTGTCTGATCCATCCACGGCCGTAGGTCGAGTGTCGAGCGTGGGTCGGCGAGTGGTTGATGGTTGAAGAAAGCTTCTGTTTCTGGAGGTAGATTGCACGCGTTTAGGTTATAGGCAAGCTCAGAGCGAGAGATGTAGCCCAGAAAAATCGCTTCACGCGCATCGCTGACCACAGGAAACCCACGGTACGTACAGGAATCCAGCACATTACGCAATGACTGGATTGTGTGGCCGGTGGCTGTGAGGACAACGAGATCTTCGATTCGAGTCATAATCTGGCCGCCGGTTATATCGGGCACTTGTTGCGCACCACTGCCTTCGTCACCGGTGTCCAGGAAGGGATATGCGTTGAAACGAATCCAAGATTCGTATATACCACGGCGTGAGAAGGCGTCGCCTACCCATTTTGATATCATGACAGCTATCATGATCGGTAAGACATATGTGAGAGCACCGGTTAGCTCAAACATGATGACGACGATAGAAACAGTCAGACGAGTGACGCCAGCTAGTGTAGCCGCGGCCCCGATCATAGCGTAGACCCCTGGCGTGATACAGCTTGTATCCGGATCGCATGAGCTGAAGGCGAAAAAGTTGGGATGATTGTGCTGCCATATCTCCATGATGATACCGATGGCGCGTCCAGACAGGGCGCCGATTGCCATAGAAGGAAGAATGATACCTGCCGGAATCTGCAGACCGAAGGTGATCGAAGCCAGGAAAAAGCCTAATATCGATGCGAAAAGCAGTAGAACAATCGTGCTGGCAGATGCGGCTCCCGTCTTGCAGAGGAGAAAAGGGTCGTCGAGTATAAGACGACAATCTGAGAATAGAGAAGACACGAGCTCGGAAGATTGAGCCCGCATGTAAAAATTAGGGTAGTTAATGAGAGCTGTCAGAAGTGCAACGGCCGCGACCTGGACTAATGGGCCTGGGAGCCAGTCTACTGATTTCTTCCAGCGCGCAACACGCATGTTGGCTTTGATGAACAGACCTCCGTATACGCCACCCAGAATTCCCAGGAGGGCAAATGGTATAATCTCGAATCCATGCCAGGTTGTGGAGAATTTGACTTGATACAACACAAGCTTGCCCGTTCGAAAGGGGTCGAGGGCTTGTAGTACTACCGCTGCTGTCATGGCGCACACAAAACTCTGCCACATGGTTTTGTCGGGAAAATAGTAAGACAGTTGTTCCAAACTGAATAGTACGCCTCCAATGGGAGATCCAAATGCAACAGATATGCCCGACGCCGCAGCGGCAGAGAGCACTTCTCGTTTTCTCGCTGTATTAACGTCAACCCCAGTCTTTGAAGAGTGGTGATCGATAGTATAATGAGGACGAGTTTACTGACCTTCGTTATCATTAATGATCGGGAACAGTTTTATAAAGAGATTAGCACAGCAACATGCCACATGAACTAATGGGCCCTCCTTGCCTAACCACATGCCCGATGCGACGGCAAGGCACTGGCAGAGGTACACATTAGCAGGGCCGAATATGCAATGGGAAAGGCCGACCATACAAGACCGAGAGATTTTGTTACCAGCGTCCAGCTGCCTAGAAAACGTCGAATAATGAAACCACCTAAGAGAGTCTTAATCTCGGGTATGCCACTATGCTTTGCGTAAATCGCGTACTCCTTGACCAGGAATGCAGCCCCAAGCGCAAAGGTAATCTTTGCGAAACATTAGTATGTCTAGAGCTGGCGCACTACAGGTCGTTTCACTCACAGAGAAGATGATGAAAAAGAAATACTCCAGAAACCACTTGCCGCCAGTGGAGCTTACGCCGAGAGCCGCGGCCCATGGCTTCCATCCAAGGCACTTGGCGCCTTGATCATAGCCCCAGCAGCAGAATTGTTTGTTCAGGTAGAATGCGCCCCCCTCCGGGCCTGATGCGCAATAGCCAGTTTTGATATCACCTAGCCAATCCGCAACTATGTCTATCCCAGCGGCCAGAGCACCGACGGCCATGCCAGTAAGGACCAGAATGATCCAAACCTGACTCGAGTCGGCCAGCTGTTGTAGATAGCCTATGAATCCGGTAGCACTTGAGTACAAAACGCGTAGACGTTGTCGCTCTTTGGTATACTCGAAGATCCAGTCGATAGCCGTCAGATCTTCGTAGCCTACTCTCCTCCCTGGCCCCTCAGAATACCAATCACCGCCTGGGATGCCGTCTTTGGACCCATTGGGTAGTCCGGCATCACTTCGCACATCGTCGATCGAGTGGAGGCCGATGGGTGTCGCTGTCCCCGTGCCCGGGTGCGAGGAGGCGGGCGAACGTGGCCCGAAGCGGTTGCCTGTCAATGCCGACAGCATACGACCGGGCTGGGAAAGGATGGATTGCTTCTGCTTGCGCTTGAAGCTGATGGGCGCATCTCCAGTATCGGCATGCAGCGGATCGTCGCCGAGGATGTTCTGGGCATTGATAATATCGTCATCATCAAAGAAGTCGTCCAAGCGGTCGGGTTCGTCGCGATGGATCGACGGCCGCGACTCGTTCGGGGAGCGCGACGAGGAGGATTCGGCCTCCTCCTCGAAGTGGTTTACGAGGTTCCTGCTGCTTGCCATGCTAAGGGCGCAAGGATGCAAACTGCCATGTTCGTGCTGACACCTCGGGGCGAGAAAGATGAATTGGTCTCGGCTCTTATCGACGATGCGCAACTCCTGATCTATCGATCCCTGAATTGTTAAGCTGGTATGGAGACACAGTATTTGCGTGCATGGTGTGCATGATACCAGGTACCCTGCGGCAGAGGCTGCGGGTGGTGACGCATCCCCTACAGTGATCTACAACACCTATAATCTCGCACCTATCGATAAGATCGAGACAACATGTGAACGACGCCCCATACCCGACATACGGTTGGCCATAAGGTCAACTGTTCACAAACGAATTTTTTACTACAGCCACACCACCAATTGCCTTCGCTTACTATATATATACGCCCTTAAAATGGATATATGCCAACTATTATTATTACCGCTATATAAATATTTAATTACTAATTATCGAAGCTTTCGCAGTTTTTAACTTCGCTGACCTGCATTCGCAGCTTTTAACTTCGCAGCCTTCGTAGATTTCGCTGTCTTCGTTGTTTTCGCTGACTTTATAAACTTCGTTGTTTTCGCTAACTTCGACTTTACGGCCTTCGCTGTCTTCGTTGTTTTCGCTAACTTCGTAAACTTCGTTGTTTTCGCTAATTTTGCTAATTTCGTTGTTTTCGCTAACTTTGTAGACTTCGTTGTTTTCGCTGACTTCAACTTTGCGGCCTTCGCTAACTTCGGTATTTTCGCTAACTTCGTAAACTTTGCTGCTTTCGCTAACTTTACGGCCTTCGTAAACTTTAACTTCGCGGCTTTCGCTAATTTCGCTAACTTCGTAGCTTTTAATTTTATAAACTTCGCAGCTTTTAATTTCGCGGCTAAAAAGTTTAATAAAGCCGCGAAAGCCGCAAAGTCAAAGTCTGCAAAAACAACGAAATTAATAACGAAAACAGCGAAATCAAAAGCTACGAAGTTAGCGAAATTAACAAAGGCCGCAAAGTCGAAGTCAGCGAAAACAACGAAGACAGCGAAGACAGCGAAAGCCGCAAAGTCGAAGTCAGCAAAAATAACAAAGTCTATAAAGTCAGCGAAAACAACGAAATCAGCGAAAACAACGAAGTCTACGAAGTCAGCGAAAACAACGAAAATAGCAAAGTCTGCGAAATCTGCAAAGTCTGCGAAAGCCGCAAAATTAAAAGCTACAAAATCAGCAAAATTAAAAACTCCGAAATCAGCAACAGCAATAAAAGCCGCGAAAGCTGCGATAAAAAATCTAACAATCTGTTAACTACATAATACTTTATATAAGCCAAAAAACACTTTAAGATATTACTGTAAACAGCCGATCCCCCGATATATGCATATAGGTGTGGGCATAATGACGTAAAGTCGGTTTTTGAACAGTTGACCTTATGGCCAACCGTACCCGACAGCGCTGTAACCAGTACAGCTGGTAACAGCATTGGAGACACCGATCTGACATGTTACCTGCTAAGTAACCAACTTTTAAGTTTACCCAAGCCAGAGTCAACTGGAAGCAGCATACTGCGAGCTTTGATGGTGAACAAACATGGTCATGATGACTTGACATAAGTCCACTCACTACCTTAACGCGCTCAGATCTGGACATGAGATCAGAACAGAATCATGGAGTCAGCCGAAATCCAAAAGGTTCGCCAGTTGCTTGCCGCCAGGGATGATACCTCTCGCTTCGTGGGCTTGCTTCTTCTGAAGACCACTCTCGACAATCATGCATCGTCTATGCAGTATGAACAAATCACGGAACGGTACGTCCTGGTCCAACAGTGTTATCATGCCGGGGTATCAGTTTCTGTATCCCATAAAGTCCTGGGTTTGCAAAGCTGATCTCGCTGAATAGTGAGTGAATACTCTTCCAAAAGAATGTAAGAACGCCTTTTAGTCGAAGGTGTTGACATTCTCATATCCAAGTTTGGGATTCCGTCCCCGCAAAGTTTCTTGACCGTCTCATACGCACTGGCTCTGGCCCATCGTCAAATAAAGAGGAGCAATCACGAAACATGCTCAACGTGGCTGTCGCTGTCATATATACCTTCACCAAGCTACTGAATGACTGCGCCCTCGACGAGAAACTCTATTTGCGGATCACAGGGCTGATCAATGCGACTCTTCATGCGTGAGTTTTCTTGCCGAGGTGGTTAGATTCAGTCTCACATGTTGCCAGCTCTGAAGAAACCACACAGCGCATACTCGAGTCAATATGTAGTCTTGTCCAGCAACCCCATGGCACCACCACTGGAGGCGCATCACATCTTGCCACGCTTGAGGTCGGCGATTGGACACCGTTGATAGAGATTGCGTCAAAGCACGATACTGTCTTCCCAATCTTCTACTGGACTTGGGTTCAAGGTAGTGATTCTGTCTCGGTTGAGGTTATGCAGCCAAAGATCGACGAGGCCCTTCAGTTGTTCATGTCTTCCTTCAAGCGGCAGAATCCTACTCCATTGGTGGAATTCATCACACAGATCCTAAGTAATATAAACCCCCTTGTAAGTGGATTTCCCGGGTCAACTCTTTGTCTCCTGGGAGACGGATATCCACACGAGTGATACGATCGTAATGCCATAATGCCATATAGTGTCACTAATTCATGTTCCAGCTGCGACCATCGAGCCCACAATGGCTTCACTCTGTCACGAGTCTGGTGAAAGAGCTGTCTTCTAGCAGACCAACTGAAGGCGGGCGGCATGCTTATATACATTGTAGCGCAATCCTGCTCGAAGTCTATCCCGAACAGGCTCCTCAGCTGCTATTTTCCGACGAGCCGAAAGCTTCGAAGCATGTCGCCTATTTGTTCGTCAAAATGGTTCAAGTAGATATCATGTCTACCATACATGTTTTGATTCCGAAGCTGAATACCAACGAATATGTGTCAATATCGAGGCGAATCGCTGCGGCACTCGACATAATGACCTCATTTGTAGGATTTCTTATTGGAAGCGGTGAAGAAGACGAGAATGAGGACGAGGACTCGCCGCAGCATAGTTTCTCACCAGACCAAATTTTGAAAGTTCATGAAGATCTGGTGAGAACAGTGGGAGATACCATGGAGTTTCTTCGCGATCGTTGGGACGACCACCTAGCTAAAGCCCGTGGAATTGAACCGGCCCGAGACCAAGACTTGGGTATATTTGATGACCCTGTCACAGCGGCTGCTATACGGTTTATAGCTGCGTGGCTACGTGATGACGATGGCGAAACGTTGCGATCCCAAGCCGCAGGTCTATTTGACCTCTTCGCCGAGCTATACAAGCTCAACTTATCCTCGAAAGAATCGCCGGAATTGCGCTTGCCCATTCTCGCAGCTACCGAGGGCATAATCACGACTGAAGAAGGATTGGAAGCCATCCATACCACCGAATTCGTATCACGATGCTTAATGCCGGATCTGCAGTATATACTTCTAAACAAGACCAAAGACTTGAGCAGTGCGGATTATCTGCGTGGCTCTGCCATAGTCTTTACACTGGACCTGATCGAGGAGAACGACGACGCGTCCCCGCTCAAGGTGGCCAAGACGGACATTATCGACTTCATCGCACGTTCTCCTATCTTATCACACAGTGAGAAGATGAAGCCAGCAGACCTTTCCCTTCTCCATTTTCAGAGCGACCTGATAGATAAAGCGACAACAGCAGCCTCGACGGAACCGGGAGTCAAGCAAGAAACCAAGACCTCTCTTAGGAGGGCAGCATCGACAGCTATTCAGAACTGGGAAGCGTTGGAGAATGAAGAAATGACCGCAAGAATACAGCATTCACTAGCCATGCTAACGTAACGCTTCATAGCCATCAAAATTCATAACGAATGAAAAGTTCATCAATTCATGACTTTGCTCTAGAGCGGGTATCAGACCACAACTCATCAATAATCTGGAAAACAGCCGTGACATCCTTCATCACGACACCATCCACCTTGCCTCCTAGTCTCTGCTGAATCTTATCAGGATGCCACCTAACACGTTCATCCTTCAGCTTGGTGAGGAATTCCACCTCGCCAACTTCTGTGAGATCAATGCCGAAGACGTAAAACTCCCTGACCGCTGCAGCGTCCACATCCTCGCGTCTTGCGCTCTGAACGGGCCAGGAAATCGTGTCCATTGAGCCGTCCCAGGATTCCCAGGCTTGGACATACCTACCCCAGTGATCTTTCCACCCACGCTTCCTCTGCCTTTCCTCGCCTTTGCGGAGGCTACGCTCCATCTCCCGCGTCAGGCGTGCGGCTTCTTCCTTGTGTGATTCTTTCTCCCTCCGGCGCTGTTCTCGACGAGCTCGCTCCTCCAGAAGTCCCTGGTGCGTCTTCTCCCACATCTTGCGCCGCACAAACCTGGCGTATTCCTCGTCGTCCATGCGCTCTAGTTCGCCGTCTGGTCCCGCGCGCTCTTGGTTGTATACGTGGATGGGTTGTCCGTAGACGCCCTCCCAATAGGCGGCGCCTTCGTCGTCGGCCATGGCGTCGAAGAGAGATTCTCGGAATGCGGCCTCGGCATCTAGTGGTGGGGGCTCGTGTGGGTTTGGTGGTGCTGGTGAGCGCGTGCGCTCTCGCCGCCTCTTATGGCGAT
Organism: Xylariaceae sp. FL1272; assembly: GCA_022432385.1. Classification (NCBI taxonomy): domain Eukaryota; kingdom Fungi; phylum Ascomycota; class Sordariomycetes; order Xylariales; family Xylariaceae; species Xylariaceae sp. FL1272. The sequence continues at coordinate 1,382,901 of JAJJXC010000002.1, forward strand.
GGTGGTGCCTGTGTCGGTGGTGCCGGTGGGATGATTCACGGCCCCGGTCGCGATCGCAGTCACGAGATCGATCTCGCGGTGGAGCCCCATCTTTCTCGTCGTAATCGCGCTCGCGCCGACTTGAAGAGCGATGAGATCTGGAGTGAGACGACTTGAAGCGGAATTTGGACGTCCTCTTAGATGACGGCTCTGCCGTGGGGTTTGGCGGCTGTCCTTCGTCGAGGGGCTCCGATGGTGGGGGCTCTGTATGGCTGAGGTCGTTTGGCGTTGGCCTTTCGGAGAATGCAACGGCCCCTTCGGTGTTTGGGTTGAAAGAGGATAGTATGTGCCGCCTCTTGGGCGACGATGGGGCGGTTGCCATCACGGCATCGCGTTGCGGATGGGCTTTCAGATTACTTGTTGGAGGCGTTTGTTTGAGGACCAGCAATGTTTTAGTTGCGATGACGCGGGAATCAAGGGTCGTAGAAACGGAGCATGCGGCATGTCTCTAAATGGATTAGACCATTCTGCATATGGTTAGCACCTGCCGCCAAACTCCAAGGAGCTCGGGAGCAGCTGCACTCTAGCTTTATCTTATCGGTACTAGGTAGCGACGGCGCCGCTACAGTGTACAGGTTACAACCTCCCGAGGTCCCCAACTGCGCACCTCATTTGCTGGCTTTGGTCTAAAAGCGACAGCCCATTCCACACCCATCGAAACCGTACAACACAATCACATCTTCCAGAATGAGCAAGCCAGGTCTTTCATTTGGCTTGAATCTGGCCAAAAAGCCAGGCGGGGTAAAGCCAGCACCACCAAAACGAAAGCCTATGTTCGGAGGCGACGACGACTCTGACGACGACAAGAATACAAGGAACAGTGGACCTCAAGCAACAAGCATTACAGAGTTCGACGACGATTTCCTATCCGGTCCATCGAAGAGCCCGAACCCGATAAGTAAATCAACAAAGTCCAAAGGCCCGCCTCTCAACCAACCCCCATCTAGCAAGAACAAAAAAGCACAGATATCTCAATACGGCGATTTATCAAGCGCCCTAGAGTCGCGGCGCCACCAAGAAGCTGCCGAAGAGCTCGACCCCTCCATATACGACTACGACGCAGTCTACGACTCACTAAAGCCCGAGAAGAAAGTTACACAGGAGGACGTCGAGCGCAAACCAAAGTATATGAAGAACTTGATCGCCTCTGCAGCGGTGCGGAAGAGAGACGCTGTGATAGCTGAAGAGAAGAAGATTGCGCGTGAAAGAGAGGAGGAGGGAGAAGAATATGCGGACAAAGAGAAGTTTGTTACGGAGGCTTACAAGAAACAACAAGAAGAAAATAGGCGACTTGAGGAAGAAGAACGTAGGAGGGAAGAAGAGGAGGCTAGGAAGAATAAAGGAGGAGGTATGACGGCGTTTTATAAGGATTTATTGGAACGCGGCGATCAGAGACATGCTGAGGTTGTCAAGGCCGCTGCGGAACAGGCGAAAGCAGGTCCCAAGCCACAGGATGACACTGGCGAGGAGAAGACTAAGACGGAGGCTGATGTTGCGCGCGAGATAAATCAAAAGGGTGGCACGATCGCCATCAATGAGGATGGACAGGTTGTGGATAAGCGGGAGCTTCTCAAGGGCGGTCTCAACCTTGGCTCAAAGAAAACGGCGCCACAGAAGGATATGAATAGGGGCCCTGACCGGAGGGAAGAGCGCGATCAGCAACGGGGGTTTGTTGGGGCGGGTGGTAAGCAGGCTATGCGCGAACGACAGACCAGAATGCTTGAGGCGCAGCTGGAGCAGTCGCTCAAGAGGTCTATGGAGCAGGAAGAGGAAGAAAAGCAAAGGGTCGAGCGTGCGTCCAAGAGTCGCAAGACGGATGCGGACGTTTCGAGTGCCAAGGAAAGATACCTGGCGCGTAAAAGACAGGCCGAGGAAGAGAAGAAGAAGGCCGCCGGGGCTGGTTGAGCTGCTGTGCATGCTGTATATCAGTAGAGAAATGAATATTGTATGAACAATCTCCACGTTGCAACCGCAGACCCCCTGAAATAGGTTCCCTTTTGAAACCCCATGAGATGGTAGATGTTGAGATTGATCCTTTTTTGTTCATTGATCGTACACTAGTCTCGTTCATGTACATATTCTCTATGCCCCTATTTATATACCTCTAGGCGATCATGCCAAAGCATTCCAGAGCATGCTATCTCTTCAAAGTCCTGCCTGTCCCTTTCGGTGGGATCTAGACGGACACCAACATCGTCGCCGTTGTCGTACTGTATATGGGTAAACGTTTCTCCTTTCTTCACCGTTCTCCTTATATACAAGCGGTGGCATTGATCTACAACTCGTGCTCAAGCCGATATACCGGTTTCGTTCAGTGCCCTCCTCCTTCTCGCTGGAGTCTGGTGATGTATGTATTGCTGACTGCGTTCCATGCGCCCATGTACTTTTCCATGCACGCGGTGAAGCAGGTGGACTCGCTGGAAGACAGGGAAGATCCGGGCTTGGGAACGCATCGCTCGAAGCAGTGTTCGTTGATTTTCTGCATGCAAAAGGTTTAGGTCAGTGGTCTGGGGCGCGCGGCGTAAGATGGCGAGAGGAGAGCAGACCTCGATTAACTGTTTTGCGTTTTCCATGGCATATTGCTGCTTAACCTGGCGGATGACCTCGAGCTTGACTGATTCGGAATCCATGGCTACGGGCGTGTGAGAAAGTGACGGGACTATTTGGCGGTGATGGTGGTTTGGGGAGTTGATGTGGCACTGCCAATGGTGAAAAGAGCTGAACAGAAGCTCGCCATAGAGGGTCCCCAATTTTTGCATGGGGAGCTGGAGGTTCCTGATGCTTGGGTCCGGCGCAAGGCTTTTAGCGCTCTCTTGGCGTGAACGTCAGCGACTCGGCGATCGTCGACCTTACCCGTCGCAATTCGAACGCACTCTGATGCAGGTTGGCATATTTATTTCTAGGTACAGTAGGGCCGTCCTCGCTCATTTGCCATCTAAACAAGTTCAATGGGTTCAGCGGTTCCGGCCATAGCTCCGCGTTTGCAGCGTATGGTGGTGATTTTCCTTCACGACTGACAGGGGTTTTGTTACGTCTCGCGCCCAGAAAACCAATCTCAGTAGAAAAACCGCAATGCAAATATGTATGCTACTCGTACATACCTCCCTTATCTCATACTATACGTCCCGCTCGATACCTGCTTTCCACTGATATCCAACAAGACGCCTGGATAACGAACGAGCATAGTAGTTGGATAGATGAGGACGAGATATGGCAAAGTGGAAGTTGACTACCTTCCCCAAAACTTCCCCCGCTGAGAATCAATTCTCGTCAACTCGGACCTGACGGTAGACCCTCGGACATCTTGTATCCCTCCTTGTCCGACTACATGTAAGGCATCGAATGGAGGTTAAGAATCTACCATTGCAGGATTCCCGTCTACGACAGAGTGTTGCTGCCTTCAGAACCAAAGATGTCATGCACAGCTCGCCATTCAAAGTTGACGCCCTGTCCTGACAGAGTGTGGACTGCTTTCGGTTGTGTCCACTCATAGAGTGTCTCTATCGTGTGTTCCCTGCCGTAACCAGATGCTTTCACCTGTGACATGTCAGTTAATTCTTAAAGCTGACGGTTTCAGTTCCAGCTGATTGGGTCACTTACACCACCAAACGGTGTCCCAACCACGTTTCTGTTGTAGTTGTTGACCCATACCTACGCCGAGTTAGCAATTTGGTCTCGAAAGTCTACATGCGGAAAAGTGTTGGAATATCCCACCATCCCGGCTTCCACCGCCCGGACGTATCGATTGGCTTTGATCTGATTCTCGGTGAAGACAATCGACGTCAAACCGTAGTCGCTCGAGTTGACAATTCGAACAGCATCCTCGAAAGTGTCGAATGGCATAACCGTTGCTGTGACTTCGTAAGCGAGTGAATCTTGATCACAATACGGTGTCTTATCCATACCGATGGCACCAAACATCTCGTCACTGGCGATCTTCATATCCTCGCGGACATCAGCAAAGAGTGTCGCCGGGATGAAGAATCCGTCCTTGCATTCGGGATCGGAGGGCAACTCGGCCTGGGCTGCGATTCGTGCACCTTCTTTCTTCCCGAGTTCGATATAACCGAGCAACTTCTTTTGCTGCACTCTAGATCTGGTAGCCGGAAAGGTGCTGGGTTAGTGATTTTTCTCGAGTTTCCCCTGCGGGGCCCTGGACTTTACACAGGACTGGTTTCTGATATCTGAGAGGTCAGATATCACTTACTTAAAGGAGTCAGTACGATGTCTTAGGACTATAGTCAAAAAATAACTCGCACGGGATCTTTCTATACATACCACTTGTGGTCCGACATGAGTCTTGGGATCCAGACCATTGCCCATCTGGATTTTCTCAACTCCAGCAGCAAGCTTCTCGACGAATTGTTTATAGATACCGCGCTGGACTAGAATGCGCGAAGCGGCTGTACACGCTTCACCTTTGTTGAAATACGCACCCTCGAGAGCGCAGCGCACGGCGGCGCCGAAGTCAGCATCGTCGAAGACGACGAACGCGTCCTTGCCTCCTAGCTCAAGAACGACGGGCTTAACGAACTTAGATGCTGTGGTTGCAACCGCGGCGCCAGCAGCCGTCGAGCCAGTGAATGACACCTTACCCACCAACGGGTTCTCTATCAATGCTTGCGGGACTTCGGGCCCTAGGCCTGGCACGACCTGGACCACATCCTCAGGCAAGACCGTCGACAACTGATGTTTACGAAAATTTGCTATTAGTCACTGAGGCCCCCCTTTTCATGAGCAGAATAGAGAGACGGGGTTTAGTCTTTATAAATCGACAAGAGGTTACGTACTTTAGGACGGTTAGCCGTATATCTCTGAAGGTTTTTGAGTATATGTTCGAGCAAGTTCGACTACTTACCGATTTCCACGATGCGAATCACCGTCAATGGCGCCTGCTCGCCAGGCTTCAAAATGAACGTGTTTCCAGCGGCAATGGCAGGAGCAACTTTTCCACCTGTGTGAATGGGTGGCCAATTAAAAGGGAGGATTCCAACACATACGCCGAAAGGCTCATCTAGTAGGTGAAAAGGTGCTGCGTTAGTTATTTTTCTGGAGTTTCCCGTGCGGGGCCCTGGACTTCAAGACAAAGGACTGTTCTCTGATATATGACAGGTCAGATATCACTTACTATAAAGAAGTCAGTATGTCTTAGGAAGGTATCTAAAAAATTACTCGCATGGGATCTTTCTATACTTGCCGGTGAATCGTGCAGTAAGAGCTCCCACGGTCAAAGAACTGAGATGGCAATTTACCGACAATCGACCCAAAATATCTGAAAATATTGACAAGAAAGCCACAATCAAATCTCTTCGCATCCTGCTGGGGCTTGCCGTTTTCAAGGCACAGGAGTATCGAAAGCTCATCAACATGTTTTTCGAGCTCGTCAGCACATTTCAATAGATACTCTCCTCGCTCGAGGGCAGTCAGAGGCTTCCACCGCTTGATGTAAGCTTCGTGAGATGCCTCCACGGCTGCGTCGACTGTCTTCTTGTCTGCTGATTGGAGTGTTGTGATGACTTTGCCTGTGGCAGGGTTCTCGACTGCCCATCTCTTTTGGGGATCGTCGCATGAGTAGGGGTACGTTGAGAGTTCTCGGAACTCTGGGACTAGTTGTGAAGCAATGCTTATTAGGTTCGTTTCTTGCGGGTTTGCTTGAAATATATAAGTTCTATGTTGACATACTATAACATAGTTTAGCTCTGGCTGTATAGTCTTTCCAAGCTGTGGGACACTCGCTGTGTGGAAACAACTCGTTCTGCTATAACATACCTTTTAAGCATAGACATAACCTGTAAGCAGATGTGTGCGAGCAAATGTTAAAATAGTAGTATAAGACGTGCAAGTTATCTGACTATGTATCTGCGAATGTGGTGTATGTAGCCAAGAAAACAACAAGCTCGAGGGTGAGCGAGTGGCACAGGTTTTAACCTTTATAAGAGCAGTAAATATCCTACATCTCAATTTCCTCTGACAATTCTACATGCGCTTCGGCTTCGCCCCAGGGCGAACATGACGCGAGGAGACCTCCGCTTCTATGCAAGTGTCATGATTTGCCCTGCGTGTGTTTCAAATCAAGATCTCGTCATTCGTTGTTTCTAAGTCCGTAGGCGCGGAGATACTACATCCGCACCTGCGCATCGGAGGTACGACCAACACCGTGTAATCGTGAAGATGTTAGCTATAAGTCGAATTCGTAGGAAAAGATGTCCTAGCACACATGATGTGACTCTCATAAATTCTTGTCCCGACAGGTCGTGTAGTCTGCATTTGATCTCAATTTGCAGCTGCACATGGACCCGCGATTCGACCGGACTTCTTCGTGCTTTTAGCCCTTTGTTCCTCCTCTCTGCCTCTATTCACTCTTGTGTCACAAATTTCGCCATGAGGGTGATTGGACTGTCACGGGGCCTTGAAGCGAATAATCATAGCAGGCTTACGGAACTGGGACAACTGAATCCGCGGTTCACGCTTTGTCCATTTGTTTGTCACTACGTTGTATACTACCTAATCAATCGATATGTCCCTCGATTCCGTAGTATGCATCCCAGAACGCCGTCTCCTCGCGGGCACGTGGTTCCTGCTCAAGTGCTGTAATTAGTACATGTGAACGACTATACCCAGAAATGCACTGAAATAGGGGTAGTCGTAAAAGTGAAAGCTCGGGAGACGTACGAGGGTCGATAATCGTGATTCTCCATCATCACTCCATATTCTGATCAAATCTTTGCTCGACTTCAAATCGGGCCACACATTACTGTTTTCTTGATCCTCATTGGGGCTCCCTGAATCCATGAAACGGACCCAAGCATTCATAATGTTCTTCGACAGCACTCTATCCGCATCGGTCCAATTCCACTTCCACGCATCGAGACCAAACGCGTACATTGCACCAGCGAGATGAAAAGAACCCGCAAAGTCCTTTTCCAAAAGTTCAGAATCACCGGGAATAGGCGGCTTGCGGCAGAACTGATAGTACCACACAGGTGATTGGAAGTATTTTGCATGTAATCTTGCGGTTGTCCACATTGGGTAGACAAATATCGTATGACGCAAAAGGTTGAATGAAGAGGTCTCAACCTCGGCAACTGTTGTCGCTGGATAGACACGCCGAACTTCCTCGGTGTGCCCCTTGAACGTTTCTTTGGTGAACGTTTCATATTCAGCCAGGGTCTGGAGGTGTGGTACTGTGGTCCCGTCGTCACTCACAGCACCCGCTATCCTGGGGTTTCGAAACATGTTAGCATATCACCCAAGTCTTGATACTCTAGCGTATCTATTGGGCCTTTCCATGGGCAAAAAGCACTCACTAAAGCGCCTGTTAGCGTATTGTCTTCTATCAAGCTTCTAATTCGAGAAAAAGGGGGTAAATTTGGGCATACCAATGGCACATCGACTGCTTTACCTCTATGTATCGATCGTGTCAGCTCTTAGATCTTGGTTGTAAGACAGTCCGATCAATAATGCGATACGGAGAATAGAAACCGGAAGAATCAAAGATCACATACGCCAAGAAAGCAGTCAGGGGTGATTCGGGAAGCACATATCCATCGACAATAGGATAAGCAGTGTCAAAGACACTCAGACTGTTAGTTGCTCCCCGAAAATAGGATTTCCAAGGCCCATTAGCTTGAGGCAAGCGGACAGCCAGAATCTTATCAGCGGGCATATCGCGGAGTTCTGCAATGCTCGATGCTCCCAGAAGATCCGCCACCTCACCGCCTGCCTTCTCTGCTGCAGCCAGCGTTGTGTACGATGCGATATGACCAGGTCCGTCAACAGTCGGTGTTACTCCAGGGCCGCTTTCACAAATAGCCTTCGAGAATAACCCTTCAGCCAGCGGCGATGTCCGCAGAATGTGGACACTCGCGCCGCCGGCCGATACACCCCCAATGGTCACGTTCTTCGGATTCCCGCCGAAAGCTGCTATATTTCGTTGGACCCATCTATACCATATCGTTAGTGAGTATTAAATTTAGAAGCCAACCCTCTCGCTTCAAAGGACTGCCTCACTTTAAGGCAGCAATCTGGTCCATAATCCCATAATTGCCCGATGCTTGGTGTTCAGACTCGGCGCTCAATTCGCGATGAGCAAGGTTTCCGAACCGGCCAAGGCGGTAGTTGACAGTAATAACTGTAATGCCTTGTGCCGCTATATTGGTTCCATTATGCAACGGACTTGAGCCGGACCCAAACAGAAAGGCGCCGTAGTGGAACCAGACGAGTACAGGTCTATTTGAAGAGGCTTCTGGGCCAGTCCATATATTTAGAAATAGGCAATCTTCGCTAAACTCCGTTTCGCCCCCGTAAAAGATAGAGTTGGTCGGCGGTGGGATTTGGAGCGAGCTTGCGCCGAACTTATTGGCCAGCCGAACGCCGTCCCATGGAGTGAGAGGCTGAGGTGGCCTCCATCGAAGGTCTTTGACCGGAGGCGCTGCGTACGGAATGCCGAGGAATGTTCGGGTACCGTTTTGTTGCCATGTGCCCGATAGTAAGCCCGACTCGATCTCAATACGCGTGGGATCTGAGCCTAAAGTGTCACCCATTTGAAATAAAGTACGCTTGACTGATAGTTTGATGTATAAACAAGAGAATTGTTACTCTACTTCACCTTCTTGCGAGAAAAATGTATTATGCGTGTGGCAAAACAGTCTGCGACTTTTCTGCAGCGACTACTGAGACTCGTCACCATGTCCGCAGCTGACGAGTTCCAGTAGCCCGTTCAGATTCTCAAAACGACTAAGTCCGACGTATTACTGTTCTATGCTTAGTAATCTGTACTTTTAACATAAGGTAGTCATTGGGTAGTTTATGCGGAGGCCCATCCCAATCCATGAAGCAACGCGGACGCATTTCGTCGCTGGCTTAACTCTGTCGCCGGGCTGCATGTCTGCGATCGGCGTTGAGACATCTGTCAAGAACTGTACAGACGTCTAGAAATGGGACGAGAAGCTCTGACTTCTCTCCATTGGGCACTACATTGTTTAGAGATTGAGTCCGTTCCACACACGCTGAACGGCATGCTTCTTAACTCGTTTCTGGTCCCGTTTCAAGCGACTGTGCATGTTACAGACCGAGATGTTGAACAAGCGACTTGGCGCAGCGTTATATCTTACCACCATTAGAGCGCCATGTCATTGACAAGCGTCCTTCGTAACATCAGCCAATAGTAAACCGGGAAGCTTGTAGTTACGGTCCCTCCCTTCTGTATGGGAGGGGGGTAAATTAAAGAATGCTATAGCCGTCTTGCCCCTGTGATTGGTTAGATATACGTCGTAGCGATTCCATTGGATGACATTGGTTATAGCGTTATATCCCAACCGACGTTACGGTCCGAGTACGGTCACTACTAAAATTTACTTTAAGTATATGGGTACAATTTGTATGTGCTATATATGGAGAGAACCGCTGTATGTATTGCATATGGCTGGAGTTGCTGTAGGCTTGAATCGACATATGTGCGTGGGATTTTAGTCAAAGTGCTTTGCTCGTTGATCTTCAAGGTTAGGTACTCTTTTAATGAGTAACCCTCAGGTGGGATTGGGTGCGAAGCTTGTTAATTTACGTAGACCATGCTTTGGAGTTTGGGTGTTCTCCTTAGGTACAGCCAGTCAGAGACAAGGGTAAGAGCTTCCATATGGTACCTACTCAGACAAAACTAGTTGGTCATATAATACCCCCTCGGTGCTAGACCTCAATAACGTCCCAACTGATGCGGCTTCGAGATTTTGCCCTTAAGGCTAATTGTATTGGTGGTCTGGAGTCTCCCTTGGTCTCACTTGCCATTGCTTTACTCCAAACTTATGTTATGTTCAGTTTCCCAAGAATGAATACGAAGTGTTAGTTACTAGTTGGAGAGCCCTCCAGGTTTAATGAAGAGGAGACTCTTATCCATGCGAATGTTTTCGGCCTGCTGTTTAGCGATGGTACCGTTGCTTAATGGCCATCGACCTCCTTATTCTCCGGGCACGTTTCATTTCAATGTTCCGGATAACGATAATTCAAAACCGCAAACAAGTTATATCAACATTGTCCATGATCTTGAGGTAGTTCCTCGAGTTGCTATGCACGTGTCTTCTCCGCATTCTCCCCCCGCTATATTCCCCCCTCCACCTGGTCCGCCAAAACATCTCCGCATCTTTTTGTCCCATTCACAGCACGCGATCTCGTGTTGTGAAACATTCACTTCTCGGGACGCTACAGTAGATTCAGGATATCTGAAGCCAACGGGGATAAGTTCAATTGATGAGGCTCTACGGAAGCCTTTTCCCGCCTATCGTAGACTCCTATTCCCGCGTCACATGGCCCTCAATGCCACTATATATGTAATAACAGATGATCATCTCCCTCCTCATTGCAGACTGGTGATAAGTGAATCATCAACGCCGCCCAGCTACTCATTCCATAGCGCCCTTGTACGCCACTAAGTCGTCTCTATTATAACGTAGTAATCACATGAGAAGCATGAAGGCTGGCCAGTGGAATCCGGTATGTTTACCTGCGCTCTTCCTCGTACCTGAGCAATAAGTAATGCCAATTTTGATCCACAGAAAACACAGGAGGTGGAGATCAACGATGTGCCTATACCAGAACCAGCTCCAGGACAATTCCTAGTAAAGATAGTCTCAGCTTCACTATGCCACTCTGATCTCCTGACGGGCATGAGACCCGATGAAACGTTAACCATGGGCCACGAAGGCGCAGGCGTTATAAAGAAAATTCACCCTTCAGCTGAGGGCAAAGGCTTCACAGCCGGCGACGTAGTCGGATTCAACTGGTGTGTATAAAACAATCCCGTTTCTGTTTTCTGTTCGTTTTTCCCTTGAAGGGTCTAGCTAATTTGCGTCATAGTAATGCTTTTTATTTCGGGTTCACACCCTAGCCAAACAGATCGATTTCTATTCCAAACCATTACGAATAAAAGAACTGACTAACACGATGCTATACACTAGACTTCCTCGGTTGTTGCTTTGAGTGCGATGGATGTATGGTTCACAACGTTTGGTGCGAGAACGGCACGCCCTTAACGCAGGGTCTGCAGACCGATGGCTTCTTCGCTGAGTACACCGTCGTCGACTACCACAACGCCATCATCCTGCCTAAAGAATTAGATGTGAAGAAGGCGAGCCCACTTTTCTGTGCCGGGATTACTGGTAGGTGCATACAGATTGTATTGAAGCTGTCTCGAAACTTTACACATGAGATGAAGGCTGATTCGTATACCCAGCATTCCACGCCATAGACAGCTGTGAGCTGCAGCCTGGGAAATGGATCGCGATAGTGGGTTGCGGTGGCTTGGGACAGTATGCTACTCAGTACGCCAAAGCAATGGGGGCCAGGGTTATCGGCGTCGACATAAACGACGACGTGCTCGGTTCCGTGAAAGAACTAGGCGCGGACGCCGTCTTCAACTCGCGGACGAATACAAACTACGTCACAGAGATTAAGAAGCTTACCGGGAAGGGCTGTGAGACCGCGGCCGTGTTCTCAGCAGCCCAGGCTGCATTTACTGGCGCCCCTGATTTACTGCGCATCGGGGGCTTACTGATGGTCGTCGGCGTTGCAAAGGATAACCTTCAGTTCTCGACTTTTGACTTGATCACCGGAAAGTTTCGAGTCAAGGGAGACAGCACGAGTATCCCGCAGCGCATGCCCAAGGCTGTTGAGTTTACTGCTAAGCACAATATTCAACCTGACGTTGACTACAACAAGCTCGAAGACCTGCCAAGGATGGTCAAAGATATGCGCGAAGGCAAGGCAAAACGTCGACAGGTAGTTCTGTTCGACTAACTGTTTTGAACTAACATGACTTCAAGCCATCCAAAGTTATCTCATTGTGGAAAGTGGAGGATTTTGGCGAGGGCTGGCCCTGTTTAGCCAGCTTCAATTTGTAAACATTTGTTCATACTGATCGAACCAAATCCCTCGAGATGAAACTTGTTCCGGCACTCAGGATAAGATCACAATATTTTCAACTGTGCAACAGCATCTGTTGTCGATCGGCGGAGGCACACGATGACAATAAATCCATGCACAACCCGCTTCACTTAGACGGAGTCTAGTAGTTCAACCATTTCGGGCTGTCGCTTGTCATACATCAATTGAGCTGGGAGAACCTTGGTCGTCGAAGCTGTGGAGGCTGATAAGGGAGGCTGATAAGGCTTGATCTCGATTTGTATGCGATTTACGAATGAAATGGCAACTCTCATGCTCAACGTACCTATATGCACTGAGCTTTGAAGGGGAGGTGGATATGTAAGGTATCAAATGACCACAACGAGCACACACCATTGAGCAGGGCCTGGCAAACACATGTGGAACTCACTCAGGACCTCTTGGGGGCCGCACTACTAACCACACCCTTCATGCCAGCAAAGAAACCGTTGAAGACGACCATCCATGTAACAACGACAGTCCGATGATCACGTCGTCACTCCGACACATGGAAGGCATATCGAATGTTCCCGATAGAGAAATGTATACCAATGCACGGCTGTAAAATCACACACAGATTTATTGAATCATGTAAGTTCAATTCTTAGCAGGTTTCGTTCGGGTGTGTCTCACGCTATGAGATGTCAACCTAAGAGACTGACATAAATACATGTATGTACACACTAACATGATAGCTGTTGTTAATCTCCACAACGAGAGTGAAAGACAATGCGTGCATCTGAGAAGCCTGAAACTTTATCCCTGAGATTCAGACTGTGTCTGATGCCTTCATTTTGACGTAATGGACCCATTGAGATTGCAATGGAACGACCTGAGCTATATATCCAAAGCAATTGCAATGATACGCAGAGCATCTTGCTCTGTATGATGTGTTGAGGAAGACGGGACAAAGACACGGAACGACCAGTCTCGGGCTTTGTAAATAACTCTGTGATAACCTAATGAGGCGGCTCATCTGCGATTGAGAAGCTTCAAGTGAATGTCTCAAAGGCGGTAGCAACAGGTGTATAAGGTATGTACCTAGGTAGGTAGCTTTCACGTTGTTCACACCACAAGAAGAGAGATTCAGTTCCAACCTATTGGAGTGCGCCGCTCAGGTTACCCTACACCTGAGGTGGGTGACTACAGTGTCCAACTCCCAGCGCTGGAGCCCCGGATGTCTGGCCCCCCCTAAGCGCCTGAGTGGCAGCAAGATGCCCCACTAGGCCGCCGTTGCGGTAGCAACCATCTGCCAAGCACCCACAACAACATACTACGAGGTAGGTTGGAGCTCGATCCCCGCCTCAGCTTATATCTGATCACAGCACAACACACTTGGAGTCTGAGACGCCGGGTAGACAGAGCACTGCGCAACTTCCTGTCCCTCCAGCGACTTTGGTTCTGGGCCAACATTCCGTATTGTCCAAAGTAATCATCTTTACCCCGCGGCGGAACAATATGGCAACTCGCACGCTGGAGGCTCGTTTCGAGCGCATGTCGGTCAACGACGAAAACGATTACCACAAGTCCAAGGTGAGCCTATCTGCACAGCACCAACCCATCGAGAAGGTGTGTGAGCTTATGCAGGGTTGATAGGTCACTACAACGACAACACAATTGGCCCAGAGCAACAGCAGGCCGAACCTCTACAAGGTTGCTCTCCAGAACCAGAACACAAGCACTGTCACCGCCGCCGTCACCCTTCCCTCTCAAGCCGCTCAGCGCAAGGCCGCCCAGCCAGCATCTCCCACCCGCAAAGCCATTGCCTCTACCACTGTCGTCGCAACCCGCGTCTCACAAGATGGGCTCGCCCAGATCGAGCGTAAATCTGTCACGTTAATAGAGCAGCCCTCTCTGCCCACGCAGTACCACCTGGGCATGTTCGAGATCGGCCGGCCCCTGGGTAAGGGAAAGTTTGGAAGAGTCTATCTGGCCCGCGAGCGCACACAAGGCTTCATGTGTGCCCTCAAGGTCCTGCACAAGAGCGAGCTGTCGCAAGGCAAGGTAGAGAAGCAGGTCCGCCGCGAAATCGAGATCCAGAGCAACCTCAGACATCCCAACATCCTTCAGCTCTTCGGACATTTCCACGACAGCAAGAGAATCTTCCTCATCCTCGAGTTCGCGGCCAAGGGTGAGCTGTATAAGCACTTGCGCCGCGAGAACCGTTTTCCCGAGTGGAAGGCATCTCAGTACATCGCCCAGATGGCCAGTGCCCTCCGCTATCTCCACCGCAAGCATGTCATTCACAGAGACATCAAGCCTGAGAACATCCTCATGGGAGTACATGGCGAAATCAAAATCTCCGATTTCGGCTGGAGCGTCCACGCGCCTAACAACCGTCGTGAGACCATGTGCGGAACCCTGGACTATCTCCCTCCTGAGATGGTCAAGTCTGGCAGCTCCGACAACTCGTACAACGAGAAGATCGATTTGTGGAGTCTTGGCGTCTTGGCATACGAGTTCCTTGTGGGCGAGGCGCCTTTTGAGGATACCCCTGTCATGACACAGAGAAGAATTGCCCGAGCTGATATGACTATTCCGTCATTTGTCAGCCCGGAGGCCAGGGACTTGATCAAGAGGGTGAGTCGCGCATTCGAAATACTTGAAAGGGCCCTTATATGTGCTAACTTGGTACTTAGCTGCTCGTCCTCGATCCGGACAAGAGACTACCTCTTGACCAAGTGCAAAAGCATCCCTGGATCGTTAAGTACAGCAACAAGCTAGAGCGAGGCGCTATTCGGGATAGAGCAAATTAATGATGAGGGACTTACGAATTAATGAGGACTTTCCATTTGTATCATAATCATAACGGCACCGGCGTTTGTGGCATCAGGGCATTGGGTGTTTCGTGGAATCTGTTGGAGTTAAGGGAGATGGAGATGGCTAGGTAGTTCCATCAACACGGAAATAAAGCAACTTTGGCGTGGCCAATGACTTTGATTCATGTCTCATATCTCCCAGTTTGAAGGGAAGCGGGTATTCTTAATGATTATTGTTTGCTAAATGTCAATAGTACATGTTTTTGCGCCTCTTACATGAGGCACCGAGTTCTCTTGTCCTTCTTCATCTATAGACCTCATCGAATGGCCTGGTATCCGAGAAACAGGAGTCCCAAACTTGGTTCACCACCTTCACCGCATGAACATCGTCTTTGCATGACGGCCGGGCTACCAAAGACTGTACTGCTCGCCTCCGTACGCAATTCTGAAACTGTTGTGTCAAGGTGAGATTCTTCCTCCCGAATGTTTCTTTCGTCCATCTGCACTCGCCGCTCAACATTGCTGCCCGAATCTGTATTGGTTGCCACCGTCAGTAAAAATCACACAATCTGATTTGTAGCTGTTTCAGTCACGGAAGTCTCGTACCTCGGTACAAGCAGAATGCCTTAGGTCTGTCTTCCCTTCCCAGTCAACCTTGTAGCGCAGATGGTCCCACGCGTGGACCATCTCATGCGCCAATGTGTCTTCCAAGTGGCTTTGATTTCGAATGGTTTCGGCACAAATCAAAATTCCATAGTTAGGATTGAATCCTCCGCTCTGGCCTGCTACCTGACCGTCCTCGGTCAGACGGGTGGGACACCGTTGGCATACAATGGTGGATCCATCCATCTTGCCGCCAAGATCCTCGATCTTTTGGCGAAGGAAACGCACCGTGGGCGAGTATTTGAGTGCCCAGTCGCGATATTTATCGCATTGTTTGCAATCTCGCTCCTCGTTTGCTACGTATCGGCTTTCTCTGTAGTGGAAGGCGCCCTCGGGAGTTATGGACCCTGTCATGATCTTGAAGTAGTTCACCCACCACGCCGTCTTCGGGTCGAATCCTGTGCGCTTGGGGTCATTTTCGAGGTAATTAGGAGGTTCGGTGGACGATGATGCTGTCGTTGGTTGGGATGAAGCCGTCGGCGGCGTTGACTGTGATGACATGGTAGTATTGGGGTGTCGGACGATCGAGGCCGCGCACAGCTGGATTTGCGCTTGCGCCAGTCGGGTGTTATCGGTTGGAAACCAGCAAAGGAAGGCGATGGATGAGAGCCTCAATCTTCGCAGCGATATTAATCTTGGATCGACTAGTTGTCAAGGAGTCTAAAGACAGACAGAATGACATACCCATCTGAGCGATGAATGCACGAAAGAGGTAGGCGGTGAGTGGCCAGACCCCAGCATCTGCCAGCAACATTTCTTAAAACATCTACATAGGTACCTTACACTCTGATTCCCTGGCTCGTATGCCTTGATGGAGCTTTTTAGCTATCCGAATGGCAGAGATATAAAGTTCTCTACACTGCTGTTTAGTCTTCGCCTTTTTACCGATTATTAGTGAACACTGACATGATCTCAATTGATCTGTCAACGTGCAATTGACGCCCTAGCTTGCAACCAGAGGAGTTGGGATCAAGCCGCTTTCGCAATCGGGCCATTCCGATTCTGGCTCCGATCAGGACTCACAGCCAATGGGCATCTTTGCCGATGCATCATCCCTTGACCATCGTGTGTACTATTCCACTGCTGTAAATTTCGGGGAACTCGTCTGCGACCATTATTCGCCATGACGACGGGTCATAGTCTGTCGTCGACGCCCTGTATGTAATTGCCCGAATAAATACCTTTTGCTGCTTTAGTTTTTGTATTAGCATTGTTCTCGTTTCCATCTTCTATCAGCACGTTTTCGTGATCTCCCAGCTTCTGCTAATGTTTAACCAATGCCAGACATGAAGGGACCGAAACCACTGACCGTAGTCATAAAACTGGGTTCGCAACAATGTCACCAGATTCGAGAGCTTGGGCTAATCGTATACTCTAGGAACCAGCTCCATCGTCGATGAAAAGACTCATGAACCCCTACTCTCGATTTTGAGTTCTATTGTCGAAACAGCTGTGAAGTTGCGCAAAGATGGCCACAAGGTCGTCATTGTATCCTCCGGTGCCATTGGCGTTGGGCTACGACGTATGAACATCGACAAGCGACCCAAACATCTCTCCCAGCTACAAGCACTCGCCGCCATAGGCCAATGCCGTCTCATCGGCATCTGGGACAACTTATTTGACCATATGCGTCAGCCTATTTCCCAAATCTTACTGACTCGAAACGATATTGCAGATGTAAGCCAAGCTACCTAGTTGACTCTTGTCATTTTTCCTAACGGGGGACCAACAAAATATAGCGTTCGAGATATATCAATGCGCAGAATACAATGGCGGAACTTCTAGAGATGGGGGTGATACCCATCGTGAATGAGAATGACACATTGGCGGTAGCTGAAATCAAATTTGGCGACAACGATACGTTGTCTGCTATTACGGCTGCTATGGTCCATGCAGACTACCTATTTCTAATGACAGACGTGGATTGTCTGTACACTAAAAACCCCAGAACACATGCAGATGCGCAGCCAATAGAAGAAGTTGAGGATATAGGGGCGATAAATGCAGATGGTATGGCTTCCCTATTTATCAACAAGTTTTGCAAATGGACATTAACACGGAGATATCTTCAGTCTCAAGCGCAGGGTCATCGCTTGGCACAGGTGGAATGGGCACAAAAATCGTTGCTGCTCGCCTTGCGACATCTGCCGGCGTTACCACCATCATCACGCGGTCCTCAACTCCAGGCAATATCTCCAAGATTGTGCGCTACCTTCAGTCTACGAGAACTCTCAGCCGGACAAACACACCCTCCTTATCGTCGATTCTCACAACGCAAGAAAGTACGGCAGTGGCTACACCCACCGACTCACTTCCTCATCCCACCACATCTCTGACCCTGGACGCACTGGACAAGCCTCCACTTCATACTCGCTTCCTTCCATTCTCAACGCCGATCCGAGATCGCTACTTTTGGCTCCTTCATGGTCTCGCGCCACACGGGACGTTATATATCGACTCCGGTTGCCACACTGCCCTATCCGAGAAAGCCGGTCTCCTTCCGGTGGGTGTGTTAGGCGTAGAAGGAAATTTCGCGCAACAAGAAGCAGTACGACTTGTTGTAGTTGACCGCCCTTCCGAGACGGTTTTGACATCAGCCGATCCCACCAAATGGGAGAATTATAGCCCCGTTGAAGTTGGGAGAGCATTGGTCAACTATGCGGCCCCAGAAATAGCACGTATAAAGGGGAAGCGTAGCTCCAAAATTGGCGAATTGCTAGGATATGCAGACAGTGAATATGTCGCGTATCGAGACAATATCAGTCTCTTTCGGAGAGAGAGTCGGCCTGTCTCACCTGCCCCCGATACAATTCTGAATGCTAATGTAGGTGGCGTTGCGGGCTATGAAGCAGGGGGCTGATAGTGTCTAGGCGGTCATGGTGATATAGATTCTAGCGGGCTATGCCCAGGGGACGAGAGCCAATACTATTCTATCAAGAAGGAAATGGACAGCATGCTAGACTGGCAATAGATCCAGCACGGTTGTTTCACCGACTAGTAGGTATACCATGTTAAATATTGCTCGATGCTGGACTCCAGCACATTTCGCCGTGACTACGAATGAGTTGGGACGCGGAAACTACACTCCAAAGTAGTTGCCATTTGCCCTTCACTCCTGCCTCCAGTGCTTCCCCCCGAGAGATATTGGCGAGTGTCCCTACCCCACAACGAGAAGGCGCCTCCGACGACCGTTTCCTCTCGATCCAAGGGACTGATGACAGCTTTGAGGTTCCCCGTTTTATGGCGAACTCGTAGGCTCTTGTTGCCCCAGCACTACGGAAAGAGAATGCAGCACTTGACCACTACCTCTTGCCTGCGCTCTCAACCTGGCAGTCTGATTTGAATCTGTGTACACCTGCAAGAATCCGTCAAACACGTCTTCTGTCTCCCCTCCCCCTTCCCTCTTCCGCGTGGCCCACCACCCACTCGACCACCACCATCAATTCTTCAGCTCTTCTTCATACGAGTATCCCGCTCGCGTGACTGGAGACCGAACTCAGACTCTCTGGTCAACGGTTCAGGTTCACAACTGACTGTTGTCCCGAATCACAGGCTTTGTCCCTGTTGTCTTCGACAGACGTGCGCCCCGACCACGTCGTCGAGTATCGCTAGGAGTCTACCAGAAAGAGGTAAACAAGCTTCATCGCACTTCATCATCACTGCAGACCGCTCGGCTTCCCCGCAAGCCCCAGCTAAGGTAGTAGGTATGTCGCGTTTTCTCCCTGCATTTCCATAGCCCCTCCATCTGGTTTCACGACTCGTACAATGTCTCTTTTTGGTATTTCTACCCACGTTGGGATGTTACCTTCCCTTTGATCACCATTACGAATCTCTTCGCTTCGCAAACAATCCAATCGAAACAGCGCTCGTCCCTTTACCAGTTACTTTGCTAATCGCAGATTGAAACTAATGCGTGAAACAGCAATGAACAACCGCGGGGATATGAGCATGGCTCGGGAGCTCCAGGCTCAGTTCTCCGGTGGAGGCGGAGACGGAGTCGGTAGTCGAAGTGGTCGCAAGGGCCGTAGTCGCCGCGGTCGAGGCCAGAATCGAGGAGGATACGCTTATGATATTGGTCCTTCTTATCAGGCCACAACCTACTCGTAAGAGCATTTTACAGTTTCCTTTGTACCTCCAGCAGTCAAATAGTCCACTGGTGGAATGAGCTGGCTGCTTTTCATGGGGCTAGTTCGCTATGAGGAATGCAGCCGAGTATAGAAGACGTATGAATTAACACCGAGAAGCAGCAGAACCTTCCAGACGCCCATGTCGTCTCATCAGCCTGCCAATCGGCCTAATCCCGATGTGCGAGTTCCACGCAACCCCAACGTTCAGCCTGCATACTATGGCTCTCTTGTCGAGAGCAATTCGCCTGGGTAAAGTCAAACTCTTCTCCCGTCTCCAGTTCCATGCTTCCGTCTCTCGCCATCTGTTGATATCGACTAATGATTACAAAGTATGCTTGTAGATGACTCATCGCAACACTATCAAATGTACAAAATTTGAATCAAACCAACTCACATACAAAATAGATGCCATAGATTTTGCCCCCCGCCCGACTACCTCAGTGTCGACCGGTCAACCCGCTCCAGCTCCCAATACAAATCCTTCGCAACTCGCGGCCACCGGAAACAAGCGCAAATTCAACGTCTTCGGCGCCGAGCCTCTTCGTCCTGAGCACACTGAAAGTAAGGCCCTCCACGAAAGGGGACGATTTCCGTGCTCAATGTGGTGAGCCTGCAGCTGACCATGACATAAAAACAATAGACCGACCTATCGCTCGTCCAGCTGCTCGTCCGGTAAGCCCGATGGATACGAGCGAAGACTATCGTCCCATTCATCCCAGCAGTTACTTGACCCAACGAGAGAAAGAGCCGCAGGAGAAGAAAGATAATGGTTCGGAGCGCCACTTCCCTCTTGGCACTGGCACTGGTACGTGAGGGCTCCTTTTCCTGATACTTCGTAATTATTACACATGCCATCCGATCACTCAGAGGCTAACTTCGACCATAGTACGTACATTTGGTGGAACCTTCTACGCAATTGTTTGACAATCTGATGAAGTAAAGAAAAACAAGCTAACTTTCCATTACTCTTTACCAGACTGGTATTCCAAAGGGTGGAGGCCTCGCTGCGTCTCGCTGGGCTAATTAGCGCGCCACAGCCATCAGCGGTAGTGGACTCGTGGCAATCCCTTATGAAGATACTTGGATGACTGTCTTGTCGCTTTCTAGGTGACAATAAAGCTCTTTGCCTAGAAGGTGGTCATCTCACTATCACTGTTAAGCGATCCTTGCAAATAGGACAGTTTTCCTTTCCTCTATCTCCTCTAGTAAAAGGTACTCTTGTAAGTTTTAGCAGCTGGTAGCCAGTCGCCTCTCTTTGTTTGCACTAGCTAATTAAGTCGTTATATCCATCAGCCGCCCATGAGACGGAGGTTTGTTAAAGGGAAAGGCGAGTATCAAGATTGGAACAACAAATAGCTCAAACACAAGGATAGGTGATGAGGGTTTGAGTGAGATACAGAAGTCCCACTGTGGTAATGCACCAAAGATCACCATAGTAGCTGAGCAACCTGGTAGTTAGCAGGGTAATGAAGAAACTACTAACGAGGTGTTGTTCTGCGCTCGTGATACAGCTACTGTAATGGGTTTCGTGAGGGTGTATATCGATCACGACACTGGTCTACTAATGCACTTTGAAGTCCAAAATATAGACTTGTGATGTCTTCTGTGCTGCCCGCGGAGGTCACTAGACAGACAACACCAGACTAAACCCATTTCTTGCAGGCGCGATGCCGAATTGACGCACATAAACATGGCTGATTCGCCAGAGACGCAACTATTTACTTGCTTAGTGTCTTGCAGAATGACGCAAATGAACATGGTTGACTTGCCAAAGATGAATTTATTTGCATTATTTGTTTAGTGTTTAACCGGATCGGTAGAACAAGTCCAAATATGTCGCTGACGTGAGGAACATGCTCATCATTTCCAAGCTATCAGGGTGGTACCTCGACCAGTGTCTCTAATCCCAACATTGGCAGACACATCGCTTGTCAGCCTACAAGTATTAGTAGTAGCCTGATTCTATTGACGAGTCTATTGCTATGGTCCTTAGTCGTGTCACTCATGGGTGTGCACAGTTGGTGAGGAGAAGGCCGTTCGCTCTAATTGTACTCCCGGAGTACTTATCGAGGATGGCCGCCGTACCATTGAGGATATATTCAATAACCGATTGCTGCGCATACGGATTACTCCCGATGCTCAAACCATAACCTTCACCATTCAACGCAAGCCATGAAATATTTCTCAGCTACACCAGGGAGGACTGTCATACAAGACCAGGCCATCTATAAACACTAGGAATAAGAATGACTGATCTATCTGTGAGAACCGCGGAAAATGCATTGCTAGGCTATCAGACGGGTCTGGTTGAGTGACTTGCTGGCGGGTTCTGAACTTGTATACACACTTAATGAGATAGCTAAAGATTTTGGTGAGATCAACATGACTATTTTGAAAACCAACAGGTAATCCGATGGTTCGAGCTAATTATAATAACTTCTTCTGCGCTATTAGGAGTTTGCTACTTGCTTGTCTTTGTCTAGGTGCTCATGGTGAAGGGCCAGGATCCGTCACTACCACCGTCCCAACTCACTGTGCCTGAAGCAGTTTGGCCATCGTCTGCGGGAGTGTCAGTGTGATACAAGCCTTCATGGGGGGTGCAAGGGGTGGTAGATTGCGGCGGTTCGTGAGTACCAGGTGAAAGACAAAACGTGCAGGACTCACATGTATACGTAACAACCGCCTCGCTCAAACTGTTCGGCCAAGTAACAATTACAGAGACGCCGTCAGGCGCATATATGCAGGTGGCGTCTTCATTGTAAGCAGCGTTATGGAAGTGGTTACACTAAGTCGGATTAGTCTTCCGGCCAACGCTGTCGCATTTCTGTGTAGGCTTTGATAAATAGAGGCTTGGGATGAAACCTACAGAGACGGCGAAGCCAGGGAGTCCAGGGATAAAGTCATCGGTGGCAACTACAGCGAAATACTCATAGTATATTCCGTAGGCGCCTGTGTTGCGTTGCACCCCTACGAGGGCGGCATTGTGGATTTCGCGGGCTCCGACAATAGGAGCTGCAGCTACGGATGCCACTAAGGCGGTGGTAATGGTGAGAATTGGGGCAAGCATGCTGATAAGTCGAGATGGGCACTAGATCTACGAATGAGTCGCGCTGTCACTTTGGAGAGAATGCTAAGTCTGGAGTTTTGATGCCCTTTTATAGTTATATTTCTGTTTTCTTCAGGTACAGGGTGGCCTGGCTGTACTCGAATACACCAATAAGACACTCAGCATTTCGTAAGGCCACTGGTTCAAGCCGAATATTGTACTTTTTTTCGGAAATATCAGTCGATGTCTGTCTACTCGGATCTTATGAAGTTGTATTGCATCGGCGATTAGGGTATATCTCCGAAGGATCACGCAAAATTGACTCAATATCGCCCTTTAAGTACCATTTTGTATACACTTTTCCAGTAGTCTGACGCCTTCTCGGACCTTGGGACAGTAATGCCTTCGGAGAAGCTCACCCTCCCAGATACTGGCTGCGAACGGATTGCTACCTTGCTCGTTTTCCGACAAAGGATTGAACACGCCATCGCCTTTCCGCTCCTCCGTGTTCCAAAGGGCTGCGATCTTGCGTCCGTGGGTATTGCCCACGTCAGAAAGTAGCGCGAGGATGGCCTGAGCGCTCTTCTCGGGTACTTGGAGGGATGTGCTCATCAGTTGCTTGGCGAAGGAGGCTAGGCGGAGTGGAGGTGTGCTGCGAATGTTCCAAGGTGGGATCAAGACGGCCGTTAAACAGCGGATGAGAAGAACAGTTGTGGTCTGGAGATTGACCTTGGCGCCGGTTGGTCTTACTGGCGCGTCAGGGTCTGGTAGATGGAGTGAACGAGCCCCGAGCTCGAGATCGGGGTTGAAGGATATAGGGATCAGGGTCTGCCAGAGGTGGGTAGTGAAGAATGAGAGATCGAGGTGGAGATCTGAGCGTGCGTTGTGTGCGTCTTGACCTGCGAGTAAGGCGAACGCTGTGACAGTGCAGAGAAGTGCTTCACGGGTAGGATTGCGGATAGTGGTTGTTTCGTCGTCTTCTTCCTCCGCACCTTCGGACTCGTCATCTGCATCTTCGAGGAAATCGCT
Organism: Xylariaceae sp. FL1272; assembly: GCA_022432385.1. Taxonomy (NCBI): domain Eukaryota; kingdom Fungi; phylum Ascomycota; class Sordariomycetes; order Xylariales; family Xylariaceae; species Xylariaceae sp. FL1272. The sequence goes on from JAJJXC010000002.1 coordinate 1,406,495, forward strand.
GTGCCTGATCAGATCCTTAAGAGCCTCGAGGAGATCACCAAAGAAGTTTTGATTGATCAAGTGGCTGTACTTCGCCAGACCCTCCAAGACGGCGCCCATGATATGAGGAGTGCGAAGCTTGAGAATCCGGAAGTAAGTGCCAAATACTGCTTTTAACGTGTCGGACTGCATTCGATCGCGCTCTTCGTAACTAACAAGAGCATCGGCGGCAGCCATATCTTTGTCCAAAGCCTTCTGCTCTTTCATCCTAGAAAAAGTTAGCTCAACAAGTCCCGTCGATAGGTCGAGAAATGCAGAATCAGATCTTGTTTTTTTCTCGTATAGGCAGAGAAGCTCGATTTCTTCACATACTCTTTTCTTAACCTTTTTGTTCGGAACTGCTTCTTGAACTTTGGTTTCTTGCTCTTGGGCCCCGTCTCCAGCTGGTCTGCTGCTTCGTTGGAGGCTCTCCCCGAGTATTCGGACAGGAGACGCAAATGCAGAAATAAATTCAATACTGATTCCTCCACCATGAACTCTTTGGATCTCATCATCCTGCCGAGTGTCGAAATAGCTTCGAAAGACGGGCGGCCTTCATCATCGTTTTGGAACAGCTCTTGGAAGGCATCCAGGCACTTGACGAAATCCTTATCAACACGACGATGGCTCAGCTTTCCGACAAGTATCTTAATGAGATCTCCGCGGAAGTTGAAGTGAGGAACTGAAGTCAGCAATGTGCAGGCGCATGCAATGGCAACACTGGCAATGCCGTTCGAGTCACCCCGTCGCCCTGCTTTAGCATAGCGCGCAAGTTCTTTCACGTAGACCTGATAGCCTGTAACGAGCGCAGTCTCGAAAGTCCGTAGTTTTCGCACGTCCTTGCTGAGTCTCTCCTGAGAGGGCGCATCTTCAGAAACTGCGCGTATTCTATATCCCGGGATTATATCCTTGTAGATCGCCATCCGCGTAGCTAGTGACAGGGTAATGATGGCGGGTATTTTGCTTTCTCCGATCTTGTTGAGAGCTTTGAACGCGCCTACATTCTCGTCGGGATCGCTGTTGAGCATGGTTGCGATTTTTGCAAGCTCTTCTTTGGCCTCGCGAATCTGCTGCTTGACGGGGATCTTGGGTTCTTCTATGGGTTCCCTGATTTCATCGTCGCTCGGGACTGAATGGTCGTCCCCACCATCTAGCCAGTCTTCATCGCTCTCGATTGCCGCCTCCACCGGTGCAGACACAGCTTGTACACGTCCATCTGGCAGTTTCAGAGGTAGTCGCGTATTCTTGCCTTCTTTCTTAGCTTTCTTGTCGCTTCGTGCCTTGTATCGATCTTCGAGGAGGTCCCAGTTGGATGCATTTTTAAAGAAAGCCTTTTGAATCTTGGCGTCAGACTGTGAGCCGCCCTCATCTTCTGACTGAGGTGGTGTCAGTTTCCTCTTTTTAGCAGGCCTGGACGCCATGTCGTTTGCAAGGAGACCGTCGATGGAATGATCCGCGAGATCTGTGAGAGAACCGTCTTCAACGGCTCACCAAGTTTTATGTGGGGTTTACACGAAGGAGAGTCTTGTTGAGAAGTACCAGCTGCCGCTCTGAATGGGCGGAGGAAATTATTTACCTATGGCTTTACCATGTAGGGAATTCAGCTAAGTTATTGGATGGACCCTCCGACATTGATCGATAAGAGCGCTATCGCCCAACTGGCGCCCAACCGGATCGATTCCTGCTCTTCACCGCCAAAATTTCCAAAGCGGCAGAATCAAAGAATCCCAGGTTCCCAGTAGATTCCACCCCACCTCGCTTTTGCGCCCAGAAACGCTGACAGTGTTGCGACCTCAAGCTCGATCCAGTGATACAAGTCGCCACGTTGGCTCTTCGCATCACGGTCTTCTCACACCAAGATTCCGAGACGCGATCTATCGCAGACACCATGAGGCCATTAACAGAGGAAGAGACGGTATGGCCTGCGTCGCAGCATGCCTCGTTCACGCGCGCGATAGAGCTAACATTACCTTAGAAAATCCTCTTCGAGAAGCTCGCTAACTACACAACCGACTTGAAACCATTGATCGTGCCCCTCAGCGATGCACCCGACGCCGACCGATATGTATTTCGACTCATAAAAGACCGCGTCTATTACGTACTCAACTCGATTGCCAACCGTACGACCTCCCGCCCTGAGCACAGCATCTTTTATACATTCTCTGCTTCAGCGCCTAGTCTGACCAATATTCGCAGTCGCTACGTCTTTTGCTCGAGATAACTTGGCCTCCGTGGGCATCTGCTTGGGTAATTCTGTGCTTGGCCTAAGATTTCCATAGATTTGCTCGCTGACGGCCCCTTCCAAGGCAAATTCACAAAGACATTGAAGTTCAGGCTACACATCACTGCCCTTCCCATTTTGGCTGCGTAGGTTCCCCGGTTCTGCTCAGCGCTAACACATTAGCTGACTATCTTGGGTACTACAGTCATGCTAGATATAAGATCTGGATCAAACGTGAGTTCTCAAAACAAGCACGATACCAAGGCAAGTTTGTTAACAGTGCATTCTAGCAAATGGTGTTATGCCTTTCTTATACGGCTCCCACATCTCGAAAGCCCATGTCGGCCGCTGGACTGAGGATTGCCCTTCCAACGTGGGCGTAATAGTGAGCTCGCTCACAGTAGCCCTCGTTTTCGCACCGCTGACCTGCGTAGGTTTACGACATGGGAGATAACCCGTTAGGCTGTAAGCAATCACGGCTACCATATCATGGGTTGTAAGTCTCGGAGTCACTGACATCCGTTTATAGTTGGCGTAGCAGCTAGAAGTACTGCAGAAGCGCGCAGACTGGATCCAACCGGAATCGTTGTCTTCAGACAAGCAGACTGTGGAGAATACCTGAGAGACGAAGACACTCTCTTCGCAGGCTAGATCGCCTAGGGAAAAGACAACGGAGTTTGGGGTTGTCATTTTGATAGGAATAAAAGCATAGAAGGCGTTACGATGATACCAAATTCAGTTACCGTCCATTTTGCAACCACATCTTGCGGGTCATTCCTAATTGTCACCTGTGTATCGTGCCTTCTTCCATTCTCGATTGAAGCCTTCGCTTGTGTATACTCGTTTCAACAGCTGGACGCTGGGTTTTCTCAAATGTGCAAGCAGAAGTATTCGAGTTTCCACCTGGTTGTTCAACGTGTTTTTTACAATTGGGCCTAGTGGCTGCGTATATGAACTACTAAATATATGTGTGAACGGATGTCCTTTTGCTGTATACTCCTCGAGAACTCAACATCTTACATTCGGCGCCTCTCTTTATTGCCCTCGTGAGACCAGAGACGTTGGCTGTAAAGCTTCAAACTTCGGTCTCTTCCTATCCCCGATCGTGGCCTCCAATATGCTAATTTTTGTTTCTCGATGCTCTGCGCGTTTCGCCTCTTCTAGCCATGGTACTTGAATCATAGGTACTTGCTGCCTGGCAAACTCTATCAGTGGCTGCGAATTAGGGGCGTTGACGCGTAACCCAACGCAGGAGACACGAGGCAAGCCGAGTGAAGCAACAAGGCGGTCCTCGCAGGCTTTCGAAAAGCCGACCAGTCGCGTGGGCTGCTGAGTTGGATCTTTTTTGGACGCCACTGCCACCATCTGAGGGAGATGATTGCTCAGAGCATTTGGTTGACCAGATCGGGCCACAAATATGAGAGAATAGGAGGGACTCGGTGGATTGTCCTTCGGTGAGGCAGCTTCTTGCGGGTTTGCTGTCTCTGATGATGCCTTTTGCAAAGAACGAGTGATAGAGGATAGTCCAACGTCGACATATCTCTGAAGCTCTGGAACAGGAGGTATTGGTGATTCGCCCTCTCCTTTGGCAGCCTCCTTCCGCTTTCTCTTCTTGGCACGGATACCTTTAGATGGTGGGATATGCTGAGCGCGATGATGACCTATAGGAGACAACAAGCTGATGTATGTTTTCTGTGAGCACAAGCTCTGAAAGGGGGGTTGAATTGTCCCACCTGCATAGAAGCTCAAGAATCGTGTCTTGGTCTTGTTGTGATATTTGAGGCCTGTGGTCCATTGAGCACGAGTGACGCGGTTCCGCCAGAGTCATTTGGGTGGAAATTCTTACCATGAAACTGCGGAATATGGCGTATCAAGCTGGAATGCCAATCTCTTCTTCTTCTCCATGTTGAACAAGGTGAAGAAAAAAGCAATATCGCAATCAACGTTCCAATCTGTAAAAGGCACAAATTGTCAAACTTGAAGAGGGCACGACTAGAATTGGAAGATAAGTCCGCTTACATAAGCAGGAGCAGGGAGACACCCCGAAAGTTTAGAGCGACTTTACTGGTACCTAAAGGTACCCTAGCTGGTTACGGGACTCTGATTAGCAAACTCTCCATGTCTATTGAAGATGCCCTTTTTCCTTTGCTCTCTTCAAACTTCCTTTATATACTGCCTACTTGAATTCAAAAGATATTTCTCAAGTCTATGGCGGGGCTAAAGAGATGGAGAACCAGACTCTTTTACCTACACGGAGGCTCGTCGTCAAATTCAGCTCTGAGAATTGCTGGGCTGGTTCCCAACTGGAATGACGACGTCATGATACTTCTGACTTCTCACCTCTGACCAAAGCGACATGCATGATTAATTTCTGCAGGCTACCTTTCGCTATTGGAAATGTCGCAAATTGATAAGCTTTGCCGAGGTCTCTGGCTTGAAGCTGTCCCAATTCAAAGTAACTCCAAAGGGTGGATGCATCTGCGTCTGGACCTCGCAATTACCTAAATTGTACGAGGTAGTTCATATCACATGCAACAGACATTCTATGCCAGACTGACTTAGGTACAATTTGACGACCCAGCAATCCACATGATATATCAGAGCCCTAACTAAGGTATCTTAATCTGCTCACACTTAAGTTGGACCGTTTAATTCTAGGTCCTCCAGGTGCATTAATGTCAAAGACGCCAGTCACTGAGTAAACAAGGCTTCCTTCGCACTGTCCCAGGCTACATGTACAATGCAGCATAAGTGACTGTTAGTTCACGCGGCCTGTTCCCGAAACCTATTTCGAGAGGTACTAATTAGTACCTGCCCCACTTGTGACTCCAAGGTCTGCAACGTGCCCCTCCCCCACTGCCTGGACAAGCTTAACACAGGCTGTTACCTCGAGGAACACAACCTGCCTACATCAGTTACGCACCTTATGTTGTTACCCAGTTCTGACCTGTTGTTAAACAACTTGTGGGCTTGCATTGATGAAAGCTTCCATCGGCATTTGGTCAAACCATCAACAACAACTACTTAGTAGCACGGACGGGAGCAACAAGTCTTTTACAGCCAGCCCTCTCTTTGCTTTTCGATACGCTGCCGGCCAGTCGCGACTTTCCTTGCGCCAGGTACTAGTCTTACGGAGCTGATCTGCACAGGCAATCGGCTCCTCACAAACTGATGGGACTAAGTCACAGCGAATTTATAGGTAGGTAGCTACCTCTACTTCGCATCCTTTGCGATTACCTACCTACGCTGGATAGGTAGTTTACCTTGCGTACGTGCCTCGGCGTCATCACCAGTGGTGTTCACTTGGGTCAAGTTGCATGCAGCACTTCGCATACCTTACCTACATGTACATATAGTAAGGTATAGGTAGGCGAGGTAGGTACATGTATGTAGGTACATGACACCATCTAGGTACGGCGCTGGTACTACTATCGATAGTCTAATGCCAGGTATCTCTAGGTAATCACGTCACTCTCCACCTTTAGCCATCAGGGAAAAGGTCTCTCTCATCATACCTTAGGTAAGGTAGGTAATCATTCTTCCATACTATTATTGGAGCATTTTGCATTTCATTCCTATCTGGACTCTTTGGCCGCCCTACTACGCAACGCACGCTTCAAGTTGCTAGCGCAGAAACAAGCGTCGACAGACAACGCGCCCCGTCCTAGGCAGAGGTAGCCTGCCCACCTTTCGTCTCTGTCCGCCAACAAGCAAAGGCTCAGGTGCCTGCCTGTAGCGTGTGTTGGCCGGAGGTAGTACTGTACCTAAGTACTTCCTAGCTTGACTGCCCTGCATTGCGTCTACTGCCTTGCAGACCAGGGGTTACCTATTTCCCAACGAGATCCAGTCGTCCCCTCCACGGTACCTTCCATTGGCAAGGCAGGTACTTCTGGCACATCCACCACACCCACCCCCGCGGGCCGCCACAAAATACTGGGTACCTCCCCTCCAAGACCGTCTCTTTTTCTGAGAGCTTCTCCAAGCGCAGCAGTCTGTCGTCACACTTTTTTTGCACCACTATCCGCAGCAGCTCCCCCCTTCAGCTCGCAGCCTCCCGGGCCAGACACACGTCGTCCGCGTCGTCCTCCACAAACAGGCTGCACATCTCGCACGCGCTGCCAATTGTGTGCTCTTCATCTTCGTCTTCTTTTCTCCCACAGCATCCATGCTCTCTGCATCCCTCTTCTTTCTACAGTCTTTAATCCCAGCCTCCAGCATCCTACCCCGCACAATTCCACCCACATGCTAACCTTGTCGTCTGCTAGACGCTGCCGAGCCTCGTCGAGGGGCCGCTGCACATCCCACCAACGCTTGCACCACCGCTTGCAGCAACGCGAGTCTCCTCGCTCGCAGCCCTCGCGTCTCCCAGATGGACCCCGAGTCAAGATCCGACGAGCCGCGAGATCGTGCCCTCTCCTCTGAGCCCAGCTCAACTCGTCCGAATCCCTTCGACGACGGCGACTTGTCTGCCCGCAAGCGCCGTCGCACCTCCCGCTCTGGCACACGCAGCCTCTCCGTCGAGTCTCCCCTCTCCCACCGCCCCCCTGCCTCAGACTCGGCCGCCCACGACATGAAGCTCGACACTCCCGAGCCCGTGCCTCCCAGCACCCCGCGCGGTTCCTCTCCGCCTCCCGAGCCTGTTTCCAGCAAGGTCACCATTAATTTGCGCAACGCCGATGCAGATGTAGCCCCAGCTTCTCCACCGTCCCCAACGCCGCTCCTACCACGAGGCGGCCATATACAGGCCAGCGTCGAGGATGTCGAGATTATCGACGTGGCCCCAAGCCAGTCTACTGACGACCTTTCCTCATCCCCGTCTGTCCTGAACAGCCCTGAGGAGCCTGCCATGTCGGTGGAAGACCTGGAGCAGGAGGCCGCATCGCGTTTCCAGCATGAGGAGAATGCAAGAAATGTGACCCTTGCGAACCTAGTCTTTGAATTCCCCTACCGCGGTGACAACGAGGCACTTATGGATACCGCCACTCGTATTGTGAAGCATCTGCGATCAAGTATGTCACCTGCCAGGTTCCGTCAAGCGCCAACATCTAATTATGCCCTAGATGCAGCTCAAGTAGACGATGCCGTGCATCATGTCCACGAGTGGCTCAGCCGTTGCCTAGCTCAAGCGCATTCAGAACCCTCTACCACCCTCGTGGAGATATATCAAGAACACAAGGGGTTTTGGAGATTACTTGCAGAGGTATACTTGCACTTCGCTAACAGGTAGGTGCAAGCTTGGGTTGCCACCACAGCCGTTGAGCTCTTGCTGAAATATTGTCTAGGTTGCTTTACTGCGAAAACAGAAGGTTACGGAGTCTCATTATAGAGTCTGGGGTCGCCTTTGCCCGTTTGACCGGGCTCATCCTTAGTATTGATGCTCAGGCGCTAGCGACGGGCCAATTCGTGACAGAGAATGACCTGGACTTTACCTGTCCCTATTATCTGCGATCACTTGCCGCATTCCCACCTCGAGAGGATCATGACGGTGGTCTCGATGGTTATGAGCCTCGCGACGTGTTCCAAAGCAGTCTTGGTGGTTCATTGGCCACATTCGTGTCTGTGATCACGGATTTCATCAGCAAATTAGGTCATTTTCCTAGAAGAAACTCGGAATACCTGGCCCATTGCTGCTATTTTGCGCTCACGGTAATCCGAGACAGCGTTCATAAGGTCGCGAATCCGGTGACGGTTCCTGCTGACCTACTCGATCGTGCAAAAGATAACATAGAGAAGGGTTATATTATCTATATCGAGATATCAACGGCCATTGACGCCATGATTGAGAAATCGATAAACAGCCTTTCTACGGACACCACGATAGGCCTGATCCAATGGTCGACAGAGATTCTGAGGCTATGTTTCCAAGGCAACTGTACACGTGCCGCGGCACTTGTCAATCAGCACCATCAAGATCATCCAGAACGGCTTGGTCGATTCACTCAGGATGCGATTCTTCTTGAGCGGCGGGTACAGGTCGCTTGCACGCTGATAAAATCTTCTCAAATGCAATTGAGAGTACACGCTGCCAGTGTATTGTGTGAGGATTTAGTTGCTCAATGGAAAGCATACACGCAGCAGCAACACCATCGAGATGGCCCCGAGGATGGTCACTTGCAGTATCTTCAGTACCTGTCGCATTATGTGACGAACACCGGTATCGTAGCGTACATCATCGGCCCAACATGTCACCCGGAGGTCATCATCGCTTGTGCCAACATCATAGGGTTTCTTGCAGTGACCAAGACATACTCGGCGACAGAGACTAATCTCCTATGGCAGACACTCACAACAACGCAGGACCCTCGGATCTGCAAGGCCCTAGTGAAGATGATGTGTACCATTCTACAATTATTCCCACCATCGGACATGGCGCTTCTCCTCGAGAAATTCCAAAACTTACCCATCGATGCGTTCTCTTCTCCAACAATGCGAGAGCTTTTTGACAGTCTCACGGAACTTCTCGTCAAAGGCCATCCCATGGTTCCATGGGACGTCTGCGTCCGCTTGCTCAGAGAATCTTCAGTCTTGACCGCCAGGGGATGTATTGCACATCCAGAAATCTATCAATTTGCTTCTGTGAAAATCCAGAGGCTACTGCGGCAAGCCAGCCTTGACGAAGACGGTCGATGCACTATTGCGTTGAGTTGCTTGGCAGACCTCGATTCATTGTCCCCAACAACATCCGGCAGTTTGCAAATATTGCATCTGCTTACACCGCATCCACCGGGTTTGAAACCTTTCGTTGACCGCCACAACCTAACGGCACTACTCATAAATGACTTGGATACTACTCTCCAATCAGCAAAAAGTATAGGTTTTGCAAATGTTTACTCGCATCAAGTCTGGCAGGCACGTCGGAGGCTGATCAGCAGTATCATTCAGAGCTATCCTTCCACAATTGGAATCGAGCAAGGCCAAATATTATGGGATAACCTCGTGGGTGACAAAGCTGCCAGTCAGGAGGACCGAAATTTGGCATGGGATGATCTGAATATTGCATTCGCACGAGATCAATCCCGGAACCAATTTTATTCCAATTGCCTTGATGTATTTCTCCCACGACTGCCACCTTCTTGTTACTGTCGAGGCTGTCTCACATTTGTTCGCGGAGTAATACTTCCTCTTGCCCGTGAAGGCGACACACTGGTCCACACCCTCGTTCTAGACGACGAAGATAGTCTCAAAGCGGCTGGATTGGAATTGCTTTGGCAGATTATCCTAACGGCGCCTGATCAAGCGATCGCAGATCAAGCTATATCGACACTTGTCTACGACGTCTACGTAAACAGCAAGATCATCGCTTCGTACGCGCTTCCACGTGCCCGAAAGGTTCATTTCTCGCTAGCCCGACGGTGCTTGTCACAGTTAAAGGCCGCTGCACAGAACCTAAAAGACTACAGCGATGGCACAGCAAGTGGTGGTGATGAACCGATGGTAATAGTGGCAACAGACAGCCAGTTTCGAAATCAAGAGTTCCAGTTTGCTCGTTCGTTGAAAGTACTGGCTATGCTTTTAAGAACCCTACGAACGAAATCCCACTTTTCAATTCCTGACCTACGCTCTCTCATGCTACCGTCGCCAGATGAGATTAATGGCGACCTTGCCGACCTGAAATACCAATCGTTTGATAGGGACATGCAAAGCGAAGTAAAGTCGCTGAGAATTGGGGTCAGGAACAGTGCTGCATCTTTACTCGCCAGTATACGAGAGGCCACTGGCTTTGACAACTACCGGCTATATTATCAGGGCAGGACACTGATTCCCTCTGAAGCTGATAGTTACAAATCTCTAGAAGAGCTCAAGATATGCAGTGGGCTGATACTGGTTAAAAAGGAGCAAGATTCTGCATTTTCGACTCTGCGCGTGAAACCAGGTGCATCGCCTCTGGAGATGGACATCCTCGCCCACTTTCAGGATCTATGGGGATATCTAAGTATGGAAGAAAAACTGGCCCGAGAGGTAAGGATGACCCATTCGACAATTGTGATTGTGACTGACATTGCTAATCCCGAACCCAGATATATGCTTTCCTCTGTACTATTCCGGCCGACGATTCAATCCTAGCAGTATTCGAGAGCCCAAACACCTCTTATCGCGAGGTGTTCCCTCTCGGTCAGCCGTTCAAATCCCTCTATGCGATACATGCATTGCGCGAATTTCTTAACAGCCGAAGGCTTAGGACCACCGTACCTTATTCATCTGCTCCTCTGAGCGACATCCAACAAATCGGTCCAATTGAACAACAAGATGCTGTAGCCAAAGTCATCTCATGGCTCATTTCTGCTGTATGCGATGCTGAGGTAGTTGACGAATGCCCGGCGGAAGGCATTCGAGTAATGCTCGCTTTCCAAATCGTGGATAACTTCCTCCTGCTTTTGAAAGGTGCGCCTTGTACACTTTTGCGAAACTACCTTTGTATACTTATGCTGACTTGATATTAGGTGAGGTGAATCTGCCGTTACTCGACCAACTTCTCACTCCGGCCTTCTACGAGCGACTCATTGCGCTACTTGCAATGGGTGCAAAAGCTGAGAGTAGCAATGGTGGGCATGAACTTGTTCATCGGTGTTTTGACGCATTGCTTGAGTGTTGCACCAAGAGTCGCGATTTCTGGAACCTCTTCCGAACCCAGCCCGCGACGAAGGAAATGATGTGCAATCTCTTACTTGGTGAGGATCGACCTGTTATCCGGAAGAGCGTTGCAAAACACATTAGCAGCAGGATCGCATATACCGACACATCCTCGTGTGTGACGACGGTCGAATTTGCCGAGCTTTTCTGGCCTATCGTCTTCGGGCTTCTACCTCATGCCATCTCCCAGTCACACAAGTGCGAGGAGGTATTTGTCTTAGCTTCCCATCTACTGAGAAAGCTCATAGACAGCGGGTCCACGATGTTCGACCTGATTGCCTGTGCAGAAGAATGTGAACGTTTCTTATTGTCTCATCTTGGCACAGAAGATGTGGCTCATCCAGAGATAGTCGACCACGTTGCATACGGCCTTATCAGCATTGTGCATCAAAGCATCAAGCACATTACTGATTCGGCAGAGCTGACACAAGGAAATCTTCCGCAGTTCTCTGCGAGCAGGATCTTTACGCAACATCTATTTCCACTTGAGCACAGTGCGGGTCTTTTGGGCCCCAAGGTCATCATACAAGCGTCTTCGCGGAACATGTTATATGACATTGTACTGGCTTTGACGAAGAAAAACCAGAGAGAGATGGTTCCCATTCTACAAAACTTGCATAAGCTGACACAGCCTCTTGAACCGGACGGACCTCGATTCTATCAGTACGATATTCCGCAGTCATTCGATAGACAAAGCGCCGTTCGGTCTATTTGCGGATACTCTGGATTGAGAAATTTATCTAACACCTGTTATTTAAATTCGCTTTTCACACAGTTGTTTATGAACTTGAGTTTCCGGCATTTCATACTTGAAGCGAAGGTTGAAGAGCCGAGTTCTCGTCAATTACTTCATGAGACCCAAGTCTTGTTTGCGTCACTCCAGAACAGCAAGCGCAGGTTCATCGACCCACAACCTTGCGTCGAGCAGATCATGCTAGGCGATCAACCCATCGACATCCACAACCAAATGGATGTCGACGAATTCTACATTCTTCTCTTTGACCGGTGGGAGGCACAGCTAGCTAGCGAAGCCGAAAGGAAAGTATTGAGGTCGATCTATGGAGGCCAATTGGTCCATCAGATCAAATCCAAGGAATGCGAACACATCTCCGAACGAATTGAGCCATTTTCAGCCATTCAGTGTGACATAAAAGGGAAAGCAAGCTTGGCAGAGAGCCTGCAATCTTATGTCGATGGTGAGGTGATGGAAGGAGACAACAAGTACAAATGTACCACTTGCGATCGGCACGTTGATGCCGTCAAGAGAGCATGCTTGAAAGATCTCCCAGATAACCTCATTTTTCACCTCAAAAGGTTCGACTTCGATCTTCGCCTCCTGCAGCGCAATAAGATCAACGATTATTTTGCTTTCCCGCATGAGATCAACATGCAGCCTTACACTGTGGAGCACCTGAGCGATTCTTCTAACAGCACCGAACCGGATATGTTTGAGCTGGTAGGCATTCTCGTGCATTCAGGCACAGCCGAGACCGGTCATTATTACTCTTTCACTCGTGAACACCCAACAAGTTCCAAGACACCTTCCTGGGTCGAGTTCAATGATGAAACAGTCAACCAATGGGATCCGTTACATATGGAAAATGCATGCTTTGGAGGGGCAGAAAATGGGGTCATGTTTGAAAAGGCCTACAGTGCATATATGCTTTTCTACCAGCGTTCGTCCGCTTTGCGACGAGAGCAGGAGTCATTCGAGGTTGCTGGCGACTCAAGACGCCCTCGGACTACAATCCCTCCTCAGCTCGAGCTCCAAGTTAGGCGTGACAATTGGGAAATTACCCAGCGCCATAACCTCTTCGACAGAGCACACATACCCTTCGTGTCTAGGATTCTTGAGATTGTCTGGTCAAGAAAGTGCTCGACCGATCATCAAATGGAGAATCTGGCAATGAGCGTCGCTTTAGGTCACTTGGATCAAATTGTCACTCGAGCCAAAGATTTCCCGGACTTCGACAGGTTTAGCAGCATCATTATCCAGGCTTGTCATCGATGCTCCAAGTGCAGTTTTGCATTCTGGTTTTACTTCAGGCAATTCAAGGAGGCGTTGAAAATGATGATTTTCCGGAACGCTGACTTGAGCATTCGCCATGACATCGGAGTCAGTTTTCTCTTCGCGTTGAAGAAAATCAAAGCCAGCCACGCCGATGAATATGGAAACGATCTTCAAGTTGGCGACGAAGTCAATTCCACCACAAGTGATTCGGATCTGACAGTTGTAGAGGCAACTGCGGACCTGCTTGTTTACGTGTCTGAAACGTTCCACGCCCGCCTCACAGCTTGGCCCGAACTCTTCGGTACTATCGTCGACTTCGCTAAAATGGGCCAACTTGAATCAAGTGCGTTGCTTGACAGAGACTTTTTGAGAAGGGCAATAATGATTGTCGCTCCATCAGAAACGTACGGTCCTCAGTTTGGTAGGTTGATCGCCAACCTAAATAAGAGAAACGCCACAAGAGCCGTGAACTACGAGGCTATCATCGATCTTCTTGATACTCTCATGGCCATCATGGATGGAGACATGTCAAACTACGTCGAGTCCCCCTCCGGCCGGCTCTCCGCGTCATTGCCAGACGAGTTAATCCCATTCACTGCAGAGGAGATCAACCTGCTCCATCAGCCATGGGACGATGGCGTTCGTGCAAGTGTCTTCGTTGACAGACTTATACTTCTCAACCAGTACCCTGTTGCAACGGATAGCATACTTCGAAGACTTGTTGCATACAATGACTCGCTGGATGACGTGGTGTTCAATACCCTCAGGCGCAGCGCCACAGGGCAGATTGTGACTTACCCAATGAGTCCTGTTCTGCGCGCAGCTTTGTTGTATTGCGCGTCTAGCCGGTCGGGCGCTAGAGTCCGAGATCTCATCACACACATCGCTTACCAATGCAAAGCACTCCACACGAGCGAAGGCCAATCTTTCTTCGAATTCCAGCGAGATGTTTTTGATGGGGCTCGTAAGACAGGAGAGAGCAACGAAATAATCACGCTACAAGGCCTGCGAAACCTTCCCCACTGGGTACCGGGCCTGTTGGGATATGCAGATCGTGGCGTGAGCCTTGCTACAGAAAGTTTTGTGAATGAGAAAGTGCTCAAGCACGGCCCGAACCCGTCGTTCGACTACGCAGATGGTGGGGAGGCAAGATCACGGGCAACGATTGCTGCTGCCAAAGAAGTTGCTGTCAACTGTCTAGAATATTTGAAAGACACATATGTTCTGCACAGAGCCCAGGCTGCACGGGATTCGATAATTCCTCTACACCAAGTCCTGCGAAGCTGCGAAGCCTATTTTGAGGCACATCCGGACACCGAGGAAGAATTGAATCGTGCATACAAGGAACAGCGTTTACGTAAGGACCTCCCCGATCTACTCGTCAGATGCGCCGTTGCTACTTGACTAATGCTGGAAGCAGCAGTATTGAATGCCATGACTTCCCTAACGGTCGACGAGATAGACGACGACGGCTCGGGTATGTTCAGCGACTCTAGCACTGCGACTACAGAATATGACTGCTGACGACGTCAAGATTGGGAGCAGTCGGTTGGATCTGATGATAGCCTTGTCGAGCTAAGCAGCATGCAAGTAGATCAGGACTTCGTGGAAGGCACCTTGTAGTGACTCGACATAACCACGGGATGTGCTCAAACGTGGCAATATCGATTCTCGGGCGAGACTCGCAGGGCCATGATCTGTTTTGAGCTGGACGAAACTGGTAGCGGTGGTGTCAGGCGTCGGGTCTGTACATTTTGTCTGAGGGCGTTTGGGCTTGCTTGGAGTCGGCACTGGCTGTAGAGAAATGAGCTCCGTCAAACGTGGCTTTGTTATATTATCAGGAATACTCTCGGAAAATGTCAGACTAAGGGGAGATGGAGTGGACAGTGTTGTCTGCAGAAGTGATGAAGGATAGCACTGGCCGATGCGAAGCATGCGCACGTGTATCTTGAATCTCGTCGGGGGTCAAGCGCCTAATTCATCACACGAGAGTATACTGTTGGCTGCAAATTGATATGCTTGGTGATGTAGTCCGGAGCGTGGGGACTGGAGACGCTTTGCTCAGATGGTCCCATTTTACTGAGCCTTTGAGAGGTGCTCGTCGTGGGAGGTGGTTCGCATGTCTATTTTTGACAAGCTCGACGGCGTTTGTATGATCTGGACCAAAACAGGTAGGCGATGAAGACA
This sequence comes from Xylariaceae sp. FL1272, assembly GCA_022432385.1. NCBI lineage: Eukaryota > Fungi > Ascomycota > Sordariomycetes > Xylariales > Xylariaceae > Xylariaceae sp. FL1272. Next base: position 1,421,563 of record JAJJXC010000002.1, read on the forward strand.
TGTGGTTGTGATGAGTTACCTGTAGCGGTGAGGGAGGTATTGTCACGATTCACAGAGACGGGGGGACATAATTGTCGTCATGCAGACCTTGTATCTATTTTTGTCATGTCGCCGATGGGTGGAAATCTATATTTGGCCGCACGTCCCCCACTCGTAGCCGCCGACGGGAATTGCGTCGACGCGGGGGAGGGCTCCTAGCCTGCTAATTGGCTGTTGTTGTGATTTCTACCTACCTACTGTACCTAACCTAGCACGTAAGCTTCTTGTTGTGCATATGCGCCTGCGGGCACAATATCTATCATTCTGCATCGGCAGCTACCTTTTTCTTAGCTGGCAGCTCCACAGTAGTCAATACCGCTCCCGCCTACCGCTGTAGGTGTGATAGCCAGGGAAGAGAAAAGATTAGAATAGAGGCACGGGCTAGAGAATGCCTCTCTTCAGCAATATGCACCCTCCCCCCTTCTGCCCTCGGTTTCTGAGCTTCGGGACTGGGAGACGACGAGGGCGGGTCACGGGAATGAATCTATTTCCGGTGCATCTTCTTCTGTCCGACCAACAGACCGGACACGACAACAACCAGGTAGAAGAACACCTACAGTAATACCGCTTCCGGCTTTGGCTCATAACAGGTACTCATGCACAGGGCTCTCCCGAATCACATCTCCAGACCATCTCCGGTTGGTTTTGTATCGAGCTCTGTGTCTAAAAACAGGCTATCCGTGAAATGCAAAATCAGTCGTTGCAGATCTGCAGCACCAGCTACAGCCGTCCTGGACTTTGTCTGCTTGGCATCACGTCTGTCAGCCAATGCGGGTTCGGCAGATGGGAGAGAATTCGAGGCTGCAGACAGGGGTGTAGCGAAGTTGATGCACGCTGCATGCATGCGTACATCAACATCAACGCAACCCACGGGAGTGAACTGTGAAATGCATTTTTCTTTGTTTCTTCCTCGCTTGGCCCACGATCGATGCCGTGCCACCCCTACACTGACCCTGACCACGTCCTCCGTTTCAGATGGCCTTTGTTTCAAATTGCCATGTGGTCCAGCTATCTGTTAGCCGCCCGACTATATTTGTCTCTGTGAACCTACGTGTAATCATCCCCCCATAGCACACCACGCTGTAGCTACGTGCACAACCTTTCCGTCTTCGTTTCAGGGGTCCATGTTTACTGCAAGCCCGATTTTGGGTCTCTTTGTTTCAGACGAACGTTTCGAAACCATGGCAGATCTTGTCACATCATAGATGGCTTCGTGCAGATATAACACTCCTTCTAAACCCACCTCCATGCCATTGCTCCATCGTCCCGTGAAACCTCGAGACTCGGCAGCCTACCATCCAATCGAGACCACAAAGGTTGAGCATTGCATTTGCAGGCACGGCACTGCCTCTTCCTCTTTACTTTCTTTCCCTGTAGTCTTTCCCTTTGCCACCTACCTGTCATGTCGTTTCCGAAACAGCGCATAAGTTCGCCGCTAGAAGCTGGCACGTCGCTCTTTGATAATCTACCACCGCGGATCACAGAAGCCCTTGAATATGCATCGAAGCGTCTTGCACGGAAGAGTCTGCACATTACTCTCATCGTTGTGAGAAACGACTATCAGATCCCCAGCATAGCACCATGCACGACTCCTTCGATGATATCGCCCCCACAGACACCGGAGTTGACGGGCTTCGCCACTCCCTTCCGTTTCACATCCTCAGTCGCTGGGCTTCGTCATATTGTACGGCGGGGCACCGGCAGCTCCCTCGCGTCGACCACGACCACCGTGTCGGATTCCACACCTGGGACGCCTAGTTTTGCGCCGCCACCAACAGAACCTGCTAAGAGCCCCCGCCGTTGGATGATGCCCCTGACGCCTGGGAGCCCAATGATGCCTTTGACACCACACACTCCGTCCAGCAGTGCCACGATAGCCACATCGACTTCAGCAACGTCATCAAGCGCCAGGAGTCAGGGTCCAGAATCCTTTGGTATCCGACTCGTCTATACGTCACCGCTCTCGCCAAAGGATGACAAGACACTTCGGACGGCGATGATCAAAGCGGAACGCAGGTTTCACCTAGGGGCCGCGGCATTCCCAACCGTCACAACGGCCTCGGCGTGTGGGTTCAATGCCGAGCTAGTGCGACGAAGCACCATCCAGAACGAGGTGCTATTCTCGTCTGAGGGACTAACGCTACTAGGTCTGGACAGGTTATATACCTTCAAAGCAGCCCTCACTGCATATGCTCGATCGATCATCAAGACGCCAAGTATATCAACACCAATGGGATCACCAGGCTTATCAAACCATCCCCTCCACATTCAGACACCCGCGCCTACACGTACATCATCAAATAGCTCACGTTTACTAGAAGACACAGTCGACTCCTTGCGGCGGCTGATACTGTCCAACGGTGGTGGTCGGCCCATGTATAAGACAGACTTGTATCGCAGTTTTGACTGGATGAGCATCCACCCAAAGGCGTTAGCGGACGTCGAACAAATGTATAAAAATGCATATGGCGGCCCTGATAGGCTGGGGCCCTTCATACTACCCTGTGTCGTGGCGAGCGCGGAAGAGAAAGAGTGTGAGACGGACTCAAGGAGGATGGGCTTCGTCAAAATAGGCACGCCGCCGCCGCGCAGGACGCAGACGCCGCCAAAGTCGCAGACCGCACCCGTCTTGAAGCTGAATACAAAATTCGCGACAACGCCGCGAATTGTCCGCCCCCAGCCAAAAGCCGTTCCACAAACTGTGGAGTCGGAACCAAGAAGCGACGTTGAGTCTGTCGTACATGGAAGTACCGACACCAAAATGCAAACCTCAGACGACGAGGTATTAGAGATCAAGTTGGATGGGTTGGACATTCGTGATGGAGAAGAAGAAGAAGAAGAAGAAGAGGGAGATGGAACAGCACATCCGCTTAGAGACGGACCGTTGCGGCCGTCGTTATTCTGGCCTGGGGGCCCGGCGCTGGGGGTGTCGATCGACGAGCTGCTGTCGCCAGTGGACCCCCGGCAGTCGCATCAGCTGGGGCCTATGACGCCGAACGGGTATGATGATATTTCACCCATCACGCGAGGCGAATGGGGCCATCTTTTCCAAGGGGAAACATGGACTACGGGGCGGACGGTTGGAGTCGAGACGTGTTGAGCCATCGACGACCAAGAATACTTTGCACGACTTTCGCATTTGTTAGCGAGTAGCGAACACTATTGTGTGAATAATGATACCTCAAGAGTCAAACGTTCCGCTGGCATGGGCTCAGCTGCGAGGCGAAGTACAGTGGGGTGCGTATCTCTATCAGCAGCATGTATGTAGATCATCACGCCGTTTCGACATTTCATACAGGTTGTATGCTTGTATGCCTAGGTCATGTAGGTATAATCGCACGATTACTCCATCTCCCGCCAGCGCACTGGGAAGCATTTCATATGAGGATGCCCAAAGGATACCGATTACCTAAACCCGGACAGCTGATGTAGGTACACGTAGGTATGTGCCTGAGGCTTGCACTCGTCCGTATAGGTACATGTATCTTACACATAAGCTTGCAGACAGCCGATTGAGAGGTACCTAGGTGGTGCCAGGTGCCTGCTGCAACCTACGTCCCCAGCCACCCCTTTCTTTGCCTGGCCAACGCGTGCGACAGCTCTCGCATTGGCCAATGCCGCCGGCCGTCGCATCCCACCAAACATCCAGCTCCCTCCACGAGAGTAGCGTTGGTTTGTCAATCGACACCTTATCCCATTTTCATCTAAACCCGCCAGCACGTCGCACACTCTTTCGCGCCTCCGCAAGTCTTCGTTGGCCAATCGTCTCTCGCGCGCGCCATCCTCTCGTTAGCAGCCTCTTGTCGCATTCCACCGCTGCAGTGACTTGATTTTATCTTAGAGACCGCTTTTTCGCAATCTCGCGCCGCATTCCTTTGGCTCTGCGCGACCGCCATCCGCCCCAAACACAAACTTACGTCGCCCACATAATCTAGCGCCATGGCCGAGGAATTCAATCCCAATGTCTTGGAGGAGCAGCCCGCCGGCGACGTCGAGATGGCCGAGGAGACCGAGCAGGACCCCGAGGGTGGCGCCGGCGCTGACAACACTGCCGACCTGCCTTTCGCTGAGGGCGGCGAATCTGACCCGCGCACCGCCTTCATCAGCTATCTGACCAGTCCCGTCGTCACCCTGATTGTGGGAAATGCCGAGAACGAGACCATCCTCACCGCCCACCAGGCCCTGTTGACCCAGAGTCCTTTCTTCGCCGACGCCTGTGCGGCTTTTGCTGACGACGGAAGCGTGAGTGCCCGTTTTCGTGTATCTTTGCGCTCGCTTCTAACCACCATGACCCCTCCCACAGCCGCGACAGATCGACCTCCAAGCCGAGGAGATCGACGCCGTAGGTTGCTTTCTCGAGTACCTCTACACCGGCGACTACTTCCCCAAGAAGCTGCCGGGCCAGCGCGTGCTCGAGGCCGACCCGACCGTGCCCGCCGTCGACGAGACGGGCGACCAGCTCCTCAAGCACGCCCGCGTCTACACCATCGCCGAGAAGTTCGGCATCGACAAGCTCAAGAACCTCGCCAGCAGCAAGATCCACTGTGTCAACTCCACGGCCAAAGGCGAGATTACTTACGCTCGTTACATCTATGCCTACACCAGCAAGGACGATACCGCCGTCCGCGCCCCCGTCGCCAACTTCTGGGCCACGCGCAGCCACACGCTGCGTGCTGAGGCAGAGGACGAGTTCAGGAATTTGTGTCTCGAGTATCCCCAGTTTGGTTACGATGTTCTTAGTAAGTGCTTCTTGTACCTTGTATCCCCGTGTGACTTTAGACTGATGATGTGACAGCGCGCGTGCTCGACGAGAAGCTCAAGCGCGAGAAGAACGAGAAGATGCACCCCGCTACCGGAAGCGCGAGGAAGCGCGCCAGACACTCAAATGTGTAGAGTATTTGACATGTTCGCTCTCAAGGTGTGAGACAGTCGGAATGTTGCTCTGCGCCACATAGTGGCTACAAGATATGGGCCATGGGGAGGTGCGAACTCGTTCCTGCGGGGTTTTCCGCGGGAGGGGGGCACCTTTGTACCATCACTTTCATCATGGTGGATTTGGGTTCCGGTCTACACAAACGGCGTGAACTTCTTTCTTTCCCTTTGTTGAGGCTCGCGGAAATCCTAAACGTCGCTGGATTGCTTGGTCGCGAGCTGACCATGGGGCACTGGGATGGGATGGGATATGTACAATATGTAAAAACAAAACGCTGGAGCTCTGGGACATGCGGGCTGATGTAGCGTCGAGCTTGGTTTTTACCAGTTTGCTTAGATACCTAGTAGGCGCTGTTTGATCTACCTACTAAGGCGACATCATGACATGTTTTTCTTTTATATCCGTGGAAACCTATAACATTGGGATGCTATATCGTGTGCTATTCTCTGGATATGGATATATCAAGGGCCTATGTAGCGGCCTACATGTTCTAGGTGATGTGACGTTCTGCGCACGTATGCAGGGCTCGACTTCAGGAATTGCTGCCCATAAACGACACGTCTCATGCGAGGCGCCTAAAAACCCCATAACAACATTACAGATAAATACATCATCCTCGCCAACTGCAGCTCTCGAACATAACTCGTTCTTGCAACAAGATCAACCGGTCCACGACCAAACCCAAGGCGCTGCCAGTTCGTCTTCGTCTTGCTCAGCTTGTAGCCCCTCAAAGACATCCGGCAGATCGTCATCCCAGTAATCCCTAAAAGTGGTTTAGCAAATACTCATCCAGCGCACTTCTATACCCATCCGTGTCTCCTTTCTCGGAAGAGCAAGGGAGTTGACATACCATCCATCAGGCTTCTCAAAGTTCATAGACCAGATCGCCCTATTATTCTGGCTCTCGATCAAATCCTCAAGATCCAGCGCCTTGAACTTGGTTCTCAGCTGTCCCAGCGTGTTTCGCTGCAACATGTATCCGACGCGTTCCCAATACGGCGACAGACTCCCACATGTGTACTCGTACTTCAGGGATGGCGACACGAAGAGACCGGCGCGGAGGGAGATGCCGCCTCCGTCTCCGTTGTTGGCTTGGGTTTTCGTCCCGCGGATCTGGAAGCTTGAGCACTCCAGCACGCTATCGGGTTTCTCGGGTCGTTGCACGCCTCTGGTGTTTAAGGGCATAGTCCACGTGTCCGGCCCGCCGATGAAACGATCTTCGGGTGGATGGTGGCCTAGGGGATAGCTGCGGAAGGGTTTCTTTCTGTAACGGCTGTTCCGCGGCATGTGGAACATTGCTCGTGGGTCGTGACTGTTTGTGTCGTGACTTACATACACGGGTGCGGTGCGAATGCGGTAGCCACGGCGTGAGTATTTTCTAATGGGCAGAGCATGAGAGTCTGTGGGTGTAAGATGTTGCATTGGTTTATGCTTACCTGTGTAGTGCGACGTTGGAGTCGCTCGGCTCGGTTAAAGGGACGGTTTCGTGAAATAATAGCGTTGCACGGGGGAAGATACAATAGGCTTCTATATGGCGAAGTTGTAAGTAAAGATGTTGCTGCGAATGTCAAAGCATCAAACTATAGGATGTCATGTATTAAAAGTTGGATGGAGGAAAGCTAAATCGTCACGCGCTGCCAAACACATACTGTTCCATGAGATGAAATTCACTGTAGTAAAGAGGTTAGTATGCACCTTATTTTAGCAACAACCGCATCTTGGATTCGTTCTGGGGGGGGTCGTGGCAACCGGTTGCTTGGAGACAGTTGACGGTGCTCGGACACTAAAATGCAGGTGGTAGCCTGACATCAGGACACTTACTGATACACGTCGTATAGTACCCGTTGAGGATTGCCTTCACGGGCTGCTGTTTGGTAGCAACTATCTGCACTTTGCGCTCGTCTCGACTGTTGGATTTGGTGTTGCCCTTATAGAAGGTAATGACCTGGTTAGCAGTTAGAAGGCTTGTTTAGTTGTGGTTCAACACATCCGAATACTCTTGAAACTTCTTCCAATGTTCCATAACTGGCCATTTCAGCGTATCGGATGTGCTCGATATCCTTGTCAGTGGAAAAAATGTAGCCCTCCCGCTCGATGAGATAGTCCGTCATTTCTTCCACGCCCTCGCCCTCGCGGATATTGAGGTCGAGGTCTGATTCGGGCCAGTAGGTGCATGCGAAAAACTGCAGCGCAAAGCTGCCTGATATTAGTCCATCGACACGGCCAAGCTCGGCGCGGAAGGCCTGTGGATTATCGAAGTAGCGCTCTAGCTTTTCGTTGATCTCCCATAGGTAGGCCCTTATGTCTGTCCTCATGCCATAGCTCGTCTGACATAGGTTGACAATGCTTCGTGTGTCTCTGTCACACGGGAACGTGTTGCGTCAGCTCTAGTGTCGTCAATCTCAGGTACTACCAGGGACGGCACGTTACTCTAGCTTCACAGTGGTTTTGCTAAGAAGACAGCAAGAGGCTCTCGGCATATACATACTAATTACAGTCAGTATCTACTTAGGATAGCATACTAAAAATGAAAACAAAATGAGCGTTTTCAAACCGGCAGCCCAGGTCGGAACATACCAACTCTCGAAAGATGCGCGTTTGAATAGGGTATTGACCAAGGAGGCCACGGAGCGTAGGGCGGGTGGCATTGGGTGGCTCCATGGGCATTTTGAAGATGATGGATGTCAGATGCGAACAAGTCGAAGCGTGTCATATGTGTAGAGCTATCGGTTGCCACGAACGAGAGTGAGCAAACAATCATGGACCGGGGGATTAGGGCCAATGCATATTACGGCCAACCTTGTACGACAGCCAACTCGCATTCAACCAAACCCTGGATGTATTGAGGTACAGGGAGGTAACTCACACCAAGCACTAATGCAGTCGATCTCGTCGCATCGCAAAGCAGAAAAGACTGTGCTTTGACTGCCTAAAAGTGCATACTGGCGGACTGCCTGAGAGTTGGAGTCGATGGGCGGCGATACGTGACCCAAGCTGTGAGCCCCTGGTCTAATGCCAGCAGCTGCTAGTAGGCTAGCGGCAGCTGAAGGCAGATGCATCCGTGTATCCGTGTTGCATTCATGGACTGGTCACATCTGAAGTGACGCCAGATGCGATATAAATATCCTTTGACAGCGAATTGGCTCCTCCCTTGTTGTAATGGGTGCCGATACCCCCGAGGAGTGTTGATGTCCTGACTTGCTGAGAGCTCCTTACCTAAAGGTACCTAAGTATGCCTTGGACTCTAGTAGTAACTGCCCGTAGTAGTAACTGCCCGTAATAGTGGGGTCCGGCATTGGAAAGACAAACAATACTTCAATTCTTGATATACCAATCATCCAACTAGGCAAAGAGAGCCTTTACTGTAAAAAAGTAGTCTGGCTACAAGATTAATTCAGTCGACCTCAACATAAGCAGTTTTGCTATGTACCTATATCTTACTCGGATCTAAGTCTAAGCGTTGTTCCCTACCGCAATGTCCATGCCTGCGGTCCACGGAGGTATTCACCTACGATTCTTATAGCATAGTTCAACCGTGGTTAGATGATTTTAATGAAGGCCTTTTTTCTGTCTTTTCTTCCTTTTTTGGAATGATATATCATATTATCTGAAACATCTGCAAAGTAGTATGCCTAACGCCTCGCCGGTTTGAAGTACTGCAACCCATCATGCCCTCTAGGTATCCAACAAAACGCCGTTAAATAATTCAAGTGGCCCGGTCATGATTCACTTTTCCAATCTTACGGATGAATTACTGAGGGGGATAATATGGTTGTCCAGGAGCCGGTGTGCCTTGATGACTGTGGGGCTGTTGAGGTACGTTTTGTCCGTAGATTCCCTGGGCGCCAGCGTAACCGGTATTTTGCATATACGCGTCGTATGGAGGCGCCTGCTGGCCGTGAGGGGCGTATCCTGTGGGTTGTTGGTTTAGGAATGGTTGTGATTGTTGTGACTGCTCGGGAGACAAAGTAGCAGCGGGAGTGCTGGCAGCAATGCCGGTAGCCTTCTCGGCATCGTTGTCAGAACTATGCCTTTGCCACTCGAGACGGAAGAAGTGCGCAACATCTGAGAGTGAGTTGTCAGATCTCTTGGTCAAGCGTTTCAAACAGTTCGCATTATAGCTTACATGCAAATGTAGTAATGAAGAGTAGGAGCATGATAGCTGAGACACCAGCAACACCAGAGAGTGCACCCAGTCCGGCTTGGTTGGCAACGGCATAACGCTTGTAGACTGTACAGTGGCCAGCATTGATAGCACTGCCATCATCAGTGCATGAAGCTGTGACTGATGTTGTGAAGGCAGCGCGGAAAGCAGCATTGGCGCCGAGGCTGGCCAACCAGAAGATGATCATGACAAAGTCCAGCGAGAGGGTCGCCCAAGTGTTATAGGCCGAGCGGCAAGCAGCATTGTGCTCAGAAAGGATAGCATAGACAGCTATAATCCATGTGAACAAGCCCTAGGGAAAGTCAGCCTTCAGGCTTCTTCGCGCCGTACGCTTGGGATCATAAGCAAGTACTCACAGATACGATGGCGAAACCCAAGCAATCAGCATAATAACCATGGATAAAGAACCCAGCCAGAGCGACGGCAATCAACGAAATGACAATCTGTGCAACACGAATGCCGATAAACCACTTCGGTGTGGGTATGAGAGTCTTTCCTTTCTTCACGGACTCCATGGTGATTAATGACTAGATGAGTGACTTTGAAGATGTGCCTAGTATTCGACTTCCGACTTATGACTGGACGAGGAGATTGAGAATGCCCTCATGATGACTTCAAAGGAGGATACAGAATCATTTTGTACGTCTCTATTCAACCCTCGTCTCTCTCTCGTGATTCAGCCGCCAAGGAGAGCCAGGTCTCGCCTATCTTGCTGTAGTGGAGATTAGACAGCCATGTCTCCCAGCCGCTCATCCAGCTCGCTCTCCGAAATCAAGCGCCAGACATGCGTCCACGTCCAGACTGCCGACAAAGCTGGGGCTCTTTGAAGCTGACTTGACGGGAACTAGCATTGGTTTTGTTCAGCTAACTGCTCAGCCGCACTGCCAGTGGAGCGACATGATTCCAGCCCAGACCACCCTCGTCGACCACGTTCAGCTTTGCTAACCACTCAAGGTGTAGCACAAAACAAAGACCCAATCTTGTGCTTGTCAAACCGCTTGGCAGGCCTCGGCAAGGCAGATTTCCAGCTCATTACTTGGGCTCGTGGTTCATCCCGCAGGGTCTAGCCTGTAGAACGAAGTGATTAGCTATGATGCTGACCCGAGAGTTTTGCTTTTTTAGGCGTGGCGAGAGATTTGGGAGCGCCAACGAGTTAGATCTGGGATACAGTACTAACGATTACGGGAAACGAGCAGAATCGACCAAAATGAAGAAGAGAACGTAATACAGGAAGAACGTTGAAGCACAGCATGATCCTCTCCAACTTAAGATCTCCACTCTGAACTTTCATTGACACATGTTTCTAGATATTGCTATTGAAGGCTGGAGGAAGGTGATACTGATACAGTATCACATCGCCAACTTACTGCGTTCATCAAAATTATTGCGCTGCACAGACTTGCTGAGCTGTATAGTATGCCTGTTCGAGTGTTGTGAAGAAGCCAATACGTAGGGCTAAAGGATAACAATCATTGGTGGCGTAGAGCCCACAAGGAAAAAAGGTGGAAGGGGTTCAATAGGTCGTCCGAGACAGGCGATGCAAGACCCATGGGCATTAACAGCTAGATATGCTGCTTGTTGAATCTAAGCTCGAGTTGAACAGAATGATGCCCGATTTCCTGCCCGCTATATAAAACCCAGATTCGAGCAGCTCTCATAAGTTTCGTAATCTGTAAGATACTTCCTTATTTAAGATTTCGCTGTTGAAGGTAGAGAACGCGTGTGTTTTCAAGCTTGAAAGCAAGCATACCAGTGAAAATAGGTTGCAATGCCAGCTTCACGGCAATCAACTATTGTTGTTGGACACGGGGACTGGAACATACATGTCGAATAGTCTCAAGGCTACAGAAAACATTATCTACAGAAAACATTATAGCCATGGAAGGTATAGCCGATACATCATATGGACTATCTCGATACACTGATATAGTGCCGAGTCACGTTCACTTAATATCGACCTGGTTCCCGCCTCGGTGTCGAGTCGCGATGCACGCCTACTGAGATAATGAGAGTCTTGGTTGAATGTTGGTCAGGAACCGACCTCCACAGTTTATTATCATCCTAAGGGATTATCGTAGTACTCCGCTCGGCCATAAGCTTTTCAAACCAAATAAGAACGGCCAAAGGAAGGATGTATGGTTAGGACGGATGCCCACATCACCGCAGAATCTTTGTTGTACTAGGTACTCGTGCCAGAGGATACGCCACCCATCAATGCCCAGCTGGGAAAACGAGGTTTGCCATTTGATGATGTGCGTCCAAGGGGGCAAAAGAAGCCTCGCGCATTGCAGGGAGAGAGTCCATAGAAGATAGTTCACCACAAGTACCAACAGGCCAGCAATCAAGCTCCCTTCGGGGAACAAAAGCCTCCAAGGAATTGGACAGTGAAGAAGAACGCTCCGCCAGCTTGGAACAATGAGTTGAGCTTCAGCACATAAGATGATATCGCAAGCGATTTGGTAACCTGTAAGCCAGATCAAATGGATGTTCGTGGCCTGGGTTAGGCACCACAACAGTTCATATTTAGGATCTCGGACAAGGTGACCGCGTAACATGAATCTGTCAGCCTTCGCCATGAAGAGAATCCCCAGGAGCCAAAGAAAGACCGACTGCATGAATTGGAGACAGTAAGGCACAACGTGGTGATAGACGGGCGCACTAGAATGCCACTTGTTGTCCGTGATACGAGCGGAATCGACAGCCTGCAGCGTCCAGTGGTCTGCAAACCAAAGCGGCATTTGTTGTGCGACAGTCATGCCATGGATCTCGAGTAAAGGTAAAGTCGTGGCACAGGCGATAGCATAGCTTACGAGTGCGATGGCCGCATCAGCTAAGAATCGTAACAACAGCTCACGGAGGCCTGTGCGAGCATCATTGACCACGAGCTGCCCGTCCGCATCCCGAAGCAGTTGTGCGTTGTCCAAAATCTGGAACCAGCCGAAGCGGCGAAAGAAGAAGATATAGATGCGGTCATTTGTTACCGCGATCAAGCGTTTGCCTCTACTCTCCACGGTCGTTCCTAGGATGTCGAGATACATGGTGTTTTGGATTGCGATCAGTAAACAGATCAAAGCCTTGCCGGACACTTGTAGGATGTAGGTAAGGCAGCCATGCTTCGTGAGCCAACCGCTGTAGATCTCAAAATGAAGCAAGAGAACCAAACCGAGGAAGAGTCCGCATAGCCCCGTTCCTGCGAAGTTGAGGAGAGATGGCCTTTTGGCAGAAAGGTCAATAAACTCAGGTTGGTATTCTCTGACCGTCGCCGGGGCGGACGAAGGGAACATCAGTCTATAATACGGGCTCCAGCGCTCGACATGTGCCCGTACGTCGTCGGGAAGGGGTTCGGCTTCAAGTACAGGGAGCACATTGGCTTGTAGGCCTGCGTCGTCAGCCATGGTAGCACTTTTAGATAAAAGTTCAAGCCAAGGATAAATATCACCACAAGCAGCATTCTGACCTAGTGGGCATTTCTAATGCAAATGCAATAATAGATCTTATACTTAATATACAATGCTCAAAGGGAGGTGTCCGCATCGAGACTCTCAAAGAAACCCCCAACGCCATCCTTTCTTACGGTGTGGTGGCTGAACCGTGCGGTCTGTGGCGAATAAAGCATCGCTCAAGATGTAATGCACTACTAAAAGGAACGGTTACCAAGGTATCGAAGACGAAGACGACGAAGAAGAAGAGCATTTGTAGCGGACAGTACAAACGACCTAGGGCGGAGATGCTCCGTGGGCATCAATGAATGGATGACATCGACTTGGAAGTCCAGACCATGAAAGTTCGACCAGTCTTACTCGACTCGCTCGAAGTTGTTGCCGGCGGGTACCAGCGGCGTTTGGCGGGGTATTGGCTGTCGTTTTAGCGCTCATCGACCGCTGCCATTTTCAAGCCATTCTCAACGGCTAAACGCGCACGAAACCTTTCACGCCATACCACATAACCATGATGACAGACTTCTTCTTACTGTAGCCTTTTCGTTTCTTTCCTGTTCTATTTCCTGCTTCCTCGCAGCCTTCACTCGCACTTCGCATCCTCGCCTACCCGTCTTTTCCTCGCCGTCTCTTCCTCTCCCACGCAAGCCCCTCTACACTATGGTCGCCGCTGACGGCGCCAACGGCGCCTCCAGCTCTATGCTCCCTCCCCTCCCGCCTCGTGCCGCCACCGCACTCTCGGCCACCGATCTCATCGGCAACACGCCCCTCGTCCGACTCAACAAGATCCCTCAGTCGCTAGGTATACAATGCCAGGTCTACGCCAAGGTCGAGCTGTTCAGCGCCGGCGGAAGCGTCAAAGACCGCATCGCTCTGCGCATGATCGAAGCCGCTGAGCGTACCGGCCGCATCAAGCCCGGCGACACCCTGATCGAGCCCACCAGCGGCAATACCGGCATCGGCCTGGCCCTCGTAGGCGCTGTGAAGGGCTACAAGACCATCATCACCCTACCCGAGAAGATGTCCGCCGAGAAGGTCTCCGTGCTCAAGGCCCTCGGTGCCACCATCATCCGCACTCCCACACAAGCCGCCTGGGACAGCCCCGAGAGCCACATCGGTGTCGCTCGCCGTCTTGTCAAGGAGATCCCCAACGCCCACATCCTTGACCAGTACTCTAACGAAAACAACCCTCTGGCCCACGAGTTCGGCACCGCCGAGGAGATATGGGAGCAGAGTGGAGGTCGCATCACCTGCATCGTCGCCGGCGCCGGTACCGGCGGTACTATCACGGGTCTTGCCAACGGTCTGCGCAAGCACAACAAGAACATCAAGATTGTGGCGGCCGATCCTCAAGGCAGCATCCTTGCTCTTCCCGAGTCTCTGAACCAGGAACATCGCGACGAGCCGTACAAGGTGGAAGGTATCGGTTATGATTTCATTCCCGAAGTTCTCGACCAGCAAAAGGTCGACAAATGGTACAAGACAGATGACAACGAGTCTTTCCAACTGGCTCGGAGGTTAATCGCAGAAGAAGGCCTGCTCGTGGGTGGTAGCTCGGGCAGTGCAATGGCCGCCATGGTCAAAGCCACGAAGGACCTCCATCTTGGGAAAGACGACGTCGTGGTCGTTATGCTGCCAGATAGTATCCGCAGCTACCTGTCGAAATTCGCCGACGACGATTGGCTGGCCGCCAATGATTTGCTTCTGCCCGCTGATGCTGCCGCCAAGGCCGCCATCACCGAAAACGGCAACGGAAAAGTCGCTGCCGGGGAGAAGACCGACGACCCGTATGTGGGAGCTACGATTCGCTCGCTGCGGCTCAAACCCGTAACATCTGTTCTGTCGACAAGCTCATGCGGCGAAGCCATCGAGACGATGCGAGATCGCGGCTTCGATCAACTCCCTGTTCTGGCCGGTCCCGGCGGGAAACTTGTGGGTCTCGTGACCCTCGGAAACTTGCTCAGCTACATATCACGGGGCAGAGCCACGGCGCAAAGCGAAGTCGGAGACGTGATGATCAACTTCGGCAGAGTGGACGAAGTGGTGACTGATATCCGCGAAGGCAAGGGCGCCAAAAGACCGCGCGAATACGTCGAGATCACGCTCGACACACCCCTTAGCGAGCTGAGCCGCTTCTTCGAGTGGAACAGTGCGGCTGTCGTCACGGAGCCCTCGCAGAGCAAGGAGCAGGCGCTCACCAAACCGGTCGCTGTTGTCACCAAAGTTGACTTGTTGACGTGGATGGTCAAGCAGACCAAAGTCTAGGTTTCGCCCGAGCACTTGCTTTGTTTTGTTTGGCGACGGGTACGGGCATGGGCACGAATCGGTGTTTTATGGGCATGGAGTCATGGGAGCATAGAGAGCATCAGCTCACAGTTCAGAGGTAGATTGGCTGGCTTATACACGGCAGACACAGACTCAACGTCTTTTAATACGAATTATGACAGAAGGCGAATGTTCTGGTACGACTACATGCCCCCACAAGTTGGAGTTGACATGTTAATGTCAATATCATGAGTGACTGTCTTACTTGACCTTTCCAGTCTATCAGCATTGCCAAGCCTAACCCTGTAAACGAGCCACATCTCGAATCATTGAAAAACTGTTAATATGTCTCTTTTTACCATTATTTAAAGGCTGTCATAACCCGACAAGCGCTTGGCCATGCGCATCCGTGGCCTGCGAACCTAAATACGCTGAGCAATCCATTCCCACCATTTGTCCACATTCTGCTCGAGCACACTCCCACCGATGACATCGACCTCTATCTCGAATTCTCTCATCTGGCTAAAAGAGAATTTCTCCGAGCCATACTCGCCAAGCCAATTGTCCTGCTCCTCTGACCCGATGTCGTCGGTACCTACACCCGAGTCCAGCAGACCCTTGCTACGGGACTGCCGTATCCTGCCAAGCTCCGCTTCGAGGCTGGTGCGCACGAGGGATGCTGGTAAGGCGGTGAATAGGTCGAGCTTGTTGGCGGCGATAAGGACGTGCACGGCGTGAGGGGCGCGGGAGGTACGTCCTGCGCCTGCGCGCTTCTGGAGTGAGAGTAAGATATCGTAGAGGTAAGTGGCTGCGTCGGCGAGGCAGTCGTCCATGGTGGCGGAGTCGAGGACGTAGACTACTCCGCGCAACATGGCGGAGTCGCCGAACGGGGTCTGGGATTTCTTGCTGCTCTTCCCATTTCCGCCGAGTTGGGTGAGGGCATGGCCGCGCAGCTTGCCGTGGCCCGGGGTATCGATCAGGAGAAACTTCTTGTGGGAGCCCGGAGCATCATCGCGAGCGGCTTCGCGGAAGGTGGAGGCGCCTGGGTGGTCGGAAACGGTGAGCTCGATGGCGTGGGGGCGCTGGGAGGTGTGGGTGCCGGCTGCGCTACCGCCGCGCTCGAGGAGCGTGAGGAGAGAGGTCTTGCCGGCGGCGGGTGGACCGGCGAGCAGGATGGATGGGAGCGAGGTGTATGGGGTCGAGCGCGAGATGAAGAGATGGACCAGGGTTGGGGCAATGAAGACTATCAGGAGTCCTACGACAATCACGGGTACAGATGGCGTCATGAGGTACTCAAGCACATCTTTGACGTCCTGCAGCGACATTTTGGCTATGGTGTCGGTGAAGTTGGTGATGCGAAGTGGGGGAGACTTGGGTGGGCGAACAATGGACTATGGGAGACAGGCCATACTGGCTGGAAGAAGTCGAGTTGAAGGCAAGGTCTTGGAAGCGTCGAGTCTTGCTTCAAATGGCTTCCTAGCTCCCGAACTAAGTGACTAGGTAGAGTGGCCTGATGAATTGAGGCCAGGGTTATGAATGCTCAGGCGACGACGACGTTGTGGTCCGATGTTGGAGCCAAGCTTTGAAGTTGTGCGGCACGAGGCATCTACCTACAGTAGGTAGGTACCAACTCTACTACTACCGGCTACCGGCATCTCGAACTCCCCGGTGACCCATCTCACTCGCTAATAGGTATTCAGCTAGATCCCACCTACATCCGCTTCACCCAATGGAGCAGCATTTTGGACTGACAATCACATTGTTATTGCTCGCCGCTTGAGTGTACTGGACAGTATTTCCTTTAAGGGGCCTAGCGCGGCCTGGGCATACGCGGTGTGCTAGGTTGCGCCTTCGGTGGCTGAGCGAAGTCCTGGCTGGAGAGCTGGACAAGATGACGGCCGAGCCTTCCAGCCAGGTAGGTTTTATTACGAATATTACTTGGACATCCCATTGACCACTTCAATCTTGGGTTTGTTCAAGGGATTGCCTGTGTTGTTGGCATCTGTATCAGACTCCCGCCTTCACTTTCACTTCCCCGTCGTGTGCTGCTGGCCTCTTCTCTGTTCTTTCCGTTGCCATCCCCGGCCCGGCCTCTTTAGTGTTACGCCCTTTATTCCCAGTATTGTTTACGGCCTCTACGGATCACGGTACATACACATTCTTACTCTTTGCTAGATCCGCCTTTACGACTCACGATACCCTATAACTCTGCGTGCAGTACGCCGTCAGAACCTGTAGTAGTAGCATGCCACCATACGATTCGTCCTCCCACTGCTCCCGATAGTCCTCCCCGTAATTTCACCCACGTGAAGCCGCCTGTGATTCCCGTCCCAGCTACCTACGTAGAGGCTCACCACTCACCACTCACCGTCTGCGCTCATGTCACAACCTACTTCGACAAACGGTGCGCCTGCGCAGCCTGCAGCAAAGGGCAGCGCCGCAACGCCAAAGCTGAACTCTGAAGATCTAGAGATGGGTGACCTGCAGGGAAGCAATGCGCCGTCTCCTGATCCCGACATTATGCAAATCGCCCGCCTCGGCGACATCCCGGCCATGGAGAAACTGTTCGAGTCGCCAGACTTCGATGCTACCTATACTGACCATGAAGGCATCACGCCTTTACATGTACGTCGTAACCCCCTAGCCCCCAGCCTCTCTTCGGCTCTAGGATCCATTGCTGACAGCTTCTGCGCTTAGTGGGCCGCCATCAACAACCAATATGCCATGTGCAAGTTCCTCATCGAAAAAGGCGCTGACATCAACAAGAAAGGAGGCGATTCTGTCGCAACACCTCTTCAATGGGCTGCCCAGCGCTCCAACTATTACACCGTGAACCTCCTGCTTCAGCATGGCGCCGATCCTCTAATCACGGACGCCCAAGGCTACAACACTTTGCATATCTCCACATTCAACGGCAACGTCCTGCTAGTAGTCTTGCTGCTGCACCAAGGCATTCCCGTCGATGTTGCGGACGCGTATGGCCATACGAGCCTCATGTGGGCTGCATATAAAGGATTCCCCCAATGCGTCGATCTATACCTTCGATGGGGTGCGAGTGTCCACGCGACGGACGAGCAAGGTTTCACAGCGCTGCACTGGGCTTTGGTGAAGGGCTCGCCACAGTGTATTCTGAAGCTCATAGAGTATGGTACAGATCGATTCGCCAAGACACAGACCGGAAAGACTCCCGCGATAACAGCAAAGGACTTGAACACGGTTGGTGCTTGGCATCGTGCGTTGCGGGAATGCGGCTACGACAAGGACGGACATGCAGCTGTCCCCTGGTGGCCAGGTGCGTCCTTCTTCCTCAAGGACAAGAGAGGATTCATGAACAAGGTTCTGTTTCTCTTACCCACGGCGATGCTCTGGATTGAGTTCACGGTGGTCTCACGGCTGCCCATCTTTCTCTCTATCTTTATCGGCTTATTTGTCGCCTTTGGCTTTCAGTGGGTCGCAAATCAGATTCTCGAGTATGCGCCTTCGGATATGAGACATCTCCATAAAACGGTATTTCCACCTCAACAATGCCATTGTCAGTGTATGGCGCTAACACTACAAATGCAGCCATGGCTGGCTGGCATCTTTGCCGGATCCTTGTTCCTGATTGGTGTCCAATGGCTGTTGGCACTGGCACCGGGTAAGATAGACAACCTGTTGCTATATTCAGGTCATGTCTAACATCACATAGGAACATATTCCTCTCATCCGCTCATCAACTTGATGTTCTTGATTTCCTTCAGCTTCACGACATACTTCTACACGGCTTCAATGACTTATGATCCTGGCTTCGTGCCCAAAATGAATGGCATTGCAGAGCAGAAGGCTGTGATTGACGACCTGCTCAGTCAGTGGAAATTTGATGAATCAAACTTCTGCGTCACTTGCATGATACGCACGCCTCTGCGAAGTAAGCACTGTAGGAGGTGTCAGCGCTGTGTTGCCAAACATGACCAGTAAGTGACACCGAAAGCGAGTTTTCGAAACTCATGCTAACAAGCATGCCACTTAGTCATTGTCCCTGGGTTAATAACTGCGTGGGCATCAACAATCATCGCCATTTCTTCATCTATCTGCTTAGCTTGATTTTGGGCATACTGACCTTTGACTGGTTAATGTACTACTATTTCTCTGAATTGTCCAAGTCGGCTCCCACGGAGTGTCTGGTATTGTCCGAATCACTTTGCAAAGTCGTCAACACCGACGCCTTTACGTTGCTCATTGGGCTCTGGGGAACACTGCAGCTTACGTGGGTTAGTATGCTCATCTTTGTGCAATTTGTTCAAGTGGCCCGAGCCATGACGACATATGAAAATATGTATGGTATCCAAGATGGCAGTGCCACGAGCATAATGTCTGCATTCAGTAGCACTGGGGCACCATTAGACCCGAACCATCCCAGCGCCGGAGTACCGCCTTCCGCTGCTCATGATCCACTCGGTGCGAAGAAACATGGACACAACCACCGAGGCTTTTTGCAGCAATGGAGCAGGATTCTCGGCGTTGACACCTTCATTGAGACTGCTACTGGTCGTGGCGCGGCAGGACAGAAGATGCAGAAGAAGAAGAACCCATATAGCAAAGGCTATGTACAGAACTGTAGGGATTTCTGGTGCGACCCTGCGCCCGTGTTTGGGCGGAGAGAAAACGGCGACGCGATGTTTGGAGGCGATCGCATTAATTACACAGATGTATACGAAAGCCCGGCCGCAATGGGGCTGGGATTGACAGGTAGGAGGAGAGGAGAATACCAGGCTGTGGCCGACGAGGAGGTTTAAGCCGCCTAAAACGTGGCAATACATGGCATATACCCGCTGTTTGCTGGTGGCGATGTATGTTTTACTCGGGCATCGAAGAGGCATCCAACAGTTTCGATCAAGCTCAAAGTTGCGCTATCAGCAGCATTACGCGTGAGGATAGCGATACTGGACATAGCAGAAATGTCACCAGTGATGTCTACCACCTTTACCGAGCTTTGAATGATTGTATGCCTTCGTGGAAATCACAACATCAATTTAACCGGCATAACGTGAATGCGAGTAGCTTTCATATATCCCATAAGGCATCCATATAAAAGGAAATCGAGCTAGTAGGTAGATATTACCAACTCCAAAATCAATTTACAATCACAATCCTCATCTCAACGTAAAAATCAATTAGAAATGGTTAAGAGTTGCTTATCCTGAACGCCGTTGGACGTTTGATGGCATGTTTGCAATGGTGAATTAGAATCTGCCATGTTCATCTACAAATTCTTGTACCAAGTCATCGTATCATCATCACCGTATCTATGTCGTCACCATCTACCTCGCTCCCGTCTCTCTCATAGTCATATCGTCTCAATTTTAAGGCACAATAGCAGACCAATCTTGCTTCGCAGTAGCACTATTGGCCTTTTGCACAGCACTCTTGAGATCCACATCCCCATTAACATATATCCCAAAGTGATCATCGTTATCGTTTACAGGATCGTAGGGACAGGCCGAGTTCTGAGGAGGCAAAAACTGCCAGTACAAATTGGGAATACCACCAGCGTCGATATCGTCTGCCTGCGCAGGGAAATCCGAGGACTGAGATGCGAGCGCGGAGTTTGCGCCCCATTCTTCCACAAAGACGAGTTTGCCGTTGGACGCCGAGAGCCAGGAGGCCGCGCTGTTAGACCATTGGCCGCTACTGGTGGATTGCGGACCGCCGTATTTGTGGGCGGCGATGCTAGTAGGTGAAAAGGTGCTGTGTTAGTTATTTTTCTCGAGTTTGCCCTACGGGGCCCTGGACTTTAGAACAAATGACTAGTTTCTAATTTATAACAGGTTAGATATTACTTACTATAAAGGAGTTAGTACGATGTCTTAGGAATGTAATTAAAACAGAACTCGTATGGGATCTTTCTATACTTGCCATGTCGATTTGCCCACAGCTGGTGGCGGCGGAGATGGTGATGCATTCGTTGGAGGCGTCACCGCCTACGGATCCGGTTGCGATCTTGATTGGGTTGTCGCCGCCCAGGGAGAGCCGCATCGCGAGGGCAATGTCGCAGAGCCAGCCGGCTTGGTCGTTGTCCGTACACAGGGAAGTGAAGGCGCACATTGGTTCGTTCTGGGGTTGGTTGTTAGCTGTTTATGTGGGGAAGTGTTGGGGACATGATGGGGAGAGATATATACCTGGAGATCAAAGGCCAGAATGGCATCGGTCCAGTTCTTCCAGACTTGGCCAGAGGTTGCGCCTTGGTAGTTCACAATGGCGTCGATACGGTTCTTGTATGCGGTGCGCGCATCGGAGTCAGTGTAGAAAGCACCATTAGGCCAAGTTGATTCGTAGATATCCGCCCGGTAATCCCCATGAATAAGCGAGTTACCATCGTGGGGAGAGATAACGACCTTCGATCGTTCAGAATCAGTTCGCTTTGTCAATTCATCTCAGACTTAGGAGTGGAGTAAAAGTTCAAGCAACAAGGAAGAGCTCTCACCTTCATGCCTTTCTGGGCCAGCTTGGAGATAACAAGATCCAGAGCATCAAGAGTCTCATAATTGTACGCCCCGATACTGGTAGCCAAAAAGGGGCTGGGTTAGTGATTTTTCTCGAGTTTCCCCTACGGGCCCTAGAGTTTAAAAACAAAGGACTAGTTTCTAATACATGACAAGGCGAATATTACTTACTATAAAAAAGTTAGTACGATATCTTAAAAATGTAGTCAAAAAATAACTCGTATGGGATCTTTCTATACTTGCCTTTTCCTCGAAAGCAGGCACAAAGATTGCACTCACACTCGCTGTTCCCAGGCTGACGATTGGCCCAGAGGCGGACGACTTTCACGCCGTAGTCTGCGAGCGTGTCGATGTAACTATTTTGGTCCTCTTCACTTAGACCTTGGAGGTAGTAGCTAATAAATGCTTGTCAGTATGGACTGTTGGGTGATAAGCAAGACATTTCGTACAGGTTCGTGCCCATCCATGTGGTTGCTGCTACCGCGCCGCGTAATGCGAGAGCGCTGAGGGCTAGAATAGATGTCTTCATCTTTGCTGTCTTTGAGTTGGTTGTTGACAAAGTGATGTAGAAAAGGGAGTGAGCTGGTTGTTGGATTATGAAAAGAAGCGGCCTTCAAAGGCCTTTTATAATCTTCATTCCTAGCTCAAGTCCTAGTTATGTGACGATCAGAAGGAGTACTAGTCATCTTTCCAAACCGAGCAAAGCTGATGTTGAGCATTATGGTGGACTCTGAGGACGTCGGCCTCGGTAATGGGTGGAGATGGGCATGAGGCGCAAAAGCTGTCTTGCATCCTAAGAACACTCAGGAGAAAACGACGTCAAGCTTGTGTCAATGCTGCCATATTCTCAGCCCCGGTGATGTCGTTTCGGCATAGGCTACGGCGTAGTCCTTGATGTGACCTGCCTTCCCCGGGCAATCTGGCCCCTAAATTGCTAGCGCGCATCGGCATCTTTAGACTTTTCAAGCTACGGTATCATGCAATGCAGATCGTTTCGGCTTGCCCACGTTCACTGATGAAAGTCTGCGAGTGAGCCCTACTCGATCTGCTTGCTCGCGTCGTCAGCTTCGATTGAATTCGAAAGGTACCCGTATCACAGTTGATTGCTTAATGAATCAACAATGTGATCCATGCATTTGGAACTTGGCATCCTCCCGGAGTCTGTACAAGCAGAAGGGACATCGAAGTTCGCGACGAAAGCTGTTCACCCTGGGTGCCACGAGAAAAGCACGAGACTAAGAATAGTAGTCTTTGGTAATTTCACGAAGAGGATGTTCTGAATATGACATTACTGATGCAAGCGAACTAGGCCGACAGGGGTTTGTCTGTGAAAGTCAAGGGTTCTTTGCCAGAGCTTTGCTGTCGAGGCTGTCTCGAATAGTCTATGCTCCAGAGTGCAGCCCGGCAGGATGGCGGAGGGGATGCCTCCGTGCTCCCAATCCGGCAAGCACGAAACAGATCGTCCTCCAGTGGCTTGGCTGTATGGGAGAAATACATGGCACATGACGGTTGCTAGTTGTTGATGAATCCAGCAACGAGTTCATACTAGTTACGGAAATATTCACTGATCTTCTAACATTAACCAGTTTTTTCTCTTAGTTGTAAATATGCATATAGAGACCTCAAGCCTTTGTACCGATCGTAATCATGCATCAAGCATAGAACCAAGATTGCCATCCATTCTTACCATGATCCAGATGTGATGACGGCTTCACCCTGCAATTATAGGGTCGTCGCGAACACGAACTCTCAGACCCTATGCAGGACTCATCACAAGCTGTTCGACCAAGGACTATTTGAGAGACATCTGACAGGTTAGCATGGCATGGGGTTTGACACGAGAAGATTGGCATGTCAGGAGCTGAACTTGAGTCACCGACACGTCATTCGAGAAACGAGCGACTGCACATTACGGCAATTAGTTGGGCCGAAGTGATCTGAATGAGAGCACGAGCACAATATGAGTATCTCTGCGTTTAGAAGTGTAGTGTAACGTTTTTGGCTGTTTGTCAGTCGTCAATGCTGATTCTCCCTGGTCCAATGGTACAAAGACCAACCCAAGAATCCCGAAGCCTTTCCGAGAAACGGCAGTACCTTGTTAGTCCCTCTTACCAGGGGAAAGTATCTCCGTTTATACTAACAATAACGTCCATTTCATTGTCTCGTTTACCTTCGACAACATCCCGGCAAGCCAACGCGGACACTCTCGGTTCGACCGCACCGTATTGCTGGGCAGTAGCCACATCTTGACCTCCGAACTCTGTAGCCACCCAGCCCGGGTCGAAAGCATGGACCTTCGCTACATCTTTCAGATCGTAGGCAGTACAGGCAGTCAGCATACCGAGAGCTGCCTTCGTGCACCGATATGCCGTGTGTAGTTGAGAATAGTCTGTGAAAAAAGAACAAGTCAGTATTGTGTAAACTGCCAACGCTCTCTGTCAAGATTTCCACCAGCGAGTGCTTCACTGCTCGGTAAAAAGACGTACTAAAGAAGAACATTAGCACAGTTACTCGAGTAATATTTGTATACAAAAAAGATGCATATCAACACTGACCATTCAAACTTTGGATTGTAACGCGACGCTATCGATCCCATACTACTAGTAACGTTGATCACACGCTTAGTCATCTCTCCTTCAGCTGGCTGGGCTAGCAAGAGCGGTTTGAACGAAGTAATCATCCTTGCGGTCGAAACAACATTGATGTCGTAGATCACTCTCATCTTCTCGGTCTCGTCCTCTAGAGAGTCGTAGTTGACTCCGGCGTTGTTGATGAGCACGTCTAATCGACCTGCTTGGCTCTCTACTTGCTTGACGGCGTTGGAGACGGACTCGGGAGATGTGATGTCTAGCTGGATTGCCGATATAGTATTGCCATGAGCGACTGGCAGTTCTGCTGCAACGGCTTGCCCATTGGCTAGGTTTCTGCTTCCTAGAAAGATGTGGTACGGCGCGGCGCCGGCATCCGATTCCAGGACTACAGCAGCTAAGTCAGTGATTACTCTTCATGGAAAGTTTTCTCATGTTTCGGAGGTCTGTGACCATGCTCATACAGCACCGATTTCAGAAAATGTAGAAACTTTACTTCAGGGATTACTTACGGGCTTTGACAGTTTCGAGACCGATGCCTCTGTTACCACCTGAATCGGTTTCGTTTCCTTAGCCCATGAACATTCGCTTAATGCAAAGAAGGAGGCATTTACCTGAGATGAGGACAAATGTCTTCGCCATGGTATTAGTGTTGTAAACAAACCTCTTGCTGTGCGATCCACGGATTTTTCTGTCCCGACTCAAGCTAGACCACATCTCTTATCTAGCAAGACGGCCATTTTCACAGCCGGACATTAATGGAGTTACGCGGGTTTATCATCACGCCCGATCACATCGCATGGCCTGTTTTGGCATATTCTCGGCTGCTCCCGTGCTATTTCGAGCGTCATCTGCATCGACTCCCGCGGACGCCTTACTAGAGCTGGGCTCAAAACATGGCAGAGGCATGATAAGTTGCTTCGCTGTTAGCTGTTTCGAGTGGAATCAGTCTCTCTTGGCACTTGTAGTCGGCGTTAATCATTTCGTGTCATGATTCATTATCATTACGGGCGGATTTAATCAACAACTAAAGACCGTATACAGTCATTGTAAGCCGCACCGGCTCCGAAGTTGGATTACCTGTCCTGCCTCTAATCGAGCTTTACGACTATGTCTTAATCACCGACAACCCGATTACTGGTTACAGTCTTGTGGTTCGACACTCTCAACCCCGTCTCTTCCTAGAGATGATCGAATCGACCGGCGACGCTGTTCGTAATAGAATGCTGAACAGAACAAAACAACGGGACTCCTTGACCTAGTAAGGCATGAGCCGATAGGCAATGTTATTTCAGAAAGTGACGCTCATGGAGCCATTGCCATAGGATTGATATCAGACGTGCAACTTCGAAACATTATTTCTTTTTATATAGGAATAAATACTGCGTATGGTTCATTGGTGAGCAGTGTGGATATGGGTATCATCTGATGTACATTCTAAGCCTACTAGACATAGTGGGCGGCTTTCCTGATATTTTACAATACTTCACCCTGAGTTGCTGATAGAAAATTTCTCAGCAACTTGAGTCCAAGTCAAAGTTCCATTCACAAGTTGCACGACTGCGTTTACGATCTCTGCTGGGCTAGCACGGACCTGTGCCCTGGTGTCGCGGTCGCGAAGTGTGACCGTTCTATCCTCCAGTGTTTGGAAGTCGACTGTAATGGCAAAAGGTGTCCCTAGCTCATCATTTCGTGCGTATCGTTTACCTATACTAGCATGGGAAGCGTCAAGTTTCGCTGGCAGCCCCTGCTTTCGGATCAACAACGTCAGCTCGGATAAGAGTGGTTTGAAGTCTGGATTGGAGTCCAGAGAAACCAGAAGGACCTTGTTAGGGGCGACGGCCGGTGGGAATGAGAGAACGGGTCGCTCTCCGGTATCCTCGCGTGTCCAAAATACGTGCTCACAGAGGCAATATAAGATACGGCCAATGCCAAAGGATGGTTCGATGACGCCAGGGACATATTCCCTGTTGTGTTCCACTCGCGTCCTCTGTTCGATTACGACAAGGTCGGAACTCAATTCGACCTTGCTATCTTGCCCAATGCCGGGAACGTCGATTGTGATCTTGCCAGCTTTGTTGAGAATGGTTGAAAGTTCGGCTTTCGTGTCTTGCGTCAACCGTGCCAGTGCAGCCTGCACGAGCGGAGCATCTTTCCTAAAGTGAGGCCAAAAGGCTTTTTTTAGGTCTGCCACAAATTCTATGGTTTCCAATGGCGTCTCTCTGGCCTCACGTACAACTAGGGGAACTCCGCTTGCTTCTGTATGTCTGCTTAGGTCATATGCACTTCTATCCGCGCATCCTACAACCTCAATCCATCCGTAGCTAGTCAACAGTTCGGCATCCACACAGTATCGAGCGTAATGGGCTAACAAAGTCAGCAGTCGGATACTTCTGTGGCAAGCACTATAGGAGAGGAAAATAAAAGATGAGATGCAGCATTATGAAACAAGAGTGCAAGACCCTTACCCATTTCATTTTCCATATGTTCCCGAAATCGAATTTTCTCCGGGGCAATACCGAGCTTGAGCAGAAAGAGTTGAATGCGGGCCATAAAGTAGCCCACAGTCTGGTTGTTGACGGCACCACTGCGCACCGCTTCGCCAATACTGACAGGTGCGGCGATTGTCTTGCCTGCAAGCTGCACCTGGCGAGAGAGCAGGTTGACCTGAACGTCCGAAATTTCGTCAAAACGCTTATGCCTCTTGTCACTTTCAGGATCAACGTAGTGCTCAATCTCGGCCATGGTGAACTCCTTTACACGGAGCAACCCAGCCTTTGGGGAGATTTCGTTGCGCGCTGATTTGCCAACCGATGCCGACGCAAACGGGATAGAATTCTGATTAAATTCCAAAAGTCTCGAGAAATTCAAGAATTGGCCCTGTGCCGTTTCTGGTCGTAGAAACGCGTCCTGCTTGTCATTTCCTATGGGAACCTTGAACATGAGATTCTGTGTTTGTACCGGTAGTATAAGTCGGTTACCCGAGTTTGGGTTTCTAATCTCGTGTTTGGAGATGAGATCAGAGAGGGCCTCGTTGTCATAATTATCGATCTTGGCCAGGATCTCTTCATACTCCTGGACGGTTGCGTCGTCTAGCTTCGCTGTCTTGGAAACGTTGCCACGGCCTGGCTTGCGATCTCGCGTCTGACTGTGGGTTTTTAGTCTGTCTTGCAGAACCTCTTCTACGACATGGTCTGCTCGTAGATTCTGGCCAGTGATGGCATCTTTGACAACGGAATCGCAAAAGCGTTGGACATGGCCGCTGGTTTCAAGAACAACGCGCGGGGTGACGATGGGGGTGTCGACTTCCAGCATGTCCTCTTCGAGCACAAAATGGCGGCGCCATGCATCGATTATGGCAGTCTGTAGCGAGCAGCCAGGCGGCCCATAGTCGTAGAAGCCGGCGACACCACTGCCGAGGCGGCTAAGTCAGTGGTCGCCTGAACAGTGGCCAAGGAATAGGAGAGCTTTACCCATATATGTCGGCAGTAGGGGCGTAGAAGAAGCGTCGCTTAAGCAATGATTCGACGGCCTTGCGGTCCAGGGGCTGACCTTTCAAGGTTGTCATAAGCGGCGTCGCGTTTGTGTCATGGTGCTGGGGCGGAGGGACGTCGTGTTGAACGTGCTGTTGAACGTGTTGAGCCGGTGCACGGAAGGTCGAGAAGGACTGGCATGGTCGGGCTGCGAGCCAGGGAAGCCTCGTGGTGCCGCAGAAGAGGCTGCATGGTAGCCGTTTCCATCGCGGGCTGCGGAGAAGCATCAGAAAGCGGCTTGATGGATAGAGTCTGCTTCGTCGACGCTTTTGTTGGTGCCGAAATGCTGGTCGAATTGAAAGAGCAAGTCCTCAATGCGTAAGAGATACCTTAAGCTTGGGTCTGTCCCACTTATCTTGATCGTGTCCTGCCCAATGTAGTTAAGCCCAACAGCCCCTGGTACTTATCCACCACCGAAGCATTGCTCATATGGCTTTAGGCCGCGGCAATCCAGCACATTCGTCAAACGAACGACCAAGATTGACGAACGGAATTACCATCACCAAGCAACAGCTTCAGCTGCCGGAAGTCTTAAAGAGCCCAACATAAGAAGTCTATAGATACTATGCAGAAACTGATAATATTGTTAACATCGAAACTGATCGCCAGCCGTTAGTGGATAGTGACTCATCCTCTGAGATGAAAGAGCGTGCTATTGATATTGATATGCAAAAACAGCAAGACAACAAGACAAGACTATCTCACACTTCCTCCATAAGTCTTGTCCTCAAGCTTAGTACGGGCGTCCTCATTGCGCTTCCGTAGCCTACGCTTTCTGTTGAGTAAGTGGCTGGGTGGCATCGGATCACCACCAATGGCTATCCTCTTCCTCTCCCGCCCCTGAGTATGCGACCACACATCAAGGCTGGATTTCGGGAGCAAAGTTGCCCTCGCATAGTCCTGCTATCTCCGAGCTAGGAAATGGGTATGAGATAATGGTTTGGGTGGAAGAGAAGATGAAACTTCTTCATAGGATTGGGCTACTTGAAGTGGCAGGCAATGGGAAGACAGTTCTTGCACTCGAGACTAATAAGTAGGATATCTTTGCAGGGCTGAAGAAATAAGAAGGGCGCTGCGTTCAACAGTTTGCGATACGACATGGTTAACTCACAAAGAGGAGGAGCGAGACTGGGCAACCTGATTTACCAATCTGGAAATCTATGCCCTCAGCCTATGCCACGAGCAACTCGAAGATATCATCATCCGACGCTGTATACGATAAGCGTTTGAGCAAAATGAGGAGATCACAAAAATTTCGGAGAATTCAGGGTCCTGGGGAGGTAGGATGTCTTCGGCTGTCGATGGTGATGATGGATCCGACAGGCAAAGAAGTTGCAGGAGCAAAATTGTGTGCGTGGTAACACTCCTATACTGGTGGTCTCTCTTCGCTACGCCGATGGGGAGAAGTGTCGCACAGACGCTCCCTAGTATACAGACACAGAGTTCATAGGCCTTGACGTTCTCCAAATCTCCCTCTTTGCGGTTACTGAAGCAAATTATTACATCAGTACATACGATATCTAGCATACTGCGCTCACAGCTTATAATGTCACTCCCATTGACCGTGATCACGGACTCCCTCACGACTACATGGATTTCAATACCCCGGCTTCGAAATCAAGCAAAGTGATGCATCTAACTGTCAAGCCCAGCTTCACGTCGATAACAGACGCTGGGGGTGTGGACTGGTTTCAAGGAAGCAAGACGTGAAGTACAAGTTGGCCGTGGTGAACAGAAGTCTAATGGATCATACGTTGTCACTGAGCCCGCCACCGAAAGGGCGGTATAATACGCGAAATTTGTGGCATCTAGCAATGCCCGTCAATTGACAATGGTTATCAGAGATGATGCTTCATTCATACTACGTTCATCACCGTTCAAACTTGGACATCGTCCATAGAGCTTGCCTTAGCCTGCGACTTAGAGATGCCACCGTAATGCATTCGCTGATGGATCTATTTCCCACAACGATCGTCAGGCAAGCTGACAAATGTTCCCGCGACAAGAAGCATCACAATACAAGATGGATGGGCTGTTGAAGTCGTACTATTCCCTGAACTTCCCGCACTTCACCGACATTCGCTTGTCCATCAACAGCAACGCATCAGATCTCCCAGCATGATGACGACGTGGCCTTTACATGTGACATCTAGTACCATCCTACAGAGAATGCATCAACTGGTCCCACTGGAGTTGCCTTCAAGAGGCAACGTAATCAGAGGTACCATCACATTATGCACGGATCAATAACACAGCTCTGCAATGGATCAGATGCTAGAATTTGGCAGAACCAGACGTCGAAATTGGCATCTATGCTTCAATCCTGGACTCGCGCGACGCAGTATGGTCATATATTAGAAATTCCCTTTATGTGTCGCCGGGACATCCTTGCTTCCAAACATACAGAGACTGAAGCGTGCCCAAGCGACCCAAAATGTTAGGATTTCCTTTCAACTGAGATTCACAGGCAGGGAGTAGTGTGGGATGGCAGAGGCGTCAACCTCGGTGCCTAAGCGTTGTGGCTCGCGAGCTCGTCAGGAAGTGACAAACAATCACTTACAAAGTATCGATGCATTGGCACACGTCAGACGAGGTCAAAACACTTCAACAGTAGAGAACTGATCAAGTTGTGTTACTCTGAGTGCTGGCATCGTGCAATTGGTCGGCATCCAGTTTCTGCTACATGTTTCCATTGGCCCTGGGTCCCATCACCAGGACGATACTTGTAGAGTCATTGTCCCGAGAAGTGTTACCCAATGACGCTTGCTGCTACATACAGCAGAATCACCCGTTCGTCGGCTATGTGTTTTCTCTTTACCCCTAGTAGCATCATGTGATATCCTTACATCGACATCGGATGACGGCGGGTGTCGAACCGAACATCAATTGAATGCGCGCGTCATGATGGTGCAGGAAGGGACAGTAGTTCGCACGGCAGGACTCCGCCTCAATGCAAAACATCAACACATCTGCGGGTAAGGACTAGTTAGCAGGCATCTCATGTACCTAATAAGTCCAGCCAGTGGCTCTGCCTGCTTGTGCATTGGGATGCCCCCAAAGGGGAATGGCAAAGGTTCTTGCGATTCAGCCCTACACTAGGCTGAATTCTGTCTCCACTGGCCCCTGATGCGCTCTCCAGTCAACAGCGAAAAACGAGGAGTCTGTATTCCTAAGAATGCCGTCTTACACTGTTAAAGTCACTGGCGGGCTGCCTCTGAGACTGGCTACGTAAGAACTTCCATTTTGGACTGGTCAGCAATTTGGGCGCCGGAAGAGGATTACGAAAGGCGTCGAGAAAGCAGTGCTTCAATTCTATGTACACACATTCCACCGAGAGCACCGGCAACGTTGTCAGAACCTTGAAAGTAGTGATCGATCAGCCTAGGCAGCTAGCTTGGCACTTCTCAATGGCTTTGTTTGTTCATTATTGCCCTTGCAACGGCTGCCGGCAACAATACTACCAAGGCAGTCAGTCACATCTTGGAATGAAACTCGTCTCGTTTTGACGACTCACAAATGCCGTCAGCGTGGCACTTCGTGTTGCAAACATGAGCAAGAATGCGTGGCCCCTTTTTGCAACGCTGAAAGGCAACGGGCGTAAATGTCTCGCGGGGTTCGGAATGCCAAGGGTCATTCACGACAACCTTGAACATGGCATCGTCTTGTCTACCTACATCATCATTGACACGGAATCATGGAATTGATCATGGATTGACCTTCATCTCTTGATAACCAACGATGAATAGGAAAGTACCTAGTGGTGGTCGACGTTCTAAGTTTGTCCTGCTTGCAATAGAAGATGCAAAGGCTACCTTGCCTAACATTACTAAAACAGTTTCCTACACGTCCAGCGCATGGCCGAAGACGTATGAGGCGAGAGGTGTGTTGTTATGTATTCGAAGTGTACTTACACCAGTTGTGATGCCTGCTCTGAGACTGTGGGCATTAAGCTTGGTCAATCTCTCCAGACTTGCGGCAGGTCCCACGCACGCTCATCAGGATGGGACAGGAATAGAACGACGGAATGAAAATTTGTCACAGCATTTCCGAAGTGTTTCGTCGAACTGACCATCAACGGGTTTGCTTCACCGCACAGATCCGCCGTCTTTCGCGTCCTCTCACAGGCATCATATCGTAAGGAAATAGCTCTTCAAAGGAATCTTGAGGCCCTACGTATGGTCCCCCGTCGCGAGCATTCCATGTGGTGAACGGGGCTGTGTCCACAAATGGACCTAAACCATCACAATAAAATTCACCTGCGCGGCTTCTGCAACTACGAGGTGGCGAGACTGGCTGTGCTGTTCTCCCCGCATTCCTACACCAAATCACAGTCGACGGAGGCAACCGGCGGTGTCGTCCAGTGAACGAAGAGGTGGGCATGCAGAGTTGACGGGAAGCACTTGGAATGCACGACACTACCGATCGACTTGTCGTATTGGATGTTACGACGTTCGCTCGGCGACGAACTCCTGCACACCCCCATGACCGCGAAAGCCAACCACCATCTACCATCTCCCCGTCTACGAAGTCGGACCTTGGGTGACTCAAGCCCGAGTAAGGGTTCGTGGAGATCTGTTGAACGGATCCAATGTGCTGCCTTTTTGCGCATAGCGCATTACTGTCGGCAGGACTGGTCTGGAGCTCTGCTTGCTTCAACAGTGGTGAAAATGCCTCCCACCTATAGCTGGGCTTTACTATCACTACCTACATCCTTATTACTACGACGAAACAATTAATTGCAAGGACTCTCGTTTTTGCCGGTCTGCCAGTGTTTTTGGATTTGCAAATTGGGCTCCCACAACAGCGGCCCACTGGCAAACTCTCAGTACATTTTATTTTTATCCCCCAGAGACTCTAGGGATCTTCGGGTTTCCGTGACGAAAGACCTCTAGCTATTGGCGATGCCTAACGACCCGCCTTACTTTGTCAGGTCTGTTTCATGTTCATTCCGCTTTCCTCTGCCTTCAGGTCGAGGGGAAAACACCATTCATTCAGCTCTCAAATGAGGGAGCCCAGCTGAGAGAGATGGGGCGCATGGGTTTGAGAAGCGACCAAGCTACGCCCTCCATCTAACCGGTAGCTTAGGTCCATGTAGTCATCTACGGTGTTGTGCGACTGTTCAGCCACGCTCTCATTCCAACCCCAAATGTCCCTCTTGCACCATGTTTCCCAAGGGCAGCCGTCTGCTTCGGCCATGGTGGTGTGTGGACCTAGGACTTGTACTCTGCGACCAGGGGGGCCCAGGTGAGCTTCGCCTCACGGCTGTGGTTGGGCCTACTGGAGAGGTGTGTGGTGTTTCAATGCACCTTTCCTTTTCCGTTAGCTCCGTACGGAACAAATGAGATATGATCCATCGGCACTCTGACTGTCTGCTAGGCATCCAAGCACGAACATGGATTGAGAGCAAGGCACCACCCAGGGAGAGGGATACCAGACCCCTGCCATATGGACTGCGCGCAAAAAATATGGCCAACCCTATGAGATGTCCTTTTCCTCCTTGTATTAAAGGATCGCGCCCACCACCACCACCATTCCTCGTTTCCGCTTCCGTCCCGTCCATCGCATGATACCCATCTGATTTCTGTTATTGTACCGTCACAAGTCTCCGTCGGTATTACATCTATATACTACAATCAACGATACCCTGCCTGTAGCATTCCATCGCGCCTCCACATCTACTCGACTGCTGCCGGACCTCGAAGCTCGACCCCCGAAGTCCGAAGTATAGACGCGCATCTCTCTCCCGACGCAACCACGCTTCAACGTCGCCGTGGCCTCGTCACCGAGAGTTATTATAAACAATTCGATCCGCAGCCATCGTCAACGTCGTCACGAAGAAGCCCTGGTCTTGGAATCAAACTTCTACCCAACCGACCTCCCTCAGAGGACTTCTAGAGGGCCCCGAATCACCCAGCCTAAGCCCCCCAGAAGCACAGAGGACGACACCCCAATCGACTTCACAATGTGTGAGAAAGATGTTTACACAGAGCTCCGGCCCGACGGCCGGATAACAACCTCGGAGGAGCCCAGATCATTCTGCAACATCGAGAGAAAATACTGCGAGAGGACAAAGGAATACCACCATCCTGCTGAGCAGATGAGGACTGCCTACAACCAGTACCCGCCAACACCGCCCATGTCATCTCACTCAGAATATACCTCGGACTCGGAACGTTCAAGCAAACGAAGCTCTGGGATATACGTCAACGGCCGGAAAGTTTCAGACAATACCTCGGACTCGGAACGTGCAACCAAACGAAGCTCTGGGATATACGTCAATGGCCGGAAAGTTTCAGACATCTCTAGAAGGCGGTCCTCCACGCACGAACGACAGCCGAACAGCGATCGCCTCTCCTACGAGGGAAGCTCTTCACTATCGCGGTCTCCTCTACGCTCGCCAACTTTTTATCAGCGTAGCATACCGTCAAGCCCTGCCGCCGATGTACACGACAGATACAGCAGCTCGTATCTCGACAGCGTGGTCGACGAGCGTGATCGGCCTTCGTCGTCACACCACCCTTCTATCAAAGTTGAGATTGTCAACGATGACTCGACACATCGCCGCAAAGGATCATCGTCCAAGACGAGCTCATCGCGCGACAGTGACGAGGATGAACGCAAACACCGACGCCAACGGAGAGCTTCGGTGCATTTCGAAGAGCCACCGAAAGCCAAAAAAGAGCAGCGCAAGCAATCGGAAATTGCGCGTGCCAACGATGCCATCGCCAACCGAACAGCAGTACCACATACGGCTAAAACCCCTTACCGACGCGGATCGGTATCTCTCGGCTCGCTAGTATCCGCGACTGAACAACTGCGCATTGACGAGGATAAAATGAGGCGACGACAGGAAAGGGAGCTTCGGAAGGAGCGCGAGCGCGAAGACGCAGATCAAAAGAAGCGGCTCAAAGACCGAATGACTGTTTCTACTACAAACGCTCGGAGGCCGAGTTACTACGGAAGCTCAGCATCTTACTATAACTAAGCACCAAACAAACCCCCCCCCCTCAAAAAAAAAAAGACGAAAGCAGAAAAAAAAAACGCAGACACAACCCAGCGAGTTTATGTTATATGATAGACAGTCTAGGGACTACACTTGGCTGGAGTTTGAGAGCACTACTTTGTTTTACTACCCTGGCGTTGCTTTGACACTTTGGAGCGACTTTGTGTACTGGATGATACCAATATGTTGTGTATGGAAGGAGATGGAATAGGACTGGAAAACCTTGTATGAGCGGGGACAGCTTGTATTTTACAAAACGCGGCAACGCAACGACAAGAGATAGAATCTTCGGAATTGATCGGAGCCTACAAATTAGTTCCTCGTCTTGCAATCAGGCGTGCTAGATTCGGTTCCCATGAAAGTGTCCATGCATTTGCGCATTCTGATACATTACAGCACCGCAAGGCTAGAGTGATGCGAGGGCCAAAAAAAGGTGAGGGCGAGGGGGGATTGAACCCCACCAAGACACGGCGGGGTCTCGCTGTCGAGACTTGAGAAAGTTCGCGCCCGTCTGCTCTGACAAGGCAACTGCAAGGATGTTGGGTGCAATCAATGGCATTCCATTGTCAATGTAAATGCGCCCTTCACAGCCACTGCTGCCTGCAGCGGCCGCACTCCAGGTCGCCGGCAGGTGGGAGATGCAAGGGAAATGCATGGAAAATGCAGACAGATCTACGCATGTACGAGCGAGCAAGCGGGCGTTGAAAGGCCACAGTGACAGTACACACCTACCCCGCACCATCCCGAAAGAAGATCGTGGAAGTATGACTCTTTGCTGCAGGCCGGCGAGCCATTGATCAATGGCGAGTGACACATGCGATGCGAGATGGAGGGCATGGGCAGGCCGCGCAGCATGAGCATTGCCGTCGTCGTGGTTGGCCGCGCGCTGTTGCCTTATCGGCCGACATCCTGCCCCACCCATACCACGCCTCTCTCCCGCTACTGCATCTGGATTCTGTAGCTTTTTGCCAATAGCCTGGACAATTGGTCGTAGGATCCAGGTCTGGGTGTTTGCCTACTGGCCCGATGCGTCCCCGAAGTCTAGGACTTGGGTTTTTACACATCTGCAGGCCGAGGCGCCCCCAGCTGTTTGTGTACATCGCTTTGTCATTTGTCTCGTGCCGTTGCTCGTACCGGTTCAGTCGACAGGTCTTGTCAAACATTCTGTCGACCTATTCACGCACATAATAGAGAAACGTGCGCCAATATCATAAGACTCCAATATATCTGTATGGTAGGTATTGAAGAAGTTGAAGGGAGAGGTAAACTCACATACGAGATTTCCGTGTTCCCACGACATTCCACGCAACAGCCATTGAGGCCATCCAGTACTATCAATAGGCCATTGCATGGATGTTTCCAACTTTTTAGAGTGTGTGAGTTCACTTAGTTGGGACTAGTCTGATATATGATTATGCAGAAGCCACCCAGAGCATTTAGTTTGTGCCCTCCTCCACAATGAAGGTTGCTACCGGGCTCAGGGATACTATGTCCGATGACTCGAAGCGAATGGAGCAATGGGGAAGATATGTATTTTAGTACTAGGAAACGGCATGAGATGCATGGAGACCGGCTGAGACCTGCAGCTCCGTTCGAGTCATCCAAAATTCAACTGTTCTAGATCATCTCAATAGTAGTTTCACTGGTCTGATCAGCTACACGCTTGGCTAGCAACATCTTTAAAATCACAGCGTCATGACACTGTGAATGCCTTTTCGTGGTTTGTAAGATCCTACACGGTAACAAAAGCCTATATTAGATCGTCTAGCGAGTCCGGATCATGGTGAAAACATCATGGAGCAGAATTTAGATCAGGCACGTTGTCCCTTTTGATAGGCAACGAGCTTTGGTTCCTTTATTCATCGGAAACTCTCCATATCAGCTTTTCGCCACTTGCGCCCTCTCGCATGTCATCCAGCGCGTTTGTGGCTCTCTCCACTAGCGTTTTACCCTCAATGATGCGATACCTATTCGGTGAAATAAGCCCCTGAGCCAGTAACGTTGGCATGATTTCTGTTTGCAGCTTATCGCGGAATAGGTCGTTCTTCCAGTAGAAGTGAGTCCGTACTCCACGAACCTGAACACCCGCCTCCCATGAGGCACCAGCCGCAGCATCCAGTGTGTATTCAGGTATGACATCATCAGAAGAATGCGTTAGAATAACGGGTAGCATAACGGCTACCACGCTTCCGCTCTGTGCGATTTTGGATAACGGCTCAAGAGTACCGGTTTGGGAACCAATACAATCGACGATGAGTGGGTATACAGGAGTTGTTGAGCTTCGCGCACTTCTGAGCACATGCTCAACAACGTTAGAGCGTCGGTAGTCAAAGACTTCTGAAGCACCGAGTTCCTTGAGATATTCGTGATGTTTAGCCGATGCGGTGGTCACAATATGCTTGTAACCGTAATATTTGAGAACCTGAATCGTGAGCTGCCCGACTGATGAAGCTGCGCCCCAGATCAGGACATAGTCATCTGCTCGAGGTGGCTGGTCTGATAGCCAGACCAATCCGTGTTAGCTGTCGTCACGATTTTTACCGTACAGGGACTCGGGCTTGAAGACTAAACAATATGATAATTGATGTCCGACAGGGACTATACTTACTGCAAAAGAAGTGATCACACTGTCAGCACGATGTCTAAAGAATGAGGACGAGAAACAGCCCGTTTAAGGACTCTCCATGAGGTACGTACCAGTCTGCTGGCTTCGGCCAAGGGGTAGGAAGTTCAAGGTCCTTTGATATCGTGTGGAATGCGGTCACTAAGTTCTCTGGCAGAGTCACCTGTAGTCTCAGTCAGCTCATCAACCTTGTTAATCGAGAGGCATGTGTATTGTGTGGTCGACCAAGGGAACAGGCTTTATCGTAGATAGGTACTTGAGCCTGTAGG
Organism: Xylariaceae sp. FL1272; assembly: GCA_022432385.1. Lineage (NCBI taxonomy): Eukaryota > Fungi > Ascomycota > Sordariomycetes > Xylariales > Xylariaceae > Xylariaceae sp. FL1272. The sequence continues at coordinate 1,458,900 of JAJJXC010000002.1, forward strand.
ATAAAGCAACTGGCCTCCAAGTATGGGGCAACCACGAGTTGATGTGTCATACTTACAGCCTGCTCGAGCGAGAATGCATCGGGAACCTATTATATCATCAGGTTAGCCTTACACAGTATGAGGACGATTGCTTGAGCCGAGACCTTACCTTACCAAACACCCATTCTGGCGCGGTCGAGAATTCTTGATGAGTCTTCCATTCGTCTTTCTAGTTGAGGACCAAGACTCTCATTAGATGTTTCCCCAGTATCCAAGGAGCAAGGGGTGGAGTATCGTATACCTGGTGCGCGAAACCGAAGACTCTGTCGCCCACTTTGAAGCTTTTGACATCGGGGCCGACTTCAACAACTATGCCCGCGCCAGTAGACCCAGTCCTCATGGGATGTTCAACCAGTAGACCACCGTCAGCTTCTAGATAACATATCACGTGAGTCTCCCTTGTAGAACGGCATGGCCAGGTTTGTCGAGGGACAAATAATAACTGACTACGACAACAATAAGCAAATCTTTCCCATGAAATGGGGAGAGAACAAATGGCAGGCTTATCAACTACCGGTGAAGGTCCAGGGGCGTGGATGCTGTCCACTTGACATTGACCATGATTTCGTCACCCTGAGGCGTGACAGTGGGAAACTTCCTAACTTCATACGGGGCTCGAGCCGCCACCGTGACCAAAGCATCATGAGTACGCTGATCAGCCATGATATCAGCAAGTCTTAAAGTCTGTCAGAACCGATAAGTCGAACTATTTCATATGCCGTTCAAATGCGTGCTGCGCGAGAGTCGTTCCAGGAGCTTTGGAAAACGCTAGATCACTTGTATCCATCTCCCTGAAAGTCATTTCTAGTATCAAGGATGAGCGTCTCTCTTATAGACACCTCACAAACCCTCACCAAGAGGGTGTTGTGAGGCCATGAGCTAATGACGATTATTCAGGCAGCTTATATAACAGTCCGAAAAGGGGAATATGCTGCGTTCCATGCTTGGGTGACCCCTGTCAGATCTTGCACACGCAACTGTGCAGCTGTTGCGAACCTCGTCTTTGATCTTTAGCTCACGTCCGGACACCATCACAAGTGCGCCCTACCATGTTGGTATGTAGGCAAGACTGAGGAGACTACCAATACGCACGCCGTGAGGAATTGCGGCCTCTGATCAACCGATCCAATTGTGCACTACAGAGGTCTGAAAGTTTCATCTCAGGACCATGCCAGAGGGTATCGATAAGCACCAGTAGTAGCAGCTTACCGACTATTAGTCAGAAGAGATAACAAATTCTACCCATGTCGCCTCACAACAACAAAGCAAAGAGATATTCAGTCTGGGAGGTCGTGTGGTCGCTCGCTGTATGTCTTGTGAGAGACCCCCGTTGTTCTCGGGCGACGATGACACGCTTAACGCACGAGCTCAAGATTACATTTGACCGGTTTAAAGCTGGACTGTGAGACTTCGGTAAGAGGAACAGATTTGAGGTTGGCCAAACACCCAACTGTGTCTGAGCCGATAGATAAAGCCTGAATGGTGCCTATAATTTAAGAGTGACAATTCGCAACCAACTGGCAGCTTTTAAAGACTTTCAAGACATAGGTAAGCATCTGAAACATGTCTAACGCCATGGGTCGCCGATCTGTGTCGCGTTTTTTGAAGACATTGCATGAAGCGTAGTAAAGCTGCAATCACCTACCTACCTGAGTTGGCAATCTCCAATCACCACCTGCGTGAATGCTGTTGCGTCTAGCAAGACTTGCGAGATTTGCAAAACTCGACATGCTCGTCGTAATCAGGCTTATAACTCATAATAACTGAGATCGATTTGATATGAACGCGCGACCGACCACCTGTTAGATAAATGTGATCCCGACGCGTCGCCGGGAGTGGCGTGTGCCGTATGTGCCGTATGTTGCGAATGCAAGTGTGCTGAGTACTATTGGTCGTATTCGGCTTCCAAGCGTAATAGAAACTGTCATCAGACCAGTAGCTCATTCCAATTGGCAACTGCACAGCCACAGGCTGCCTTGGGCATCAATTAGCACCTACAAGTACATATTGTGCCCCCCTATTGTTTTTACCGCGCAAAAACGGTGTTGACATCACGAACTCCTCCCCAACGCCCTCTTTCGCCTACGCAGCTACATTGAAGCTCTGCCACCTCATCTTCAAAGTAGTCTGCTCTCCAGCCATGGCGCCTCACTATGAATTCGGCGGCCCGTAAGTACTATTCTTCCGCGTGTGACTCTTCAACTCGCTGACGAGTCCCAGCGTTGGCGCTGCCGCAATCGTGGTTGGCCTTCCTGTGCTCCTGTATACCTTTGCATTTGCATGTAACGATATATCAGGCTGCCCTGCACCGTCTCTTTTGGAGCCGAGCTCCTTCAATCTCGACACTTTCAAGGCCGAGATAGGCTGGCCCGGCTTCAGTGGTCTCCACAGCTGGGAGGTCACTGGCGTTACTCTTGGCTATCACCTTTTCAGCCTGATCCTTTGGAAAATTCTACCTGCGGAGAAGGTGCTGGGCACAAAGTTGGTACAACACGGGCGTCCTTTGGAATACCGAATGAATGGTAGGGATACTGTTTCTTCATCCAGAGACCAATGTAGTATTTGAGGCTAACGCATTTTAGCTTTCTCGTCAACCCTAGTCCACTTAGCCATATGTGCAGTCGGAACCTATCTGCAGGGCGCGAATTTCATCGTTTGGACATACATCACAGACCACTACGTCCAGATGCTGACGGCGAATATACTAATCGCGACCGTCATGGCAATCTTCGTTTATGTCAAAAGCTTCACGGTTGATACTAATTATCCAAACAAGGATATGCGAGAGCTTGCGGCCGGGGGCCATACCGGAAATCTCATCTATGATTTCTACATTGGTCGTGAGCTCAATCCTCGAGTCACGGTCCCCATCTTTGGCGAGATTGACCTCAAGACTTTCTGCGAGATGCGTCAAGGTCTTACCGGGTGGATCTTGATGGATCTTGCTTTCGTAGCCAAACAGTATCGCACCTACGGTTTTGTATCGGACAGCATCATCTTTGTCTCCGCGTTCCAGGCTTATTACGTGCTGGACGGACAGTACCTGGAGGCTGGAATCATGACGATGATGGACATCACGACAGACGGCTTTGGCTACATGTTGTCGTTTGGTGATCTTGCCTGGGTGCCGTTCCTCTACTCGACCCAGACTCGCTACCTCTCCGTTTTCCCAGTTCAGCTGGGATGGGCGGGTGTCGCTGCGGCCTGTGCGGTGTTCGCTACGGGTCTGTATATCTTCAGGGCCGCGAACTCGCAGAAGAACGTGTTCCGCAACAGCCCTACTGATCCCAGTGTAGCCGACTTATCCTACATCCAGACAAAGCGAGGCACAAGACTACTTACTGCTGGATGGTGGGGCAAGTCGCGTCACATCAACTATTTCGGAGATTGGCTACAGGCCTCGCCCTTCAGCTTGCCTACTGGCATTTCAGGATACAGCATCTTGTCCGCCGGCAGTGCCATTGCTACGTCCCACGCTGCAAAGATGCTTGACGGTCGCGTGGTCGTGCAGGACCAAGCAAAGGGCTGGGGAATTCTATTTACCTACTTCTACGTACTCTACTTTGGCGTACTCCTCATCCATCGCGAGGGCCGAGACGACGTCGCGTGTGCGAAGAAGTACGGTGATGACTGGGTCAAATACAAGAAGCAGGTCAAGTATCACATCATACCCTACGTTTACTAAATTCGATATCGGCAGACTCCTCGAAGAAGCGGAAGGGCGATGCATCTACACTAAGTTGGGATCAACCCCCCAGTAGATGATGAATAGATACGAGTGCAGGAATAGTGAGCGGCAATTGTTCCAATCAAACCCGATTGTAATTGTGCGCAAGGAGGTGCTACTGGTATCGCACGGCCCGCTATGCTCAGGGTGCATACAAATCTACATTTTGCGAGCGAGACATAGACAATGTCGAATAGAATATTTCGAACACGTTGTTTTCTCTGTTGCAATGCCTCACGTACCTGGGATATGTGCTCCTTACCCTTGCCGCAACATGCAGAAACTGACACAGCTGAGAAACGCTGATGGGTTCTATCCAGTCACGGGTTTCTGCAAAGCATAAGATTGTTGGAAGAAAGACATCTGGCGCCATACCTATTGCATATTTGCTTGGGGCTTCTTTCGTGATTAATGACGTACTGCTAGCAGAGAAGCCATCTCTGAAGCGAGTTACAAGAAATAGCTTTCCTTAGGTAGTTTCGTGACGAACACGGCACTCATGGCTCGTGCTATCTCCAAAGAGACATCACAAGGAGGGTATAGGATGTAGTACACACATTGACTCGTCCTTGACAGACAAGAGATGTTGTATCCGGCGCCCCTCTCCATATCGGGCCCAAGCACGTGTTATTACCTGTCCCTGTCGTATGCCTGCCTCGGTACCTCATGTAAGTCCTCAGAGCGTGCCTCAATCCTAAAGCGCCAAGGGCTTCCCCCTCCCTTTGGCCGTAGGTCTGATGTCTTCTTGTTCAACAGTGGTTATCCCAATCACCATTAGGTTGCATGTCTCCTTACCCCCTGTTGAATGGCGTTGGGCGATGCAGCAATTAGGAGCGGCACCAACTCGACTACGGATGTATTGAGCATGTGACGAGATCCACATGCACAGCCTAAGGTAGGCCCTCCTGTGGTTCGCTTTTGAAAGAGTCGCTTGCGTCCCTGATAGCGAAACGATGGATTGAACGGCCAACTCGGAAAATCAACAAGCGAAGAAGAGCGACGAACAACACGTCCGCACTTGGCAGCCATTAGCGGCTCGCAGACCCCATCGCATTCCCCATCACCCACTCCTACCGTACACAAGACAAACAGGATATCGACTCACGCTTGCTTGCTGCGCGTTTACGACGAGACGATGTTTTCGTGATGGCTCCTTCTCGCCATGGACACTGATAAACCACCGTCGAAATTTGAATCATACCTTAGTTGTACAATGCCTGCCTTGCCTAGGTAGCTTAACCCATAAGAGAAGACGTAACGTACTCTAGGTAGAAGCTCTACCTACTGTAGGTGCCTACCTATTAACAGAGACCGAGGTGGCTCGATTCCTTTCGAATGCCCGTAACCTGGAACCCCACAGGCCATGGGTCCAGTACTACCCCATACCCCACGCATACCTAAGGTAACCTACCTTAACTAATCCCCACATGCTCAAAACGCCTAGCAGATTACGTAGCAGAGTAAGGTAGATGCCGACCTTATACGTGCCCGGCACAGAGAAGATCCCGCTTCCAAGCCTCTCGTGCTAGATGTGTGCAGGCATAGCTTGCACCCGCCCAGCGAGCGACCTGCTAAACACTCAATGTTGTCGTCTGCCCTCTACACCAAGTCCGCGAGTTGGAGTGACGGCAAGCCACACCGCTCGACTGCCGGTGCCGTGCAGAATCATCCAATCCTGTTCGTTAGCAACCCCGGCCTGCATGTGGATGCTCCCGTACTTCATTCATCCCCTGCCGAGGCTCTGGAAGGAAAGCGAATGACCACAGATGACCTCACCTTCGTCCCCCCCATGTGGTGCGCAACCATTGACTCAAACGAGGGGAATCGCCCAACTCTGCCCAGCCAGAGCCCAGGTCAGATAGTCGGGCCCCATCTTGTCGACTTTGTTGTACCTCCCCGAATCCGCAATGACCTGCATCGGACATGGGCCAAATATGGGATAACGGCTAACCGCTACTGCAAAGAGTTGATTCGCATCTTTCCATGGCCGAAATCCTGCTACTCGAGACGCGGCCTTGCATGGCTTTGGCCCGAACCGTTCCGTAGTTCACCACAACATCTCTGTTTCTTGGCAACCAAGCTTCTTATAAGCTTAAGCCCCCCCCGACTTGTATTTGCCATATGCCATATCCTTCCAATGTTGCAGATCCGAGAGCAGACTTTGGTGAATCAATTTTACGCCTTCATATCGTTCCCCTCTCGTTCCATCTTGAACCCTAGTATAGCTTGTTACATGCAAAGCTTTCGTCGCCGTTAGTGTCACTTGAAAGGCGCCTTTCGAAACCCTCACCTCGCAAAGTCATCGTCAGGCGTGAGTCGCTGCGCGGTTGTTGCGATGGCTCCTCCAACCTTTATGGTACGTAATAAAGCGTCAAAACTATACATTTTTGTCACATATAATATTCGTCAAACGTACAATATCACTTTGTTCACCCCTCAGTATCTACGAAATCTGGATTCCTGCAAAGTATAGGAAGCGATAAACTAATTTGGAACTTGTCTGTATGCAGGGCCTGAGTGGAAAACACCTCTCATGGGTCGTTTCTGCTGTTTGCACTAATGGATTTCTACTTTTTGGCTGGTCAGTACTAACCTGACATCATGCATTGAATACTTGTTGGGTCATTGAACTAGGACCAAACTCTCTAACGCTTCATGAAGTGAGTTGTACGATTATTCTCGACATCAAAAGGGTCGCTTGCTCATATTCGGCATCCCTTTTGAACACGCTCTGTTAAACACATGGGCTTTTCTGCAGCTGACATCGCCATAAGATGACCAAGGTGTGATGTCGGGCATCATGTAAGATAAACTGGATCCATTCCCTCAAGTTTAGTGAACAGTTTCAGAAGTATGAAATGAGTGACTGTACTGACATGTTCTGAACATCAGCACGGCTCCTGCTTTTGCAGACGTGTTCACCCAGACAAGTATTAATTATTTCCCTGTGGCGCGATTCCAGTCATCTAACAAAATACAGAGGACGATTCGACACTTCAGGGAGTTGTTACGTCTATCTACGAGATCGGATGCCTGGCAAGTATAGAAAGATCCCATGCTAGTTATTTTTCAACTACTTTCCTAAGACATACTGACTTCTTTATAGTAAGTGATATCTGACCTGTCATATATCAGAAAACAGTCCTTTGTCTTAAAGTCCAGGGCCGCGCAAGGGAAACTCGAGAAAAATAACTAACGCAGCACCTTTTCACCTACCAGATTCGGCGCAATTTTTATTCTCATAGTTGGGGACCAGCTAGGTCGCCGGCGTGCAATAATCATGGGTGGTATCGGTATGTTGCGTCGTTTTTTACTTCTTCGCTCTCCCAGTCAGCGGGGATAGTCAAAGTTTTGTGCGAGCTTTTGTTATGGATGATCATACTAACTTTTTCTATAGTAAGTACTACGTCTACTAGACGTAAAGAGGCAATTTTAATAATCGAAGTCTTTTACTGAGAAGTCATGCAAAATCAACTAACGCGAGAGCTGTCGGCCACTAGATAATGATCATCGGAACTCTTATTCAGATCACAGCATATCCGACTCACGGTAAGCATGAGCACCTCATATGCCGCCTGCGATATTGCCACTTTGCAGAAAGGAGATTGTCTACAAGGCTAACTCTGCCCAGCGCCACTGGCCCAGTTTATTATCGGTCGCATAGTCACAGGTGTTGGTAATGGTATAAACACCTCAACAATACGTATGTAACCTCTGTCCTTCCGATCAACCCGATGAGGCCCCGAAAAAACCGAGGAGTGAGGAGAGAGCCTGAACTGACTCAATTCACAATTTAGCAACATATCAAGGTACGCAACTATCCCGCTTGACGCTCATAACACCTTGCCCGATTCCACAATAAAACGTTACAAGCAACCTCCTGACCGCTATTCCTAGCCGAGTGCAGTAAAACATCAAATCGTGGCCTTCTCATTTGCATCCAAGGAGGCACCATTGCTTTTGGCACTTTAATCGGTAAGCAATGAAACATGATTCTGTAGACTCTGCAAATGTGTAGATGATCTTGTCCTCTATGAGACTGACGTTGTTTCATAGTATGTAGATTCTTAGTAGCCACAAGAATAACGACAAGACCCTTGATTCCGGTAAAGCAAGACAAAAGGATCTAACGAGTTCAATTTTCCCACCAGGCTTATTGGCTCGATTATGGCGCATCTTTCGGCCCTGATGGTCTCGTTTGGAGGTTTCCCATCGCGTTCCAAATTGTTTTCGGCTTCGCACTGTCTGTGGCTATGGTATGACACTTCTTATCCCCCCTTTCCAGTTTTTCCTCATCCGTTCCTTGTGGAAAGAAACCCATCACTAACTTTACTTTCAGGTATGCATGCTTTCATGGCCACAACGTTTGAGGAATGCCATGTCTAACCACCGTCTCGTACTATAGTATTGGCTCCCTGAATCCCCGAGATGGTTATTGACCCACGAGCGTTATGAAGAAGCCAACAAAGTTATCGCTGGTCTCCGAGGATACGAAATGGATAGCCACGATACTGCCCTAGAGCGCGATGTCATTCTAGATTCAATTAGGGCCTCTGGTGTATTTGGAGGCAAGAGCACACCATTTAAAGCATTGTTAACAAACGGCAAGACGCAGCACTTTCGACGCATGCTTCTCGGTGCTAGCAGTCAATTCATGCAACAAGTGAGTAACCAATTTGCAACCAAACTATTGACTCCGATGACATGTCGTTAATTTGTATAGGTCGGCGGGTGCAACGCAGTGATTTATTTCTTCCCTATTCTGTGTGAACAGTTTATTACTAAAGGGGATCACAATATGGCCTTGCTACTTGGAGGTGTTAACGCCGTAGTATATGCCATCTTTGGTCAGCATTCTATTTATCTTCTCTAGAGATTCCTACTCCTTTGCTAATGTTATGCTTAGTACGTTATCAGCATACTGTCTGGCCATCCACTTGACTCGATCACGCCGGCTTTGGATAAAGCGAGAGTTTAAGTATCTCGTCCAAATGCTAACTACCAACAGGCCACAGTCTCATGGTTTCTCATTGAACGAGTTGGTCGCAGAAAGCTTTTCATTTGGGGAACTGTCGGTCAAGGATTGAGGTGAGCTTAAGCCCGTATCAAGAAAGCTCTGTCATCACATCGCGTCATCATCCCGGCGAATTTCGGCGGATCAAAGCTTGAGAGAGAGGACTAACATGTTTTGATGCACTTTAGTATGGTACTGGCCTTCGCTGCTCTCATCCCAGGTAAGCATTCAGAGTCTATCCTTTCGTTTCTCGCATGTCTCTGTAACTAGTACCTTTTGTTCGCCTCCCGAGTAAATGGAGGAAAATAATTCCTTCAAATATCCTCAGAAGAGCAACGACTGACTCCGACTGCCCAATAGGCACAAATTCTGCAGCCATTGGTACCTGCGTTGCGCTTTTCACGTACATTGCCAGTTTCGGAGCTACCTGGCTGCCACTTCCTTGGCTGTACGTATGTCATCTTCTGCGTCCGCGAAGATTCCTAAATCGTAGCTAGGTATCCCGCCGAAATAAGCCCTATCATGACCCGCGCGAAGGCAAACGCGGTGTCTACATGTACAAATTGGCTGTTCAACTTTTTCAGTATGTACAAAGGCCCAAATGAGTCGGGTTGTAACCATTGTAATGACTGACGGTTCCCAGTCGTATTGATCACTCCTATTCTGGTCGCCAATGTAAGTGCTAACAGTATCTTTCGGATGTCAAAACTCTACCTTGGTCTTGAGATGCGGCGCACGGCATGGTGAGATCCAGGAGAAAGTGAATAATAACTAACGCGGGATATCTCTGGCTGCTAGATCGGATGGGGAACATTCCTATTCTTCGCCGTGCTCAACTCCACCTTCATACCAATCATTTACTTCTTCTATCCTGAGACAGCCTATCGGTCGTTGGAAGAGATTGACATCATTTTTGCCAAAGGTTATGTCGAGAAAATCTCCTATGTTAAAGCCGCGAAGGATTTGCCATTATTATCGGACGCCGAAGTCGAAGAGGAAGCGTTGAGGTATGGCCTCATCGATACGGCGGCACGCGGTGCAGTGAACGCATCCAAGAAAGCGAGTGCTGATGTACACGTTGATTCCCCTAAAAAGAGTTTCGACGGCTCTGGAAGCAAAGAAGAGATTTGAGTCTCTTGCTTATCCGAACGCCTAAAGAGCAAACAACGTGCTGAATGAACGGAGTTGCGAGTCGGGTCCATGATTTGTGCGAGCGTGGGTGAGCGGAAATAGAGCAGAGGGTTTGACATTCCTCAAACTGCAATAACGTTGGTTAGAAAGATGTGTTCGGTGCCATCTTATCGATGAAACACGACCTTGTCTGGTGTCCGTCCCTGTAAACATGGGGTTACAAACAGACTTGTGAGCCATACAGCATAGATGATTCAAGTCCTTCCTGTGATAGTTTCCACTTATGTAGACAACTATTTTGCATAGAATTACCTGGGTTTCGAAGTGTTGCCATTAACTCAACCTCGTTCGGTACAAGACCGTCACATAGTACGGCTCGATAGGCTACGTGTGCTTAGGTTGGTACTTTGACTCATTATCTTTAAGCTATATGGATTGATCACTAATACCTGCGCCTCGCAGGTGTCGCTGTTGGTGTCACTGTCGATGAGGTTGAGCTCCCACTGCCATTACTTTTGACGACAACGGCTTGCACAACTTGATTCAAGTTATTGAAAACGATGTTTACAAGGGCATTCAGAGGCGTGTAGGAATAGGTCTTCTGGATCAAGCCACCGTCCAGAACTTGTTGTGCACCCGTATCTGAGCACAGATAGACTGTGTTAGCTTCTCTACACAATTTACTTGCAGCATGGCTACTATCGAACTGCATAAAGAAATGCTGAAGAGACTCACATGTCATGTTCTGCTCGAAGTTTCCAACAATACTAGTAAAACTTGAAGTCAGCGAATCGTCCAAATTGAGGGACGCGGCTATGTGGAAGCGCAGTCAACAGGTATGAAGTGCTTATACCCTGCATCATAAAATAGGAAGGGTTCTTTTTCCGTAGACTGACCTGCTCAATAAGTTTCCTGCGGTACCTTCAACCTCCTGCACAATATTTCCAAGGTTGTCGATCTAATAACCGGAGAGGTGTGTCGTTAGTTACCGTTGACTGCTCTCCTCTTGCAAGACACCATATCTTGCTTACTATGAAGAAGTCAGTTTGACAGTCAAGAACGCGGGCAAAATGAAATGGCGCGAATTTGGTTTACATACCAATGAAGTTGATCTTGGAGTCGCCGTTCACAATAGACCCGAGTAGACCGTCAACAGCGCCGACCACGGTGTCGACAAGATCCACTACGTCGTCAATCACGTTGATGAGAAGGGGGTTGAGATTTAGCGTTTCCAGTGTCCTGTTCACAATATCTCTGTCAAGAAGACACCGCGGTTAGTCTACGACTTGGCTGCATGAGGGATGCTCATGGCGCAATTATTTGATTGGGCTCGTACTGCAGTACCATTAGCTCATGGACAACTAGAAACACCACATTTGGTTCCAAGAAGGTTATTTATCTCTTACCACGAGATTTCCTAGGCGGATGATGAGTTCCAGTTCTGCGTCGACGTCGGCAATCGTAATGTTGACCTTGGTGACACCTACTTGAACGCCGGCGTTGATTTCCACGAGGGAAGCAATCTGGGCGGCTAGATTCAACTCTGCACTGAGGTTGTCGACATCAAGCTCGATCCTCCCCACATGCAGCTCGGGGACTTGTAGCAAGACATCAGGAGGCGTCGTGCCGGATGAGCCAGATTCCGAGCTAGTCGCTGTCCCGGTCGTGGTTCCTGTTGTCGAACCTGTTGGCGCAGGAGTTGCCGAATCGGTTGTAGGTGTAATTGTCTGAGACGTGGACGCCGCCGTCGTGTCCGTGATTGGCGATGTCGTCTGCGCAGCGCAGAGCAGTGGCAGCAGCGCACTGCAGAGCGACGACACAACCAAGTAGCTGCGCATTGTCTCAATTGGGCAGCGAAATGGAAGTCTTCTGCTGTTGGTGAGCGATGAAGCAACCGTTTTGTTGGCGGCGTTCTGACGAAGAGACGTTTGCTGCAGGGATAAGTTGGCCGCTACATACATAGTGCCATGCGAAGAGCATCGTCGATGCTCCCCTTGTCTCATTTATAATGCATTATGCAGAAGTGTAGATGTGGTAGCGCAAGCGACGGTGCCCCCATGTTGTTTCAAAGCGATAGCAGAATAATAACGTCCCCTTCTGGCATTATGTCGACTCGTATAGGGCGAGCAGGGAGCGCCGCACAGGGGTGCTTCCAAGGCCTGCGTCTGTTGAGAACTTTCCGTTTCGTGGGCACAACACACTCGGCAGGTATGGCAACCAATCAGGTGGTGACAGGGCAGATGACATCTTGTTTTGCGCAAGAGTGCAATTTCCTTTCGACCAAGCCACGTCGATGTAGGACTGGGCAGTGGGAGCTATGGATTAGCGATGCACCTTGTCATTTCCATGCAGGGCCATTGTCAATGCCGCGACTCCCACTCTGCAGTGTGATGGTGGACTACAACTGCGCGATCCGTTCTTCTTGATCAGCTACCGATGTCAATCCTTCACGAGTGCTCGTGAAGACATTCCAAACGTCACCGTCGCCTCCCGCTATAGGGCTCTGCGTTTCCTACTGCCAAGATGAGTCCCTTCATCAGCAAGACCGGCATCTTCTACATCTTACTGAGCCTTTCTGTTGCCTTGGCTCAGAGTAACGACGGCTACATCGGCTACGAGCTTCACCAAAGAGGCGATCCCGAGTCAGTTGTTTACGAGACGGCCGACACACAAGGGGTTGCTCTTCCCCAGGAACCTGACGTGTTCCTCAACGCCTCGGTATCTGTCGGAGAGATCGACATCGAGGTCGACAACATCACAGCCAAGATCAACCTCGATGCGAAGGTGTTGAATCTACTCCACTTCACCGCAGGTGTCGATGCATCCATCGACCGTGTCTCCTTGAAGATCCAGAACGTCAGTGCCAAAGTTCTGCTAGAAGCGCGCCTGGAAAATGTCGTCCAGATGATAGGAGACGTACTTAATGTTATTGTATGTATCTTTGTTTTCCCACACTCACCAGGCTACAATCGTCAGGCGCCCGGGGGATCGAGGCAGCGAGTTTTAGCTTGCTTAGATACCACATTTCGCCGGAACTCCGTATATAATTGACAATGGCAATGAGAAAACTGGAGGCAGAGTGACTGACACAAGACACTGCAGGACCTCAATCCTATTGTCGCGACACTAGGACAAGGGGTTGGAGACATTGTCGGCAATGTCACTGGGGAACTCGGTGGCTCCTCCACGACCACCAGCACGACGCCTTCTGCTACGGGCACAAACAGCAAACGAGATGCCCTAGACTACAACTTGCAGAACAACATTCTGTACTCTGTCAATGATTACTCTGGCCAATCCCATACAAATCGGGTCCTAGCGCAAAACGGGAGCATTTTCGATGTTGCATTAGATAACAATGGAAATGAGCATGGCCGGAAAGCGGTGGGGTTTTACAGTCGAGACATGACTTTCACGGGCCATAATAGATCTATCACGATAGATGGAACGACTGAGCTTGAGCTGGGCTACCGCTATGCCCCCTTCCCCGGACTGGAGGCGTTCGCGAATATCTACACCACTACCGATGGACAGGTTGTAAAGACTAGGCTTATTGCCGAGGCCGAGGGTGGTGGTACAAGCACTGTTAGCGATGACGACGACAACAATTAATACTGAAATGAACTTGTATGTAACACACCTCTGCGGACTTCGGTATTAGCGAATTGCATCTTCGCTCTAAGCCTCGTGTGACATGTAGCCAACCAGGTAAGGTGACTGCAACGAGGCATTTTGGCAGTTCTCGTTGGAGGTGGAAACTTGACTACCGCTTTCTGGTGCTTTCTCTTCACTCACACCTGTCTCGAGACGCGTCATGAAAGCCCTTTACTAATATGCTCTGCATCTTCGCCTGATTGGACTAGGAAAACTGAACAGATATTGCAAGGCTGGGTGCACATGAACAGGTGTATGGCCACGACACAAAAGTTTCTTTACTCTGTATCAAGGCAGTCTTGCCTTTCACAGTGATCAACTCTGTTCCTCGTTAATTCACGACAAGTGTCTGCACCCCTCCTTCCTCTTGCATCCACCATTCACATTGAGCGTCAAAAAACAACAACTGCGAGGGGAATATCAACAACTGCGCCGGAGCATAAGATAAGAGCTTCTTGCCCTGCAATACTGGCGATACACTGAGTGGTCTGGGGCCTGTGGTTTGTATGTGAGAGGACAAGGCATTCGTTAAAGATCGAAATTACCTTACAAAGTCTTCTTAACTTAGAAGTCGCAACGTCATCTAGATCACTGCCTCTCCATTATCCTCCATCTTCTCCCCTTCGAACTTCAATCACCCTGGTCCCTGTGCGTCCAAGAATTGCATGGCATGTGAAAGCACAAACTTCAAGTCATACCTAGGCTCGGGCTACCGGTCCATCCGCCTTCATCCGCGATACGTCAGAACCAGGGTTGATACGCAGAGGCTTTCGAGAGTCATTTGCTCCCTGTGGGTGCTTCTCATCTGGTGATCTGTTTCATTGGCCTAAACGAAGAGAGAATATTCAACTTTCAGCTCAAAACATGCAACCCTTGCAGCCAGGCAGTGCCATATGTTAGGCAACTACTGGCCTAGCTCTTTCACCAGACCACTCCTGGGGTTGTTGTATGTACGATACGTTCCTTCCTTCTCTCACTGGTGCAATAGGAAGCCATACCAAACAAGCGTCTTCAACATATAGGCATGCGGTAAGTGGTCAAATCCATATAACTGACTTTCTAGCTGACTTTTAGGTAGGTTGTCGGTACTGGGTTGCGGGGTCCCATAGCAACTTTGAATATCAATTGTGCATGTTCGATTATTGACTAGCACTCTCCATTCTGCACATCTCCATCTTACACCAAGCTGCTGCTCCTGTCGAAAGCCGCAGTCTGGAAAGAAACATAACTGTTGTGTCTTGTCAAACGTCATTAACCTCTTTCATTTTCAACATGTCTGAACAATATTTCAAGCGGAAGGCAGGTTGGGGGCAACTGGAAGGTCAACTGGTGAAGCGACAGAAGCAAGAGGTGATCATGATCGACGATGGCGAAGAGGAAGAGGATGCAGTTAACGGTATACACCAACAAACGACTAGAACAGACCACAAGAAGGGACACACGCACCAGTTCCAGGACCTTGAACTGATCACACAGGCGCAAAGAAACTTGACTGGAGACATGGCAGATTGGTCTCTAAGAACTCGGAAACTGGAGTTTCAATATGAGACACTAGAACAAGGGCTACGCCTTGAGAAAAAGACCTCCACGGCTCTATCCACACAACTCCGAAATATAGAACGCACATTGACCCAGCAAGATGAGATTACCAACATGTTACGGCAGCGGGTGCAGAACCTTGAACGCAACTCGACTGCCGCAAAGTTTGGCAATGCTCTGAGTGCGAGAGACTCTGCTATCAAAATATCCGAGAGTCATGGGGAGAGCGACGATACTGCAATTATGCGAGCGATTACGGGAGTGCGGAGCCCTAGCATGGGAAATGGGAAAAAAAATATGTCGGTCCCCGAGACGGTCAAGAACACGCCGGCCGCCCTACGCTTATCACCACAAGACTTTATGCCCTGTCCAATAATGACGAATCGCGGTCTAGGCAAATTGCTGCTAAACATGAACGGTATGTATAGATATCCCGCGAGAGGAACTCCCTCAACACCTACTAACTCTTCCTAGTGAGTGATAAAACTGACAGATACTGGAAACTGTACTCCTGTTCCATAGAACAGGGCCTCTGGCGATATACTCGGCAAACACTGCTAACACGAGACCTTACGGCTACTAGTTCTGCGATCTAGACCATCTCCGAGCCCTGTGCGATCTTGTACGTCAAGTCCCAAAGCATCAGACCGTTTCCGACCATATCTTTTGTTATGGAGCCTTTCCACAAGTACATCCACATATATCTCTCAGCCAGTTAACTGACCATGATGATTGAACAGGACTCCAAGGCGAATTCAAGGGACATTTCTTTGTTTTGCGACACACAGAACTTTTCGTTATTTGACGTCGAGTACGTCTCCAACCCTCGCATACCCATCTTCCTATCTAACAACATGCTTTGTTTTAGTTACGTAGTCCGCGGTGGTAAATCTGCCGCTTACATCGGAGATCACCCAGACTGCGCAGCCAATACCAAGAAGAGCACCTACGATGGAATGAATGCTGAAGGCCTCCACGGGCTTCGCATCCTCGAGATCTTGTATGAAGAGGTGTTCACCAAAGACGAACAATTGCAATCAAGAGATTCGGCTTTAAAGGCATGGCAGAAGACCACCACCCCACGTTTCGTTTATGACCTTGGTCAGCTTTTTGTTCATCGCAGAGGCAGTCACATAAAAGACCACCGATTCGAACTGTGGGATACGAGATACAACGTCGTTATCGACAGTAAGTTCTATTTTCTTTTCCCACAGTTTCTTGACTTCAGTGCAACCGTTTCCGGTGCAAAGGGTGAGCTCATGCTTTCGGCTTCGAGCCCGTTGTTAGCTACAAGGTTGGTTCCTCGAGATCGCTAACTTTTCTTTTTGCCAGTTATGTCGCCGCGCAAACCAGTCTGGCTAGTACTCCGACCTGAATTCGAACCTTTGCCATCGGATTCCAAATACCGCAGCGGCATGCATCAACGCAGTGAATCCCCATTTCCGAGCCGTGCTGGCTGGAAACTTGGGGGTTCTGCAGCGGCACAGCTCGCCAAAGGTCTAGAAGAGCTGAAATTCAGCAGTGATTCCTTCATGCGCGGTACAGGTTCTTCATTCTTCATCGCGTCTGAGCTTGTCCACGAGACGCTATCAGGCGAGACGGTTCGACTGAAGTTCAAGACGCCTAACCTCCATCGGATGGCTCAGGAAATGGCTAAAGGACGCCAATAGACTGAAATCCGCCCTCCATTTGGTTCGACCGACCATACATTATTCGGCATGATAGTTTGTTCTTGGTTGCTAAGATGATGATGTAGGACAGCATATATAACGTTGTGTTTGCGCACGATCATGGACGCCCAATGCTGAAAACTCGCAATGTACTAGATGCCGCATTAAGGTATCCAACCATTTGTTACCCCTGACACGATAGCATCAAGATATATCTAGTATAGGCACACCTTGTGAGCAACTACATACCTAAGGCGCCTCAATCGACATTTCGAATTCCTAGGTAGTTTCAGCATTATATAATTCGTTGCTTTTCAGAATGGTGTCACAGGACACGTCGTGTTTCTAGGGCACAAGTCATTACCACAATTACAATCTGATGTCCCCTATTGAAAAAAACAAAAAATAATAAGAAAACACAACGAGCAGGAGAAACTGAGAAACTTGTACTCAGAAAGCTCGAGGTGGAAATAGTAAACATATCTTCACAACGGCTTTCGATTGCTTGGAAGTTTGGCGCAGTTCATTGAGTAAAATCGTTGTTCAACAGTACATATAAATTCCCTTGTCGAGTCGTAGAACCCGAAGACTATGATCTGGATTGCGTGGTGTACAGTAGCTCTCAACAAAGTATTACTCTGACCCTCGCTCATTGAGCTTGTTCGCATTGCAGTCTCAATGATGGCTTGATTCATGCAAACAGCTTAAGAGTCGGTTGAAGAGTGAGGCTTTGTAAAAACTCGAAGCTTGCTTCTTAGAATGCCTACTATAGAATGTGGGGATGATAGCCCAGACAAGAAAATGAAAATGAAATCACAATGAATGGAGAGAGATAGGATTGTTGAGGCGCCGGGAGGAGAGTATGCGGTGCAACACGACAGCCAATCCGCGAGTGCAAGAGACAGGCGAATGGAAGGAAACCTATCCGTGTGCAGATCAAGCCCAATTGCAGCATTCTCAGTCGGAAGCAACCTCCTTGGCACCTACCTGCAGTACGCCATGCTGCCGGTGAACGTTTCTTAACCTACGCTACACACCCGACCCTTCTACGTAATATGCATCCTCTTACGACGCCTGTTATCTGACGAACGCGCGAGCAAGAAGCTCCAAAAGCCTATTTGCTTCTAGGAAGACTTGGGCCTCGACACTATACAATTCGATCGAGGCCAGCGCGACACCTACCTACTCTCACCTGCCGAGCACCCTATAGACCGGTCCAGCACCGACGCCCATGAGTGAGGTATCCTGTGCTCGTGTCTTGGCACCTCCAAATGCCAGTCGGTGTGCCGTTGGGTGGCAGTGAAAGAAGAGGAAAGAAACATTTCGTGCCTGTTATGTTGGCCATCGCCAATCTCTCTGGGTTGATGCATTACTCATGACTCCATCCGATGCAACCTGAAGCATTGCAACCCTCTGCAAGTCTGCTCGTTGTCCGCCATCGCATCCACTGCCGCTCTCCGCGTTACGGCCGCCCTCTATCTCACCATCTGCCCTTGACTGCTAACCCTTCCACGCGCCATGCCAAACAACACAACGTCTTGACACTACCCACCAAGGACAATGGCCCAGCATCCCGCGACGCCCCTGGGCGCGAAGCGGGCGTTCCCCTTCGCGTCATCCCCACCAGCGCTGCATGCGGATGATGCCGACAACCGACGACCACCACCGCACCTCCGGCCTCCCCAGCCGCCTGTGACGGGTGGCCTCCAGGCGCCTCACGTCGGCGTTGCCGTTGTGACCATCGACATGTTTCGCGAGTACCAGAGGAATATGGGCACCACTATCGAGAACCAAACCAATCAGATAGCCGATCTTCAAAGGCGTGTACAGGTGTTGGAAGGACGGCTGCATTCCTTTGAAGACGCTGAAGATATGGCCATTGACGCCGTGCGCGAGATCCGAGACCAAGTGGTTTCGCGCGTCGATAAACACCACGAAAGCCTAGGCACTTTGACCGTGGCAGTGAACCGCCAAAACAGCATTTTAGAGACGCTAGAAAGTCTAAGTCAAGAACTTCGCGCTCACCAAGGCCGGAGCGATGCCGCCCGCACAAATGCTTGGCGTCCTGGGCCTCTCGGCGCGGCCAGCGACCAACTGAAGAGTACGCTGGATGAGTTCAAGTCGCACATCACCACAAGCTTCGCGAGCCTTGGAGAGCACGAGAAAAGAATGGCATCTCTGGAAAGAACCGACCGTATCGTGAGTGACGCGTTCTGGAAGCATCGGATGCTGCTTGGCTGATCAATGGTTCCATAGGCGCAAGAGCGGCTAAGCGTGCTTGAACAGAAGAGTGAGCGCGCTCTCGACCCCGGCCAAATATCTGCCGTGATTCAACATCATCAGCAGCGCCTAGACTATTTGGGGCGAGAGCTACAACAGTGTATCAAACTTGCCCAAGAAGCACAAACCCTGAGCGCAAGTCGCACCACGGGTTGCCATTGTGCTGCGACGGGAGCTATGCACGTTAGGGAAAACCAAGTGCCCAGCAGGAACCCGGACAAAGCTTCGCCTACAGAGTCAGCACCGATTACACAAGACAAACTGTCGCTGGTCAAAGATGCTCAACCACTACAACCGGCTGCAGCAATTTCTGCACCACAATTTGGACAGATCATCCAACGCCTGGACGCAATAGACAAGCGCATGATGCCTTTAGAAGAACGACTAGACATAGTCGAGAAGGAATTCGAAAATCTGTCAAAGTCGACTAATACTCTTGAAATCGGGGCCAAAGAACCAGACGTGGAAGAGGAAAGTCAATACCAGATTCTGATGCATACAGATTTTCAACGCTCGGAGGATCTGGCGGGGTTGAGAACAAACGAGGATACCCAGTTGCTCATGCAGCTGTTCTCCGAGAAGGAGAAGTGCGACGACGCCTGTTACACGGTTCAACGTGCATGTGTTCACATGTGGTCTTATCTTCTGTGTCGAAGTCGGAAGGATCCCAGGCTTATTTCCGACTTTTGGAGGAGTCCTGACTGGAAAGATTTCCCCACCGTGCTCGAGCTTGAGCGAAGCGACGCCATGCCTGATGGCAAGTATCTCCCGCGATATGTCTACGAGATTGGTGAGATCTTCAACCGTAAATCAGCCAGCAAGCATAGTGGACGTCAGGTGACACATCGCTCAACCGGATATCACTTGGTCGTAGATGTCACATCGCCGCAGAAGTCGCTATGGCTTGGTTAGTGGAAAGGGAAAAAGACTCTCATATGATGCTCGAGCTAATTGTGTGCTACAGTATGTATTTCCCGTTGCCTGCCCGAAGCAATACGGCGTTGACCTGTTTGACCTGGTAAGGCCCTAGATGAGGAAGCGAGCTGACATACTCTCACAACTACTTAGGTATATCGCTACGAGGAGGTAAGTAACGACACAATAAGCTTGAAGCAAACAATCTCGTACAAACAAGACACCTTCTGGCATCCATTTGCAACAGTATGCGAGTTCGATATTGCGCAAGTCTTTGAGCGGTTCGAAGATTGGAAGGGGGCAGATACGCCACTAGGCAGCTACGCAGCATCCAAAAAACTCGTCAGGCAAACAGCTGCGCTTATCAGACCGACCTTCATCGAGCCGGTTCTCCAAGATGTCCAAGACAGTATTCGTCGAGGATGGAGCGTCAATGCGACGGTCGAGGGTGCTGGTGTCGACGAAGCGGCACGATCGAAAAGAGCACGATGATTACCAGGATAGTCGTATGGAGAAGGAGGATATGATATGCCTTGCTAGAGTTCGGAAGCGACTACAAGGAGTGGGCTACCTGTGTCCAAAGGAATATGTGGCGATGAGAACAGAGCTATGTAGTTAGTGTTCCTCTGTTCTTACCATCGACGAGCGAGCAAGCCGTACTCACCGGTGGGCCTAGAATAGCTTCCCACGATGAGAAACGAAACGTGCATCTCGCATACTCGGTTCGAAGCCATTTATTTCCTCGCTTGAGGGTACCATTGGTCATGGACCAGGAGATGTTGGACGCAGATGGTATCTCACGCTGGGGGGACTCTCACTCGTCCTAGCTACGTCGTGACAACTCGTTATCGGCCTCAGTGCATACGAACCCCGGGGAGACGACTATCGCAGGACGTGCTTTCGAAACAGTGCATCTGGCACAGGTGAAGATGGATTAAGAAAAGCTGATGAGACCGGTACCATCCAATTCACATGGGTCACGCAACATGTTAGTTAGTACCTAAGGTAGTAATTGATACCTACCTAAGAACTACTTATTGGGTTTCCCTAGAACGTGAGCTTGGCGCCCTAAGCTAGGGCCCAATGGAGAGTTGCTTTCTCAAACCATCCACTGGCGAGCAGACCTGCATCTAGCATATTTCGAGTCGACAATCTTGTAGCGCCGTAGCTGAGATCGGTCTATTTGCTTCAGGATTTTCACGTGCAATGACAGCAACAACGTGAGGGGCCCGCTAGGGTACAGGGACCTTTTGCTAGGGAGGAGATAGGCGGGGGTCAGCTGTTGGTCATCGGCAGACGAAGATGCCAATCGCCAATCGCCCAACAACATTCCTGAGACCTCAGTCCGTGTTCATATAGCTTCGAAAGGCACTCCGCAGCCACTGTTGCCCTGCGCGCTAGCTTCTCATCCAGGGCTTTCGACAAGGGCAGGGATATCGGTACGGCAATGGATCCGGTGGCTTCCTGAGGCTGGTCAAGCGCCAGAGCCCACATCCACTTTGGTGCTCACATCACCTACGCGCCGTTTCGTTGACATCCGCGTCCTCAAAAATGGTTCCGAAGACAAAGGACAAAATACTGGTACGCGAACCTCCCTACCCATTGAATGGAAGCTCGTGTATTTTTTCCTGACTATTCTGTTCTCTTTGTACTGCCAACCTGAACGAGAACTGACCACCACATAGAGACCCTTTCCGGTCAACAGCTTGACTGGGCATTTGCGGGCATTTCTTCTTCTCGAGTAAATTCCGAAAATGTCAAATGGTCCAAATGGGTCCACACGGTCGACTCCCGAACGCAGAATCCAGAGACGGTGGTGGATGAAGGCACAATCCTTCCGCAGGATGATGGGCATACACTCGAGAGTGGACGCATGATCAACCCGAGCACAGGAAAATTGACAGACTACGAGGAATTGTGGGTAGACGAAGAGGTTGAAGGCATCCCCGATAGCTCGGTCAGCTCCAGGCCTACTGCGCGATGTGTTGTATATGAGTTGAAGGGCAACGAACGTGGAGAGGGTGGCATGGTGGTGTTTCTTGGGCGATACTGTCAAGGGATTGTGAGGATAGGGGATAGGCTTGCCGTGGAGAGGTGGCAATGGACTGGCGAATGGAGGCAGACTTGCGGCTTTGGCGATCTTTGGATGCCTTGCGCTGAAGCAATGACCTCTGAGGCGTCTATTGGAACTACCATCGAGCGTGAAGGTCGAATCTGGACTGTGGTTGAGGCAAGCAATATATGAACACGACAGCGATTTTCTGAGCCATTGATCTCTATGAGCTCGCTGTTCAGCTAGGGAGTTGTTCTGCTAGAGCCTTCTCAGCCTCAGCGAAAGCGTCAAATCGAAAGAGCAGCTCGCGACATTCATCTCCCCAAGGCATTGCTCCCGGCGACGGCAGATGGCCTCGATAAGAACGTTGGATTTCTTTGATAACATCTGCGCTGAGCCCTTGCGGCCCGGCATTGGAAAGTGACCTGATCGCCAGAGATACAGCGTTAGTCATGTATCAAAATTTACCATGGCATCGCCCCGGCCCTAGATACAAAGATCTGGTTCTTGATATTTTGCTGGTATAATACTTACTACGAAGAGATCAGGGCGATGGTGAAAGCGTTCAAAGTTACGGATATGTGGCCTTCCGTACATACCATGAAAAAGTTGCACCTTGGGAGCCTCAGTTTGTCGAATAGTTGAAGGAGTTGTCGTATCGAAACCTCGATTTTCTCAGACGATGAGAGATGTATGTCACGGAGCTGCCGACAAGGGTAACTGACCCATAAGATGCTGTTGCCTGCACCCGAAAGGCCAGAAAAGCCAGGGGGTTCGCCCCGATATAGTTTCGCGAGCTCCCCGTCAGCGAGAATATCTTCCATCGATACAAGCCACCTATATATGGACCTGTTTGTCCGCAAAATTGGAACTTCAAGTCCGATCAAATCAGAAAGTAATGCACTCTGTTTACATTAGCATCCTGTTCAATCATCTAAGAGACATAAGAAACATAAGCTCTGGATAGAGACACTAAGTCAGTTGTGATGTAGCCCCAACTCTGCACTTGATAGCAATGTTGGCGTCTTCCTACCTTTGATGAAAGATAGAAACAG
The DNA here is from genome assembly GCA_022432385.1 of Xylariaceae sp. FL1272. NCBI lineage: Eukaryota > Fungi > Ascomycota > Sordariomycetes > Xylariales > Xylariaceae > Xylariaceae sp. FL1272. The sequence continues at coordinate 1,481,977 of JAJJXC010000002.1, forward strand.
GCATTTTGCATACCGAGTAATAAAGAAATAAACTTACATGTGCTCCGTCCGCAATAATCACCAAGTCCTTCACCGCTTGACTTCCATTCTCCAGCTTCAGGATACCTTTCTCACTACTCCCAGCACTCACAGCCAAGTCGAATCTTCACCGGAGTATCAACCACGTGTCCATTCTCGCCCCCATTTTTGCCATTATCGCTACACGGTTCAGCAGTAGCGATCCCTTTGAGCTGGTGGTGCAAATCCACCCAATGAATACTCCAACACATCGCGCCGAGCGCGTCTTCGATATCCTCATACCGATACTCAAGTCTTATGTTCATGTCGCGGGCATCACCATAGCGAGTGCACACATTTTTCACCGCACCAGCCCTGTCAAAGTCGAAACCACAGCGCCGCAACCTAGGGTATAGATGCGTTAGTTTATCTCCCTACCCGCCAAGATGCAAATTAAACTGTCATGTTCTAGAATTTCTCAACATTTGCCAGAGGTGTGTTCTGGTCAAGGCAAACAGGTACCCACTATGAATCCGTCAGCATACAAGACTCGAAAGAAGAAACGATATGAATACAGGCCACGATCGTCGCATTGGGCGGGACAGTTATAGCAGCCCCAATCTCGTTGCTGAAGCGTGATCGCTCAAAGACCTCGACATCAAGGCCTGCGCGACGAAGTGCGCTTGCAGCACTTAGCCCAACGATGCCCGCGCCTGCTACGCCGGCCTGAAGACGACGAGACATAATGCCGAGCCTGCGATTTCCTGTTTTGGATGATTTGAAGGCCTGATTGAATAGGACAGACCCCGCTCAGGGACAGGAAGACCTGAGGAAATCGAATGAGGTCAGTAATATGAGGAACGCCACATGTGCATGTTCTTCAAGGGAAATCTTGACCGCACCGGACCTCCCCTTGTGCCACCTACCTGACCACGGCGGCCCTATTAGACTTGGAACGATAGGCCGTCTCAGTGGCTCGACACAAGTATGCTGACACGGAGCATCGAAACACCCGATCTTGCACCAACGATCACTTGTATGTTGCTGATTTCGACAGTGTATGCCACTTTGCAGTTAGACTTCGTGTTCTCATGCGGAGCTTACCTAGGTACTATATGACGAGAAGACTTTGGTCAGAATAGTACTGGCCATGATCTTCCCGATCATTGCCACGTGTTTCGTGACACTCTCGCCTGGGTTATTGAGAAACCTTCCGAGATACCCCATCGCGTGTCTTTGAGGTTATCCCGCAGCGTTGTTATCATAGCTAATAATAACAATACGCTTGGTTTTCAAGGCTATCTTGATAAATGCAGAACAAGAGCAATACAATGGCAGTGGACGTGTACTGCGGTGATTCGTGTTCTGTTTCATTCATTCCTAAATCTCACAATTCATCCCCATGGTGGAATGTGTACTGCTGTGCACATTTCTAGCTGACTGTAAATGCATCACTCATCCAACCTATGCTGATATGCCAACGGAGGGAACACAACATACCACTGCCTCGCTACGCCATGCCGCCCTTCGCCATGCATCAATAACAAACAATTCAGAATAATGCCGCGTGGAATGTGGCGCTTACGAAACCTCGCATTCCAATGGGATCCATCGCATCCTCGCGCCACTCTTCAGAACCGGACTCTTACCATCCGACATTCTCCATCATGCTACCAGCTTCTTCGGCCGTCATGGGCTGAATGCCCATGCCTAGCTGCCGAGCTTGGCTTCCTTCGCGAAGGCGCTGTAGGGCAACAGCCACTTTCCAGCCCTCTTCTTCGGGCATAACGAATAGATAACGCTTGCCTTCTGCGTCTTTGAGGGTCGCTTGAAGGACGTGAAGGCCTCGTTGCTTCCATTCCCCACCTTGAGTTGACTTTGCGCCACGGTGAGGTCCCAGACGACAATTGTCCTTGCACGAGTCTAGCAAGTCATCGAGGTAGTTCTTGGCGTCTTCTCCTGTGAGCGGCTTCGGTTGACCCCGTGCCGAGGACTTGAAGCGACCTCCTGCTTTATTCGCCTGTCGACCGGGATGGGAGGCGCTCGAGGTCTGCGAGGGACAGTGAATTCCCATAGTTTTCAGGGTCCACGCCTTTACGTCCCATTCTCTCTGTGGAACGCCCCGCAAGTCATCATCGATGAACAGTCCCTCTGTCGTAATACGCAGTATTAGACCATCGGTTACCGGGTGCAGGCCAGAGAGGAGTTGTGAAGCTGGCGTCTTGGAATACTGGTTGAGAAAGGCATAAACAGCCTTGATCACAATCTTGCTGGGATCTTTCGTCGAATACGGTGCGCGCATGGATGGTGGCGGAGTAGTCCTCGAGGTCGACTGAGATGCTGCGTACGAAGACTCGGTGAAGACTGTCTCGCCTGATCTCCTCCGCGAATGCGCTTTCGGTTGGTCATATGGACGATAGGAGTAGGTATCCTCATCCGTACCACGAAATGATTTAGCCGTGGGCGGTGGAGGTCGTCTTGCTGCACTGGGCGTTGGCGTAGATGCGGGTGAAGGTGTGGGTGCAGGCTTAGTTGGCGATGGAGGAGCTTGCGCGGGCGGCTTCCCATTTGGCCATGGGTTCGTCTTCTCACCGACCGAGGAGAAAGCATAGGTGCTCTTTCTGGGGGCTTCAGATTCCTTTGCTTTGGCTTCCTCAGCCGCCTTGGTTGCCTGGGTCTCTTTAAGCCGTGCTGCCTCACGGTCCTTGGCTTCCCGTTCAAGCTTCTCTCGGATTGCCTTCTCATGCTCTAGTCGCTCCCGCAGCACTCTCTCTCTAGCTTCTTGAGCTCTTCGTTCCCTCAACTCCTTGTCTTTTTGGGCCTTTTCTTTTTGCGCACGCTCTCGCGCCTCGTTTTCCCGCTGTTCCTCCTCGCGCGCTTCTCTTTCTGCCTTCTCCCTGGCCTCCCTGGCTTCTCTCTCTGCCTTCTCTTTGGCCTCACGGGCTTCCTTCTCTGCCTTTTCTCTGGCCAACTTTTCACGCAGCTCCCTCTCTGCCCTTTCTCTGGCTTCCCGTTCCTGGTCCTCTCTTGCGCGTGCTTCTCTGGCCAGTTTTTCTCTGGCCAATCTCTCACGCTCGTTCCTTTCCCGTTCCTCCTGCTCTCTCTTTTCTCTTGCCTCTTTTTCTCTCTTGGCCCTTTCTCTTGCTTCCTTTTCCCGAAGCTCCTTGACACGCCTAGCTACTTCTTCTCTCCGTCTTTGATCAGCCTCTTTCTTCCGTTGCTCAGCCTCTTTTGCTTTTTTCTCCTCCTCCTTCTTGCGAGTTTCTTCCCTGGCCTTCTCCCAAGAACCTTGCGAGGAGGCATCGGCGTCAGGGCGCTGCTGTTGTTGCCACGAAGACTTTGGCTTATCTGGTCCGTGAGCCTCGGGTGGTGGCCCAGATTGGCGCCGCGGCGGTGAGCCATGAGGGGGTGGAGGAGGTGGAGGGCCCTCGGGGTCGGGCGGTCTGGAGTTTGATGATGAGCCAGTACCCGGATGAGGCCCGCCAGACTGACCACCGCTTCCCGGGTTGTAACTCCACGAATGGTTGGTGCCAGCGTTGCCGCCGTGTGAGGGGCCGCGTTCGTTCTGTGTTCTACCCAGAGCCCATGCGCCAACGCCAACTGCAATGACCAAGAACATCATGCCCATATTGCCCATGCCTTGGAAATTGCTCCACCAGACCCTAAAGGCAGGCGCCATGCTCTGGAAAAGCACCACCAGGACCAGCGCGGAGGCAAACCCAGCGGCAAAACTGTTGACATTGGGTTTCATGGAAGGTAGGTAGAGGAAGCCGGCGCCGGATGAGTGTGGGGGTATGATGAATATGTCGTACTTTCCGGGTGGGAGGTTTGGGTTTGTGGACGACCGCGGGTTTGTGCCGTGTGGCGGCGGCGGCGGCGGTTGGTCGCTCATGATCGCACCGCTGTCGCTCTGCTAGCGACTCGCACTGAGGATGTACGCAAAATGCGTGGACGGAAATAGAGCGTGGAGAACTGAGCGTCTATACGTATGGGCTGCGCAGAAAGGTGGTGGATATCTTCAGAGGGACATGAGGGATCGTAATTCGTAACGGGGTACTGTGCACTCTGGGTGTCAGATACGTGCCCGAGGCGAAGCGCATATCGCAGAGACAGACGGGCACCATGGCACAGGAGGGCAACGCAGGAGGGGCGTCGCTGAGCATAGCATTTGAGAGAAGATGGGAGATAAGGTAAGGCAAGGTAGGTGTTACTTACTCACAACAAGGCAGCAGGCAATGCAATGTATGGAATACTAGCACGGAACAGAACGCCGGACGAGATGCAGCAACTTGCAAAAGCAAACGAACAACGAGGGGGATAGAGGTCAAGCCATGCGGGTAGTCTGGCAAAACATGTGCGGTGTGTGGGTGCACGATGTCGGTAGGCAGGTGAATGGAGCTGCCAATGTTTTGTTTAGTCTGGCGAACAGAGTCGGCGCTCTGTGTCGAGGAAGGGGACAAGTCACAGTTGCGGTGGTGGGACTCGCTTGGAGACGCAACGACAAACGCGCGCCAGGAGTGGACGAGCCAGTGGGAAGAGGCCAAGAAACGTCTGGTCACTTGCTACCTACCTACCTACATAGGTACCTAGCACACCAGCCGCGCCGGAAGAGAGGTCTTGCCCACATGTGCACACCCATGTCTACGAAAGCTACGATAGTAGATAACATGTCCAGTCTGCAGATTAACGGCACTTGCTAACCAACGAGGTAATACAGGAATGGGCGAGGCGGACGAGACGCGAATGGCTCATGGTCTCTCTGCTGCATGTGCACGCACAGCAGCCTTTTTTTTTCCCATTTGTTTACTTTGGAGGCAGAGGCAGTGAGGGGAGCAACAATTGAGAAAACTGCCCAACCAAAGAAAGAAAAAGAGTGGAGAGAGCTGGCACTGCTGGTGACGGCGTGGCACCGGCCCGCGGCAGGAGGAGCAGAGAGGCACAGGCGAGACAGGGAAAGGTGACAGCCCTCGACAGCGCCCACCAAAGCTCCTGCAGCGCGCCCGCAGGTCCCCCCACAACGCCGCCGCCCCAAGGAACCCCTCCGAGTCCAGCGACCGAAACAGGTGTATATGGCCAGCATGACACCTGGGGGAGCACATCCGCGGTACCTAGTCATAAACTAAACTAATCAGCTACAATAGGGGATGTATGTATGTATGTATGTATGGATAGATGTGCAACGTTTGAAAATACAACTGGAAGCATGCTCACATCCGAGATTTGTGTCTGCTGCTCCCTATCAGGTGTCATACTTGGTGCCACCATGTCTTGTCCCAAAAGGATCTGCCCAAGGCAAAAGGGGAAATGGGGGAGCAATTGGAGCTCATCACACAGCACTTTGTCAGAATCGCTGGATGAACAGGTTCGCGTCCCCTATACTGCAAGGACCAATGCGATTTGAACAAGTTTCCCGCCACCAGGGCCTGCCTTGCTTGCCCGTCGCTCCGTTGGTCCTGTCGAGGTCACCGTCCACCACCCTACTAGACGTTGGCATGTAGTAGGTAGGTATGTAGGTAAGGTAGTATGGGCCCATCGGTAGACCTGCTGCCGCTGCCAGATACCTTCACTATATGGCCTCCTTCGGGCATCAAAACCTACATGGACCTATTTGCCTCGCTAGATCGTGTACATCACCAGAGAGAGGCAGCTTCGAGGTTCTATTGTATCCAAAGCAGAGATATATACCCTGTCTACTACCTGGTAGGCTCGCTAGGTACCTGAAGTATCGGTCTCCTCATGTCCTGCACTCTCCTCATTTCTCCAATTGTCATAAAAATGGGTAGTCCGGCAACATCCGTCACCGTCGAGACTCGAGGACTAATTATCTGCTACTTTGCAGCTGTGCTAATACATATATGGCACTTCACAGTCATAGTCTCTCTTTTGCTCAACTGTCAAATACATCTAGCCCTTACTCTGCCCTCAGGAATCCAAGCAATTGTTTCATACCTTACGGGTAGGTACTCGTCTTGTGAAGCGACAGGGTTCTGACGTAGCATCAGACTCCCCAGATGCAGGCTATGGAACGGCCCGCGAGTCTCTTTCAACCATTGGCCTGCTGCGACCAACACCTTACAGCGGCAAGAATGCATGCACGTCGCCGCCTTCTCATCAACTCAGTCTTCTCATGTAGCAGATATGCTCAACACAACATCACCGAGACCCTGCCAAGCATCGTATCTTCTTCTCCAAGTGCCACATGCCAACTAGGTACCCAAGGTAGAAACCACCTGAGCAGACTCGGGACAGTTCCAAAAGGTATGAGCGAGGCAGTAAATTGCAAATCTGGAGATAATCGGTGGTCTCAAGCTTAGAATAGCTTGCCACATGTATCGCAATGGTAAGTGTGCAGCTGACTTTTGTGCTCCCTGGACGGCAAGAACGCCGAATTTTGGGCAGCTACATACCTACGTAGATGAATATTGTGCTATCTCAACTCCGGTATAGAATCATTACTATCCCTGCGGACACAGAGCGCCCGCTTGTCAACATACACCCAAGAGGTTACCAGTACAGATAGAGAAGAAAAGCACTCTGATCTACTGGCATCACAATCAAAGTTGCGAGTAGGGTCTGAAGTTTCACACAACTGCTTCTCCACCATTCTGAACACTAGGTATGTTTAGTCACGTAAGCAGCGATGCAATTACGGTTGTTTTCTCTACAAAGTTCACACGAGAGCGCCATGGCTAATGGCGCCCAGTGTGGAAATAGGGAACATGTCTAGTCATTTCTATGTAGTCATTTCTATGCAGCCTCTGGCATCTTTTTGGCCAACTTTGGATTAGCACAGGCACATAAGAAACGCAACATAATCTTCATAGTACTCAGAGACCCATGGCAGCATTGACATCAGATCAAATATCATGTCTGTTGATTTGGTCCCATCATACCGCTGCTCCAACTTATTCTCTCGTGCCAAGTCGGTTCCTCTCAAGGGTTGAGATGCATTGCCTGTCAGGATCGGTTCATGTCCAATATTACCTTAGCTTCAACAAGCAAGACGGAACTTGCTGCTTGACGCCACGCAATAAGTGTGCTCGACATGCTTGTGCGGAGATGGCAATGACTCGAATCGGCTGTATCGAATTCGAGTGACTCTTCTATGTAGCACGCGGCATCGAATTATTTCTGCTTCGAAACATGTAATCGGCACGGACAAGGCATTCTTGATGAGTCCTGGACTCACATAGAATACACAGTAGCCCTTTTGACTGTTCTCTCTCTCCTGTCTTCTTACGAATGCAAGATATTTGAGGCAAATGTCACATGCATGTCAATCGGACCTCGTTCTACGGCTTCCATTCATGTGGATCTAAATGGTGCACGCTCGCTTACTTGACATTCATCTTTGCAGTGCCTGTTGGTAGTCATTGAAGACACTTTCTCTACTACGCAGACAGACGCCTTCTGCACCTTTGCACGTAAGCACCGACTCAAATAGACTAACATGACCGCCGAACAGCAATATCGTATTAACCAAGTAGCGTGTATGTAACTTTGGAGATCCCCGTTCCTTTGACTGAGGCTTGAGTCAAGCGTTTAACTAACACACAAAGCTATTGCCGCGGCAATCTGGTGGCTGACTAGCTAATTAGCAAACCCTATCGTACGTTTCACACATCTAGGGGATGAAACAGACAGTTTGTCATTTGCTGAATCGAGTCCGATCATGCGCTCGAATAATGCTTGCGCGACACAAACCGCGTTACACATACCCAGATTACGCGCCTTTTCTACTCAGATGAACGTGGTACTACGCTCAAGTATCCCCAAAGTTCGTGTGGCCCGAAGACAGTCCGTTTTTGTAGCTTAAACAAGAACATAAGCAGAAATTCCTTCATGGACCACTAAATGATAGGCGAGGGAGAACAGTTGGAGTTTTTACAAGATCCGTCCTGCGGAATCCATCCTTGCGCGGCTTATTGTGCATTTACGAAGTTCCTATGCGACATTGCTGGTCTCGCCGGGCTCCCATAGACAGGCGAGACGGACTGTTCGTTTAAGACGAGGCACAGCTCGATGGCCTCGTTCTAAAATCAACAGGCTTTTCGCAGTGGGACGATCGAACAAGGTACAATATGGATCATCGCAAGCGAGGACACGAATGCGACCATTGTCACACGAAATGCAACGCAAGGCATCATTCCACTGCCAGTGCATTGTCTATTCCAGCCAGCTCGCCGGTTGTAGCTATGACAAGTATTGGGAGCCGATGTGGGAGGTCGAGAAACATCTCCAATCATACGAACTGATGATGCATGGGTTGATCAACATGACATCGCGTCATCTAGATTGATCACACCATCAACATTTGAAATCACACGAATTGGGTTGCCAGATCATGATGCCGAGTCAATCGCGCAAAGATAATCAAGAGGTAATCACAATATGTCGTCGACTTGTATTCGAAAACATGACTTGCTGTTGATCAGCGCTACGTCAGCCCATTAAAGAGCTGGGGGCTTGAGGGGCTTGAGGGGTATGATAGACCCAGATCGAGGATCTCATAACCGCGGCCGTCTACATTTGATCGATCACTGGCCTCTTATCGAATTATGGCTCCCAGGCCCGATGATAGGCTAGATTTTTCGATATTGATCGATTACTGCTGATCCAAACCCACCTCTTGTGAGATGACAGTCTCGACAGTGATGCTGAGATGCCGCTTGGATGCGTCCAGCCTCAGCCCACAGGTTGACTATCGTAGGCGGCTCAAGATAGGGTTAAAGCGGCCTCGAGGTTTCGACGGTTTACATATGGAATGCCATGGCGTAGCGCGTCTCGTCCATACCCTTGTTGTCTGGATGTCATTTGTGAAAAGGAGGACTCCCTCGACTCCATCAGAAACCCGAGGGCTTGGATCCTGGCGCTTATCGCCACTTTGCACCCCGAGAGGCAAGAGAGGATCGGGAACCGGAAGCGTTGGATACATCATTGGGTTTCTTATCTGTGAATGCGAGCAGCGAAAGGATTGTTGGGAGTGAAGGGAGGAGTGGTTTGCGTATGGTATTAACTATGTACCTAGTATACCAACCTAAAGGTACATGTACTCAATCCAAGCAGGCCGTTGTGCTTTGCGAGTGCTTGAATACCTGTGGCTTTCGTCGCAGACACATCGCATCGTCCATCCGGAAGATGGGAAGAATAGCATTCCATCCTAAAGTTTGATGTTCGGCACTGCAACCGGTTGGAATAGGTACTAGTCCATCACAAGGAGGAGAGGGCTTGTGCATCCGATATGCATTTGATTCCGCTGCGCCCCGCTTCGATTGTTTGCCGTGTTAGTGAATAGTCGCAGCTCGGTCGCGTAACTCACGAGTCTTTTGTGCGTCAGTGCCTGGGAAGCAGCAGCGGATGGGCTAAGTCCGATCTGGTGTCACGCGAGCCTACCTAGGCCCGAAAAAGGCCTCCGTTGAAGCACCATGATTTGAGACGGGGCCGAGGACATCTTTCCGCCCTGTACCGTTGGCAGCCGAGTGTGCTTGTCCAAGGTACCTAATCCGGAAGGAATCCATCATGCAGCAGACCACGTCGTAGCTGTCTTCGTCGTCCGGACGCCACGATGCTAGTGATTTGATTTCACGACCGACTATATCAATAAACGAGCTTGTTCCGCGAGTGTTCCGTGACCACCTACTTAGACGGGCCAAGATTTCTGGTCGCCAAGATAAGACGAGCCGGGCTGCTGGGACTTGGCATAAGCTTGTTTGCAGACCGTCGATTTGATTTTTTTCAGCCCCTTGCGTCTTTCAGGATACTAGTACGGACATAGGATCCTGAGAATGAATCGTGCTAGAACCAGGACTATTCATGTAGTTATCACCAACAGCGCAGATTTGTGCGCTTTATCAGACTGATGATGATGCAACGTGACTTGCTGCGATAAGATCTGAATCGCGTTGGCTTCCGACGACCGTTAAACTGCAGCGAAGTCCCATCAAGTCACGGTATCAGCCGAAGGGGCATGACAAGGGTGCCCGCTGGGCTGCAAAAGTATACCTACCGTGCTGGCTTTTTGCCAGTCGAGGCGAGTCGGGAATTAACTGGCACCGCAAAACTTATGTCTCTTAACTGATTAACGAAAATATACCGCATGCAGGTTTAAAATTAAAATAAAATCGAATGGTATATTTTTTAGCCATTTCTTAATATGGGGCTATATTTTTGTATTGATTTAAAAAGCGTGAGCTTATGTGTACCTGATTGAAAATGTGGTGTGAAAAGGCACGTAGGAAGATACTGCGGTTTTTGCGGTGCCAGTTAATTCCCGACTCGCCTCGCCAGTCTCCTACCAAGAACCAGCCATCGGAGCTAGAGGGCTAGCAGCGAGCTAGGCCTCTGCTAGGACTTTGGATTGATACTAGGTAGTCGCGCGGCGGCGGCTTGCGGAGGTGGAGGCGAGCATCCACACGGCGTTCGCACACCTCCTAAGCAGACGACATTGCCGAGGCCTATAGACAGTCAGGCAGGTATACTTTGGGGGGGGGGGGGGGGTGTTTCAATGCTTTTTTCTCTGACAAATTATTACAGTCCAAATTGGCTGGGAAGTCGACGTCCAATGGCCAGTGGAAGATCTAAACACCAAAAAGGGAGTTGGTTGGCTCGGTCATCCGTAGACAGAGCGTAGAGTCGCAGGTCAAGCAGATCAGTTATTAGCTGGGCCTCGCGCGTGCAGAATCGTGCAACAATCGAACCGAGGATCTTCGCCATACGGTGCCCATGTCAGCATCATTCATTGTCCTCATTGGCGCCATTGACAACACAGGGTTCGACAGGCGAAAGGAGCCGCCGAAGTATGGCCTACCTGTCTGTGCCCAGGCGGCAGGCGAGCAGGATGCCGTGCTGACACGGCTGGCTACTCGTGCCATGCGCAGAGACACGTATAGTTTTGGCGAGGACGCTGTCTTGGCGGTAGTACCTTAGCTAGTCACGGCATGTCCTGGTGTTTGGCGCTGTGCAGATGGATGGCGTGCTCGGGTGTGGAATTGTTCTGAGGACCTTCGATGCCCCTCATACTGGCTCCCTACTCGCCCACGACCTAGTTGCCACCCTGCTCTCTAGGTGCCAGTAGCCTCGTGTGGTTAATCAATCCTGCGGGCTGGCTGGCCAAACAGAGGCCAAGACGGTATCTCTGCCCTAGTCTAGAACAACGTGCAATCAGACAAATGTAACAACGACCTCCCCTTTACGGCAGTATGGCCCGGGCCCACCTCGGCCGGGCCCTCGATACAGCATGCGCGCTGCACACCAAACCGTCTGGTCGCCTGTCGACTGTCGACCCTTTGCATATCCGCATTCTCCATCAAGGACGTCCCCCGATCAGGAGCTGAGGCGCGCTCACGAGCAAACAATACAGCTACAGTTGCAGTTGCAGTCGGACAGGCGGCAGGCGATAGGCGACAGGTGAGGATTCGTAGCGACGGCTCGCGCACGCTCGTGAGTGCCGTCGGATCTCCTGTGATGGTCCATTGTAGGCCATGGTTGTAACTTGTACATAATGATGCAGTGAAGAAGTCGTAGGCCCCAGCTAGATCGGGATCATGGTCGTGTGAGATTGTCGCAAATCCCTCCTATCCACTCGTCGCTCTGTTGGTGCGCCGCCGGGCTCCTCTGGACCTGGTCCAGATAACAAACACGACGGCGCTAAGTGGTCGCCTTCATCCTGCCCTTGCCTCTCGCCTGCGACCTTCCTGCTATCTCACACACCCCGGTAGCCCCGACAGCGCGGTCTGCCGTCCCGACTCCTCACTCGCTGATTCGCGGCCGCACAATATCCGACCGCCCACTCACTCACTCGCCTGTTCGCCTGTCAGCTCACCAGCTCACCACCAGAAGCTCCAGCTCCAGCTCCAGCGCCAGCTCCGGCGAGGCTCGGCCGGCTCACAGCATACACCCTAGCCCTACCCTGTCCTGCATCCCGAATTCACTCATCAGTGACCAAGCTGCAGCTCCGACAGCTTGCTGCACGAGGTGGCAAGTGGATCGTCGCGCTCGTCGCCATTTACCCGCAACTCCCCTGCACGTATCATGCTCCCTTGTTCCACATAAAGGCATCGCGTTCCCCTTCGCTCTCTCGTGGACTCTTCCTCCTCTTCGTGTTCATTGTCACACTGATCATCCCAACGGTCACCACACACCGGCCAGCCACGATGGGTACTTCAAGCGAACTGGAGCGCGTCCCCACCACAGACGAGAAGTCGCACGTTCCCGCCGACGACTCTCATGCCGTCTACACCGACCCCAACCCCGCCGAGGACTACGAGGGCAAGCCGACAGAGGAGGAACTGGCTACCCTCCGCCGTGTCCCTGGCAAGCTCCCCATCGTCGCCTACTTGATTTGCATCGTCGAGTTTTGCGAGCGTGCTTCGTACTATGGTGTTCAGCCCCTGATCTCCAACTACGTCAACCGGCCCCGTAAGTGCTGCTCGAGATTCGCTTCTCACTTGCCAATGTAGCAAAGGACGAGACTGACCCCATTGCGTCTTATCCAGTCCCCGACGGCGGAAACGGTTATGGTGCTCCTCCCCGGGGTACCCAGCAAACTGCTGGTGCCCTGGGTCTGGGACAAGTTACTGCCAACGCTGTCAGCCAGTCCTTCAGTTTGCTGGCCTACGCTCTGCCCCTGTTCTTCGGTTGGCTTTCCGATTCCAGAACCGGTCGCTTCAAGCTGATTTGCTGGGGTGTCGGTGTTTTCGGTGTCGCCCACATTCTCATGGTTGCCGCTGGTGCCAAGTCTCTGCTCGCCGATGGCAGTGCCAAGGGCCCTTATTTCTTGTCTCTGTACGGTCTGTCTATTGGTGCCGCCATGTTTAAGCCCAACGTCTCCCCTCTGCTTCTCGACCAGATCGTCACCAATGTTCCCAAGGTCATCACCCTCAAGAGCGGCGAGCGTGTCATTGAGGACCCTGAGGCTACAACCGAGCGGGTCATGCTTTGGTTCTACCTGCTGATCAACATTGGTGGTTTCTTCGGTGTTGCTACGGCTTACGCGGAGAAGTACATTGGTTGGTGGTTGGCTTTCCTGCTACCCCTCTTGGTCTATCTCCCTCTTCCCGCCCTTCTCTGGTTCCTCAAGAGCCGTCTGATTCTACACCCTCCTGCCGGCAGTGATCTTCCTGATGTTTTCCGTGTTCTCGGTGTCGTCTTCCGACGTGGTGGTCTCAAGAGGATTGGTCGCCCTGGATTCTGGGATTTGGCCAAGCCCAGCAACATCGCCGCCGCCGGTGTTAACATCAAGGTCAAATGGAATGACGAGTTCGTTGACGATGTTCGCCGCGCATTCCAAGCTTCGGGCATGTTCTGCTTCTTCCCTATCCAGTACCTGAACGACAACGGTATCGGTTCTTCAGCCAGCTACTTGTCCACGGCCCTGACAACCAACGGTGTGCCCAACGACGTCATTTCCAACTTCAACTCGCTCAGTATCATTGCCACTGCCCCCCTGCTCAACTATGGTCTGTACCCTCTCCTGCGCAAGTGGAATGTCCATTTCGGACCTGTAGCACGTATCAGCTTCGGTATCTTCCTGTCTGCCGTCGGTGCCATTGGATACACTGTCCTCATGCACTTCGCCTACCAGCAGTCGCCTTGCGGCAACATGGCCACATCCAACTGCGACAATGGCTACGGTGTCGCCCCCATCACTATCTGGTGGATGGCTATCCCCTACGGTATTGGTGGTATTTCCGAGTTGTTCATCAATGTTCCCGCTTACGGCATTGCCTACTCTCGCGCCCCCGTCAACATGAGAGGTGTCGTATCGGCCATCAACTTGTTCAACACCGCTGTCGCTTACATCATTGGTCTCGCCGCGTCGACTGTCATCACCGATCCTTTCTTGGTTTGGGACTTTGGTGGTCCAGCCATCGCTGGTTTCGTCCTGTCTATTGTCTTCTACTTCACCTTCCGTCACATCGACTCGGAGGAGTACACTGTCAATCAAGACGGAAACTACCACCTGGACCTCACCGGGACCACCAACCCTGTCGCCGAGACTGAGACTAACAAGACCGTCAATGAGCCCCCCGCTATCAGCGCGAACGAGGAGATGATGATCTCTCAGAAGCAGTAGATTCTGTGTGAATACAATAATTGACGAACTATCGATATCCTCTGGATGTGCGATCAGTCAACCTGAACAGATCCCCATGCAGCAGGACTGTAATACTCTAGATTAATATCCCATCAGGGATTGCGGTTACAATTAAAATAACGACATTCTGATACCCCTCAATGTTTTTGACTGCACTCTTGGGACAAAGTGCTTGAAACATCGGCCTCAAGGCTGATTAGCAGTGCTGAGTATGTGCACTTTTCGGCACGTTTTCACTGTTCTGTAGTATGATGTGGCCTGTCAAGTCACAGCCATGAAGAAATGTAGCGAGGATTGCGAACAACCATTTGAGCAGCTATCAATCAGCAAGGTATTTGTCGTAGAGAAACCTCGAGTGTGACTCGTGTTCTAGTTAATAGATGCATGAGCAGAGAACTAGCCACAAGTAGGCCATAAGATGCCAAGGACCAAGGTAGTGAGTTCTACCACTGCGCCAACCAGGGTATACAGGCAACAGGCTCGAGCTGGCAGGCCAATCGCCTCCCGATCCTGATATGCACCGCAGCCCCCAGAAGACACAGGGGGTAGCCCACTGGGCCCCAGCTTTCTGGACCCCAGACTTGCCCCATGAGATCCTTCGGTGCTAAATCCTTAGACGAGACTAAATGTTGTTGGAATCGGGCCTTTGGTCGTTGGATAACGAGGTTCAGCAGGAGAACCTATGTCAATCATCGGATAGGATGGAAACTAGAATCAATACATAAATGGTCACCTCTACTGCGACGAGTGACTGGTTCAACAGCTCCCCTCCCCGCCAGTCCACGAAGACCCAGCAATGAGCGTTGCCAGTGCATAGGCCTCAAAAATGAAAACAAAAAACTGCGCTGCCACAGCGGCTCTCGCACTTTGCGCCCGTGTAAGCTGCGAGGCTTTTGATTTTATCGTCGTTGGAGCTGGTACTTCGGGGCTTGTCGTAGCGAATCGACTGACGGGTATGTGTGAACAACCTCGCTTCTTTTATAGCTCTGCTGAAGAGCGCTCGTACGCTGATAATGCCACCAGTAAGTCAGTTGCATTGCTACACGATAATCAGACTCCAGAATCGTCTGTAACGATATATGCTTGTAGGAGGACCCAAACATCAACGTCGCCATTATTGAGCCTGGCGAAGATGTACGGAACAACGTCAACGTTACAGACCCGGGATTATTCACTGTTGCCTACGGTACCTCGATAGACTGGCAGTACTCCACGACGCCTCAACTTGCTGCTGGAAATCGCACGATTGATTGGCATGCCGGCAAGGCTATTGGAGGGACGAGCACAATCAATGGTCAGTTATTCAAGTCTACTTCGAGTATCGCTTATCCCGTGGCTGACTCTGATCACTGGAAAGGCATGACATATATCCGTGGGGATAGGAAACAGTTCGATGGGTAGGTTATGAACAATCCGTTATGGGCTTACCACGCCTCTGTTCCGGAAGTTTAAGGGGCTGATTTCTTCCACAGTACTTAGTTCTCGTAGCCCCTTCACAGCTCGTGACAATTAGAATCACGTGGTATATACAACGTCGATTCAAATGGAACAAGCTGACAAAACTTTTTTAGCATGGGAGTCTCTCGGAGGTAAGGACTTGGTGGAAAAGCTTTTGCTTTTTCTGTCCTTCTTTTCCTCTTTTCTTCAAATTTCAAGACATGATACTTGCGCCGCTGATAATTGTACTAATCTTTGAGTAGTAAGTACTAGACTTTGTCTATATAAAAACCATACCCTTGTTTCAAGATCCGACACCCTTCACGAGAGAATCGAGAAAAACCAACACAGGATCTTTGTCGCTACTAGAATGACGGATGGAATTGGGACACATTGTTCCCGTACTACTTGAAAGCCGAAAACTTCATTACCCCAAATGCCGCACAGGTACGCATTCGGAATCTTTCTTCTCCTTTCGGGGCGAGTGTAGCGAGTCGGATTCTTTGGTCTTTTCACAACCCAGTCCGATATTGCCTGTTCATCTCAGGAGTATCCCAAGAACAGCAATGACTGACTCCAATTCCATAAAAGTCGGCCGCAGGCGCGACATTCGAGCCTTCAGTACACGGGGATCAAGGTCAGGTTGACATAGCGTTCCCCTTTGCGCTGATTAACGGGACATTTCATGAGTTGGTTACAGAATCATGGGCAGCGCTTGGGTACACTAAAGTCGAGGACGTCAATAACGGAAGTGTGCGAGGGTTCGATATCTGGCCGCAGACTTTGAACAGAGATCTGAACCAACGCTCTGACGCCGCTCGATCATACTATTACGACATTGAGGACCGTCCTAACCTCAAGATTATCAAGGGCACGGTGAAGAGACTGATTCTTGAGGATTCTTCAGAGACCAGCTACGACATTGTGGCTGACGGAGTCGAATACATCACACCGTGTGGCACGTATTAAATCAACCCGATCGGGGTTTTCCAACCATCACCTTCAAAAGACTATGTGCTAATAAGAATTACAGTGAGTATTTCTTGAGATTCTCGGAAAACCCCCATCAATAGTTGGGCAATCCTGGAACATAACAAGTCGGTACTAGACCATACCGATGTGCTAAAGAGTCTGACGTGTTTTATACGCCAGGGGCAAAACATCAAGCTCACAGCTTCTAAGGAGGTAATCATCTCAGCAGGCGCTTTGGTATGTATAGAAAGATCCCATTCGAATTATTTTATAGCTACATGCCTAAAACATCGTACTGACTTCTTTATAGTAAGTGATATATGACCTGTTGTATATTCAAAAACTTTTCGTTGGTTTCAAAATTCACGGACCCGCAGGGGAAACTCGAAGAAAACAACTAACGCAGCACCTTTGCGGCTACCAGAAGGACGCCTCTCATACTCGAGAGCTCGGGTATCGGAAACCCAACGTAAGGGCCCAGCTTCATCCCGAGATTGTATGGTCGAATACTCATGTGGCGTGGATCTGCAGTCTCCTCAGGACGCTCGGCATTGATACCAAAATTGACTTGCCAACAGTCGGAGAAAATCTACAAGAACAGCCAAATATTGGATTAGGATATTCTAGCCAGTTGAATGTTTCCGCATCGAGCAGCGCCCCGTACGCAACGTTCCCCACGGCATATGATCTGTTTGGGAGCGACACGTCCGAGCTCGCCTCATCGACTTTTTCCCAGCTGGCAGACTGGGCATACAAAGTTGAAGAAGCTAGCAGTGGTCGTGTCAAGGCTGAGAATATCGAGAAGCTTTTCGCCATCCAACACGATTTGATCTTTAACCAAAATGTGACGATTGGCGAGACCCTATCTGTCACGTCTCAGGGCTACCTTGTGTCGGCATTCTGGCTTTTGCTTCCATTTTCATGGGGCAGTGTGGTGAGTTCTTCTACATTTGTTTTTCGTCTTTCAGACCAGGTTCCGAGAATCAGATTCCCATGAACTCAGACTTTCCAACGCTGGGCGATCTTTTGTCTAATATAAAGTCAAAATGCTGTTTCAAGGCGTTAATTTCAACTAGACGTGAACTAACAGTAGGCCAATATAGCATCTAACTTCCATGGACGCCATCAATTCCCCTGCGATCGATCCCAAGTATTTCCTCATAGACTTTGATCTCGATGTACAAATCGCGCTTGGCCGCATCTCCCAGCAGTTTTGGAACACGGCACCCGTGTCTGTAATCAACGGTGGCAACATACTACCCGGAAACGACATACTACCGTTCAACGCAACGGATGCGCAATGGAAGGAATACATAAGTGCAACTTGTAAGTTGGCTGCTTTGAAGCAGGCTGTAGTCATGCGAGATTTCCACTATATGCACAAACGTACAGCGACTAATTTAACGTACTACCTAGTGAATCCGAACCATCATCCTATTGGGACGGCAGCGATGGTGAGATGCTCCGTCCAAAAGTCTCCTTTCTTTCAGTCATCGTATATGAGGGCTCTCGCAGTGCCTCATTCTAAGCACGAGTGAATCATTCTAACGCATAGTGAGTAGATGTCCCGCGACTTAGGCGGTGTGGTCAGTCCTGAATTGAAAGTATATGGCACGAAGAACGTTAGAGTAATGTAAGTCCAACTACTTCTTTTTGGCACCATTCATATGCTTGATTACGCTATTGCTCTATGCTAGTTAGACTCGGCTTTGGTTGGCCTTGTGATCATCTTGACATGGTAGCTGACTTATAGCAGTGATGCATCTATACTGCCATTACAATTTAGTGGCCACCTCACAGCCACGGTGTATGCTGTAGCAGAACGGGCTGCTGACATGATCAAACGGAGCTATCAGGTAGTGTCCTAGCCGTGTTCCCGTGAGATCGACTGTTTGGCTTCTCCGTGTCTGTGCTGTCCGCGCGTGTTTTCTTCAAGCCCGGTGAGACTGGGCACATCATCAACAGGATGTCTTCTCCTGCCAGTAGCTAGTTAAAGTCAAGAGAGAACGAAGATAGTCTGACTGTATACTTGGCATTTTCCGCTCTGTTATCCTCCTTGGACAAATGTAAGAGGACGACACATCTGTGATTTATGTTGGATAGCGAAACACAAGAGACGGCCAGGATTCGCTGAATATTTCGCCCGATCACTGTCTTGGCCGACGCTGTAAATTATGGAAGCCACGACTGACACGTGCCATTACATCCATGTAGTTCTCAAATGTAAATTCAGGAAGTGGCTATGACTGGAGGGAAAGCGTCTACTCTGTCCATCCGCGACTTGATACAAGCATTATTCATTGGGTCATAGCGTATTTGAAGCAATACTCTACGTCTCAAGCATGGCGTTATGTCCCCACGGTAATCAGTACGTCCTTTGTAGACGGGTATCATTGGTGTCTTGTGGCTGTGACTCTAGAACGCGAGGCATCATCCTGTCTCTTTCCAAAACAATGGACATGTTTCAGCCGTCACCTTCAATAGCGGGCTGGGCTGTTGTCACAGTCACAGGTCGTGGTTGATTCAATAACCCGCCCTCATTGATTTTCTCGATCATTGTGGCCCCTTAATACCCCCAGCGTGTTAGGCAAACTTTGTCTGTAATGTTCTCAATGAAGCGAGAACAACACACTGGACCAATTACGCGAGCTCACCTTAGGTACACTCTAATTCGCCACTTGTGCAAACAGAAATATTGATTGTTGTGTGCACTGCTTGACATTTGAAGCTAAAATACCTTAGGTACCTACCTTACTCACACCTTCCAGCTAAGTCACACACACCTGCTCTTCCCACATTTTCGACATCTCCTTCTTCGACTGCTCTACATCAGACGTCACCACGCATACGACCGGTACTGTGCCGCTGAACGACTTGTTCACAGCTTCTGGATCGCAGACCGCAATCTTGGTTCTTTTGAACGGTGGATATACATATCAGTCGCAACATTATTCACTCTTACAGCCGTCAGCATGAGCGCCCTTCACCGCGCCAGACAGGCCATGCTGGGCAAGCTGTCTCCTGTTGCTAAGGTAACTTGCGCCCTGTCGCTGTCTCACGCTCACAACACTCACTGTTTACCTTCTCAGACCACGACCTCGCGCACTATCTCATGGATGGCATTTGAGCAACCCAATCCAGCACTCTATACCCATCTTGGGTCCAAGAGCACTCCCGGGTCAACAACGGAGACTGCCACGCTCATCTCGACAACCACGGATACCAAGCCAGCTGCATCTGTAGAATGCAAGACCAAACTTGCAAGCGGCGGCCCTAAGATTAGGAGTCCGGGCCAAGTCGTTGCGCCAGCCATCACAACCAGCACACCGTCCCCATTCTCAGATCCGCAAAAGCGCACCATCCACTTGAGGAAGACCTCACCAGAGCACCAGACCCTCAACGTCAACCTCCAGCTGAAGCTCCACGATCACCCTGCAACATGGCCCGTCCAGCAGCCCCCAGTTGCCGACATCGGACCCCGTCCCAGAATCCGTCAAAAGGACCTGCGAAACTATCCTCTCTCGGCAGTTTGGGGCTGGGAAGAATGGAAGGGGTGCGAGAGCCCATGGGAGAACGGCGATCCTGCCCAAGGACCTGCTAAGCGCGTTGCCAAAGAGATAGACACTCTCACCTTGACCGAAGACGAACTCAAACCCCTGCGCACCCTGGAGAGAAAAGAACAAAACACAGCCTCTGCGCACGGCGATGTCGTTCCACCAGATGCAGCTGCAGAGTAAACTCTTGACGCAGTGGCTATGGGGTGCTTCATGAAGGCGCTTCTTGGGACTGTTCATAGCCCGTAATTTTCATAACTCAGCGAAACTCTACGACCGTCAGCTCCCTGTTTGCTTTCAGCCTGGTGCACCACACCTATACAGTATTTCGGTTTCGGGACAAAATTAGACGGGGAAGGTAGCTGTTTCTGGGTTGGACACCGTCTACTGGTCGCTACTTGCAATAGATCAACGGAAGGGGATTATCCTCGGATGGTAAAAGGCATGTGATAATATCCCCACTGCAGTGGAAATCGCAATAGGCGCAGCGATTGGGAGGCTTTAGCAATACATGATCCCCATAGGGCAGGCCTCTGTCGTCCGTCGCGTGATGGCTGCTGGGCATGGGTGTCAGAGTTACTCACGTAGATGATGCTAAAACTTCTCAAAAAATGGTATCGACAGTTTCTTCCCTCAGCGTGACTTACTTCATTTGGTGTTGACTAGGCCCAGTCCAATCTCTAGCCCCTTTTCCGGTCGGGCTGTTGGGCTAGGGTGTGAGGCTTAGGTAAAATAGGGAGTTTAAGGTTCCGAGAAGCACGGGCTGGCTTCTAAGCAAGCGCAGAATACTTCTAGGAATACTTCTAGTGCAAGCCGTAATCTAGCAGTGCCACGTATCGGAGCTACCTTGGTACTTCCGGGATAACGGGAGGCTACACGGCGTTGCAAACGAGAAGGGGACAGCGTAATGAAAACATGAAAACAGTATTGGAGAGAAGGCCGTAGTCGAATGATGGGTTGGTATTATGATGGTCCGTCCTATTGTAAATTCTCGTCCCATACTGATGTTACAAATTTACAAATTTACAAATGAGTACTTCGACTGCACATGCACACCAAGCCACCCCCCTCCTGACCACACATGTCAAGGCCGTCCGAACGCCTGGCAAAGAAAGCAATCCAAATCACAATTGCACCATGTGGAACTATGTCACATGTTCTTGGAGCGCCACCATCACATTTCCTCGTTCGATTGTGCATGCCTAGGCAAAATTGTCGGTTCGGTCCACGCCAATGTCTTCTAGCTCAGCGAAGTTCTGGAAGTGCAGCGGTCGGTGCTGGTCGCTGTAAAATGGCATCGGTGTGTCCAGCTTCACATGCACCGGTTTCTTTTCGAGGCCGGCGAAACTGCTGCCTAGGAAGCTGTAGTTCCACTTTCCATTCTCGGGGACGAGGAAGTAACCCTTGAACCGAGGGCTGAGGAGGAGTTTCCGCTTTAGGCCCATCGACGTTGTAAAGCCTTGTGGTTGATCGCTACCGATATCTTTGTTCTCAACGCCCCATTTGTAACCACCGGGGGTCAGTGCCCATGCAGACAGAGACACCGAGCCAGGAGTGAAGGCTACGTCAACTGTGATGATATTCTCCTTGTCCTTTGACCACCTGGGATGCGCGTCGAGGAGACGCGCGTGTTCAGTAACATCGGCAGCAGACATATATGGTAGTTCATTTCCTGCCATGGTGTGTATAACACCTAAAGGTACGAGATCTTTCAGATACTCGTGTTGGGGTAGTTGCTGAGGGAGCTGAACGCTGCGCAATCCTCCTATCTGAGGAACCATGATAATGCAGCGAATCTCTTTGACCTGGTCGTTGTCGGGCGCCGAAACACCATATAGATAACCTGCTACTTGCACGCGAAGATCCGCGATGGTGATGAACTTCTTCAGGATGTTATTGGGCATGACGTAGGTGATGTCATCGATGTCGTTGTCGACAGACGAGACATAGACATTGTTGGATCGAGTTCTGAGATTGGACGTCGCAATTGCTCGGGTGCGCCACTCAGTCTTGGAAGCAAATGTCTGCTGCTCGAATTGGGACGTAGTTGTGACAATGATCTCCTCTCCGTGAACATTTTGAGTTCTGGTCGTCACAGCCGTGAGCTGCTGTTGCTCTTGCTGCTGTTTCTCGATCTCGGCGGCTTGCTGTCGTTGCATTGATGGTGCTGAAATTTCCATACCCAAGATGATGTCACGAACTTCACTGCTGGTTAGACTGGAAACGTTGACATTGTTCTTTTTTCCGTAGTCATGTAGAATGAGATCTCGTAGTTGCGTCTCAACTTTGATCCAATCCTCGTCTGATAGCGTCGGCCAGATATGATGCATCTGCGTGATAACAGTCTTGTCAGGTCGAAGAATCAGCTTCGTCTTGTCAGGATTGACATGGAGGGCACGTAGAATCAAGACGAGACGTGAGAATGCAGTATATGAAGAAATGCTCTTGAGCCATTCATCATATAAGTTGAAAAGAACCATCTGTGGCTCGGTGGCACGAAGGATCATGTCTCCGAGCTTCTCAACTTTCATCGCAGCCTGGAAGGGAAGTTGAAGTTCTGACGCGCGGATGGAAATATTGGGGAAGTCAAGAAGATGGACCTCAAGAGGATCGAGCAGACCTTTTCGGGTTACGATAAGCTCTTTTGGCTGTTCTTCGATAGGCAAGGATCGAATGAGAGCTGCCACTTCTTCTGCCGTTTTCCATTTGGCGAGTTGGCCGAGACGTTTCTGGCCGGCCCAAACACTGGTGTGAATGATTTTCAAGAACAGTTGACCAGTGCGAGGGTTGAATATGAATATAGCACCGTTGATCGGCTTTGTGGTCAAATTTCCTTCGAAGGTCTTGTGGATCGTGACGCGATAGACATTTGTATCATCGATGAACAGCTTCGTCTGGTTGCTGAATAGTTCAGAGTAATTTTGCGAATTCAGGAACTCTTGGTTACTCTCGGAAGCATACAACTGCAGACCCTTTCGAATGCGCTCGCGAAGGACATAAAGCGCAGGGTTAGCCTTCATGATCTTAGCCATAGCCTGCTGCACAAGAGCCTTGAGACCCGGGAAGTATTGACCATAAGCCGAGTACAGGTTATAAGCCAGATCAATGCCGATCATAAGACCAGTAGCTGAAGGATAAATACTCATGTTGTCACTTGTGTAGTCAAGATATTTAGCACGAGTGTAGCGCTCAATATCGTGAGAATCGTAGTCGCCATATCGCAGTTGGATGTCTAGCCAGAATTTGTTGGTCGTTGTAGACTCAATAACATCCTTGTTGTCATATAAAAGTGATGGCCTCGTAACGTTCCATTTGCTGTTTGCGAAAAGGAGGATGTCGGCACAAGAGCTGTTCATCTTGTATGATTTTCGAGGATGGATTGTTTCCTTCTGAACTGTCTCGATCCCAAGCACTTCGAGTTCCTGGTCAAAGACTTGACAGAAATCCATGACAACCGACTCGTGAATCTTTTGCCACAAATGAGCACGGAAAATCTGAATCAAAGATATCTTCAATGTTGGGATTTTGCCGTGCAAGAAGATACCAGTGAGATCAAGTTGGACCTGGAAACCGACGTAAACATTGGCTCTATTGATAGTTGGTGACCACCAAAGTGTAAACCGACGGTTGGGAATTTGGTTCAAACCAGATCTCTGAGCGTTGGTTAACTTTTTGAACTTCATGGATTCTTCGAAACCCGAGGCACGCTCCCAAAAGAGGCCTTCCCAGGAAGGAAACCCTGTAGCTTTGAACAACGTGTGCTCTAGAATTGTTTCAACACCACCGAGAGCTTGAATTACATCGGTACGATACGCATTCAAGTTCCACAGTTTCCCATCATGACGTTGGCTTGTCCACCAGAAAGGATTGCTCTTCATCAACTGATAGATCTTGAACTCGCTACGCGCTCGGAAACCTTTATCAAAGCTCAGTGTGCTTCGGTCTTTCTGGAAAAGGGTGTTGATGCGAGGCAATCCTCGATCCCAGCTATCTTCTAGATCTTCCAAGGTAAGTCGTCGGTTTTGCTGGTTGGCCTC
This sequence comes from Xylariaceae sp. FL1272, assembly GCA_022432385.1. Classification (NCBI taxonomy): domain Eukaryota; kingdom Fungi; phylum Ascomycota; class Sordariomycetes; order Xylariales; family Xylariaceae; species Xylariaceae sp. FL1272. The sequence goes on from JAJJXC010000002.1 coordinate 1,506,069, forward strand.
GAGACGTTTTTGCGAGTATTCGGTCCATACTCTCTGAGAATCAATGAATTCAGCTTCCCAAGGAATGATGTAGCGAAAGATATTGGGAATCAAGGTCTCCTCATCATGGGTCATACCAGCGCGGTAATGAGTGACGCCCGTATCTGTCTGCTTCGACCAGCGTTTGTCACTGGCAGGTATAAGGATGTGGGAGCCTGAAATCATTCCAAGACCACCCAATTCCTTTGGTGTATAGAATACTGCAGGAGGGAAACGTGACGGCATTTTCGAGTTGAGGCCGATTTTGACTCGAGTCTGAATCTTCGTCTCACACTTGACGATGGTGTCAAGGAGGTTTACAGTTGAGACAGCAGCCTCACGATAATATGTGAAAAGAGCTATCAGAGCGGTATTCCATTTGTTGGCAATCTTGGTGAATGTGGTCGATCCAGATGACATCAGAATCTGGCGAATGCGGTTGTTGAACTTCTGTATGTCTTCCTCCGTCACTTGCAGGAAAGCATGAGCTGTTCTTTCCTTTGTCGTATTGTCAACGAGAGACCAAACGCTGTCCTTGACAGGAAATTCGTCATTCTGATTCCGGATCTTAGGAAGAATGCGAACCTCGAACCCACACATCGAGAAAAGAAGGTTTGGGTTATCGCGACTGTATACGCTAGCAAATGTATCGTCCCATTCAATGGTTGTGACAGAGCGAGGAAGGCGATTCTTGAGATCCCAGAACACTGCACGTCCAAGGTTCACATCGTGCCGCATAAGACGCATACGCGAATCTCGAGGCCAGCATTTCTTGCTCTTGTACCCAATGACATTCTCAAAATTTGGGTCGGGTTGTTCAGTTAAAAATCGCTGTATGAGATCACGAGATTCTTCGGCAGTGAACCGGAGGAATACCCATATTTTGTCAATGTATCTTGTATACAAGCGGATCGGATGTTTGCTTTCCGTTTCCCGATCACGGAACTGTAGGAAATCATTTGGGCCTGATGGCGGCCCAGCAATCTCGCTCGCGCGGTTTAAGCCAAGAAGGAGGAGATCGAGGACAAGGCCGTAGTATTGAAATACAAAGCCAGAGAATTGGAGACCGCGTATCATACCATAGCTGTTTACGTGGTTCATATCCTTGTATGTCAACTGAACATTGTTCTTAGAGCTGATATAGTCTGCAAGATTGTGGTCCATGATGAGTCTCAATAGCCGGTTTAGAAGAGTGAGATCAATTTTCTCGTAGACTTTGGAAAGCTCGGTTTCGATCATGACATTGCATTCTCCGTCGGCAGTCTCCCACACTTTCTCGAGGTTATTGATACCTTGCGCCCATTTGTACACTAGAAGGGGAGGGACTTCGGAATCCGATGGCTTGATCCATGCAGGGAAGAGATGACGCTGATCTGCCTGATACCAAAGATATTGATCGAGATATGCGTCACTAATCTTCTCGATTGGCTCAATATCGTACACAGGGTTGATGGAGCTGTAATTGTCGTTCATATCGATCTGAACTTCTTTGAAGGCGCGTTGCGTCAAAAGAAATCGTTTGATTCTTTCCAAAGTAGTACCAGGGCTGTCGTATGCCTGCTCAATGAGAGCGAGTTCTTCACGCTGGCTTTGGTTGAGACGACCCTTTACGGAATATGCTTCACGCAGTCGCTCAAGGGCCAAAATCAGGATTTTGGTATCGTGCTTGTAAGAAACGCTAGGGAACGGAATTGGTGTGAATTTCCGGGATTCGAGCCAATGTACTGTCGTAGTATAGATAGCGACGGCTTCTTCGGATGACACATATGGCCCGTCTTTCATGTAGTTGTGTTGGCGTTCTTGCTCAGCCTTTAGCCAGAGACGCGTAAGGCGTCCGACGTTTTTCTTTGCGACCGTCTTGTCCACAGTGGCTCCCCTGCGAATACGTTCTCGATTGTAGTGTGCGACCGAGACCCACCAATCTGCCTTTGATTTAACGTATCGAAGGATGATATTTTCAATGGGGGCCGGTAATCCAGGTACTTTCCAGGGAATATTGCTCTTCCAGCAGCGCCATGCTTCAGAGAGGTGAGCCAGCACGACATTAACCTTGTTTTGCTTAATGCCTTCCGGCATCATGTCCATAAGGTCAGCCATGACTGAGGCACGTAGCTCCAAGTCGAAATGCGACTCGACACGCTGTTTGGTAACAGTTTTGGCAACGCCTTTACTGTGGCGGCCTTCAAACTGGCGAGAGAGCAAATTGCCAAGCCATCGTTCTAAGAGAGGGATGATACCTCTCATGAAAAACAACCACACTCTCCAGGCCGGTGCCCAAAAACCACAACCAGGGCCTTTGCCCACGGGGCCACTGTTGAAACGATAGTATATGAGATGCTTTAAATCCTTGCATGTGCGGATTTGGTGCATCAACTTGTACTTGTATCGATACATACCCGTCAGCTGACCAACATGGTTGAAAGCATAGAGGATCCCATCGGCCAGCTGGAAAGCATCGATGTTCCCAAGTCGATATTGAACTTGGGCATCGACAATGAGTTTTGTCAAGCGAAGAATCTCACGCATGAGATGGAATGCGTTACCAAATCTTGACTTCTTGCGTTCTTTTGTAGTCAGCGTCTTCACAGGCTTGAGGTTGAAGTTGTAATCCAGGTGAAGATATGTCAGATTTTTGCGGTGAATAAGCAGGTTTAGCATGTTGAAACCTTGCCGGCACACTTGAAGTCCAGCTTCAACCCAATCAATCGTGGTCTGCTGGAAGAACTTGGTCTGCTTCAGAGTTCTGAGCAAGTCTTGGCGATTGAGAGCCTTTGGCTTATTTGTGTGCAGCTCGTTGAGAACAAACGTTTTCAGTAGTTTCTGATAAGATACTCTGACTTTCACGGCCACCTTCTTCGGGGCATGTTCGAGGTACCAATGTTTGACTAAAGGGATATCTTGAGCCCTAATCATTTGGCCCGATCGGCGGTCGAAGGGGAAAGGGGCCCACCAGAGATTGATTGCCGACACGGTGTCTTCAGTATAGAGCTCCTCGTCAGCAAGGAAAGGCTCAACATTGCCAGGTAGCTTGAAGGCTCCCTCTTCAGGCTCCTCCATGCTGTCACCGAATATCTCATCTTCATGGCTGGTTGTGATATTCTTGGGTGCAACAGATCGCGAAGAAATGGGATTGACTTGTGAGTCCCAGTAGTAAGCAGGCATACTAGGATCATGGGTTTTGAGGCACACGTTGAGTGGGTAAGAGTACCAGTGCGAGTGAACGCTGCGAGGTAGGGAATTGTAGAGATATGGATAGGCGACTCGTGCTTCGGTCTTGATTGGCGAGCGAAAGATAATGCGATCGATGGCATTGAACTCTCCAAACTCTTCGTCATTCGGATCGATATCCTTATACAGGGGCTCAAATCGAGGACCACCAGGCAGAGCGACGTTGAGGGCTTTCGCCGTGAGCAAGCTCTTGAGGTCAAAGAGATAAAGATCGTTCCGGTCGATTCTGTCACTCAACAATGGCTGACTCATTCGGTGGAGGGTGGCCATTTGCTGCAAAGAGAGATTCCACGTCTTATAGCTTGGGCCATTTACGTGGTCCGTGTCAGACAGAGGACGGTGGTCATAAAACCACTCGTAGACAGCGGCGTCCTCATCCTCGAGGAGCTCCATCTGGATAGGCTGGGGCGGCTCTACATCCTCCAAGTTCTCGGTCCAAGATAGAGGTGGCTCCTCATCATCAAAGGGCGGGAATCTCATTCTCCTGAACAGTCTTCGGTCGCTCTTTTCCTTTCGCATGGTCACCCACATGGTGGCCCACTGGGCATGATAGACCGGAGGAATAACACGTGGTATCTCGTTGACGAGAGTGAGGCATCCATTCACGTGGTAGAGCACCTTGACGTCTCTGGCAGACTCCCAGGGCATGGGCATGTTCTCCAAGAGCTTCATGACAGCGTGGGGCATGAACTTGAGGGCACCCAAGTAACTACGCTTGTCACTGGTGTATTTCTTCTGTGACACATCGCCGATGTCCTTGACGATCTTGCGCAGGTGCTCAGGGGGCATGTCAGCCTTCTGCGTCTCGACGAAGCCGCCTTTGCGCTTCTCGCCGAACCGATTCCGCTGCGTGCGGAGCCATTCTTTCTTCTTCTGCTCGAACTTCGCGAGGTGGGGATCGGAGGTAGGACGATAGCCCGGGGGCGGCGGGGCGAGAGAGGCCCCCGGAGGCGGAGGAAGGTAGTCAGAAGGAGGTCCTGGAGGCGGCGGTGGGGGAGGTGGTGGCCCCCAGCCTGGAGGAGGCGGAGGAGGCGGAAAAGAGGACATGCCGAAGGATATGGAGATTGAGATGGATGGGTTGAAAACTTTCGATTGCGAGATGGCTAGCGAGGCGAGGGTCGAAGGTTGAAAGGTTCGCTGTCGCGCCTACGCCGTGATGGCGGCAATGGGGCAAAGGAAGATGTCACGCACTGCTGCAGTGGAAGAAAGCTCTGCTCAGATGTCCAAGTACCTTTGAGAAAGTGACGCGTGGAAGAATCGCGACATTTCCGCGCGATGGTCGACGGTGGTGTGATGTGATGGTTATTTGGGCGCAAGATGAGAGTGGGAGGGTTGCAGGCTACTGAGGTCGTCCAAGAGTCAGTTGCCTCTCGCGATGAGAAACCCAGTAATTTTTCCGCCTGCCGCCAATAAGCTATGCTTGTTACGATTTAGCCCCGATGCAGAGATGCTGTGCTCCACTGCCTACGATGCCAGCGAGCAGGTAGGCCCTCTCAGCGTTGTCCCAGCCTCCAGGATGGAACCTTAGGTTCAGTTCCAACCAATATCAGCCACATGGAATAGCTCAGCCACGGACTACCCTGTACTTCGTTAGGTAATCGCCTGCCCAGGTGGTTAATAGGTATGTGATTGAGGGCCGGAGTACGTACCCGCCTAGCCTCAGACTCCGCCTGGCACTGTCCCCCTCATTTCATTGGCCATCTAAGCGGGTTGTGCACAGATCATCCACACTCCCAAGGTATTCTCAAAAAACACCAAAATCTCAACCCTCAACTCCGAAAAGTTCGCCCAGTTCGTCCACGAAGAAGACGCCAACCATATTCCCCGCGACAACCGTCAAGATGGCCAACAACAGAGGCATGTCCAAGTTCTCATCAGTTGCTACCCGTCAACCATCAGCTAACCTCCGCAACAGTTACATACCGCCGTAGAAATCCGTATGCCTGCCCACTCCCTACGAAACGACCTTTCTGGCCTGCTGTCTAACCTCCGCCTTCAGCTACAACACCTCTAGCAACAAGACCCGGATTGTCCGAACTCCCGGTGGTGAGCTGCGAACTCTTCACATCAAGAAGTACGTCTATCCAGCCCGGACCCGAAAGCCCAGTTTCCCTCGAGTCGCAAGCGAAGCAACGCGATTGCCTTCTTGGGAGGTGTCCTTTGGAACAAAACTAACTTCTGCGACAGGCGCGGATCGGCTCCCAAATGTGGCGACTGCGGCATTAAGCTTCCGGGTGTGAGTGCCAATTCCATTTGTGCGGCATGGGCGTGGATGGTTGGACGCTGCAACTTCCTCGGGCTGATGTGTGGGTGCATATGCTCACTGCACCTCGGTTCAGTCTTATGGAATAGTGATGAAATTCAGGCTGCCCTGAGAGCTACAGATGTCATGGGCCGTTACTAACACAAGTTCTCCTAGATCCCTGCTCTCCGCCCCCGCGAGTACGCCACGCTCTCCAAGCCGAAGAAGACCGTCCAGCGCCCTTACGGTGGCTCACGATGCGGCAACTGTGTCCGTGACCGCGTCGTCCGCGCTTTCCTCGTCGAGGAACAGAAGATCGTCAAGAAGGTCCTGAAGGAACAGGAGCAGGGCTCCAAGAAGAAATGAGCGGTGATGGACTCCAGGGTCGGTCGTTAATGATTTCGGTGTTCATAAGGGGAACGGACTGCAAGTTATACAAAAGGCTGCCAAGATGTGGCCTATGGTTTCAGGGCTTCTTCTCAACGTCTAGATGAGCGAAATGGTATCAACGACATCTCAAGACGACTCGAATCTCTTCCACATGGTGACAACGAGGCGTTACGAGATGAGAGCCTAGTTGGGAGTAAGCCCCACGGCCGCCGCAATTCAATGAATTGTGTTGCAGAGGTTACTAGAAACAAAAACGCAGTACCTCACATGTGATGCGTATGAAAGCATCACGAAATCTTTCTCCAAGACCTGTATCATGGCTAGCCGACGGCGCGTCTCAGCCTATGGGATTTGATGTACCAGCTGCTTGAGCGTGACATGTATCCAATTCGTGATGTGCCAATAAGGCAGGTAACGATAACCATACACTCACACTTGTTTTTTTCTGGCAGTATCCATATCGTTCCAGAAAGAGCGTTTGGCCCAGGCAAACACAAAGAGTGGTTATGCACATATATGAAAAAGAGGTAGCATAGATAGTTCTGAATATATATCACCTTGGGCACCTCAGATCGTTCTACTCTCGCAGCCATCGTTATTCGGCTAATCGCTGGTGTCGAAACACTCATCGGTCAGAGTGATGTCTAAAGTATGTGTCTCCGCCTTGTCTTACGCTGACACCATTCATCTCTCTACTACCAAGCTAGTTCAGAGAGCGCAATATTGAAGAGTCGAGGCACTTGCTGTATACATGTAGCACTTGAGGTAGACCATAAATTGTGCAGGGGTAGTGTAGACAATTTGACAATGACGTCTTACCCACTTATTTTCTCTGCATTTGCAACCCGACTGAACACAATCACATACTGTAATGTCTTACCTGATAAAAGGACATCAAGACCATGACATGCAAATAGTGCGACCCCACGAGTCTCGCCATGGCCTCATTATTCCGTGCTGCGCGGCCCGTTTATGGCGCAGCAGCAAATTCCTTTCTAAGATCCTCTGCACCAAGCCTAAATAGTCTCCTCACAGCGGCAACGAAGTCGACACTCCCTTCGAGCAACACCACGATACCAAATTACTCCTCGTCACCGACCGCTCGCTTCCATCAGACTGCTCGCCATGGCCAGAACCAGAGTGATGAGCCGCCGCAGACCGACTTTGCTGCCATGGACGTGCTAGGCAATACGCCAGTGCCCTCCACCGCAGTCGATATTTGCATGTCGGATGGTTTCCAATTGAATAGTGGCGCCAAGATTCTCGACGGCTCAGGTGTTATACTTGTTGGCGGAGAGGCCTTCAAGTGGCAGCCATGGTTACCACGAGGGGAACATCGGCTGTTGAATGCGAAAGGGCAGTGGGATATACCGAATGAGTCTTTGGGCCTTTTATCTTTGTTATGGCCACGCCCAGGTAATACGCTTCTCAGTGCACACGTCTTGCTGGTATAGGAGGGAATAAGAAACAAGTATGGACGAGTGGGCTGACGTGTCATGATGCTGTAGATCTTTTGATATTAGGCCTCGGACCAGAGATCCGGCCCATTAGTCCCGAACTACGGCGGCATATCAGCAGTCTGGGTATGAGAGTCGAGGTGCTTGATACACGGAATGCGGCTGCGCAATTCAATCTGCTGGCAACGGAACGGGGAGTCAATGATGTGGCAGCCGCGCTGATTCCTATAGGATGGAGAGAAGGCATTGGCACAAATTGGTGATGACTGCCGACGATGTTTAACCTGAGCGCATTGGGCGACACATCGCTCTATGGGCCTCGACGGCTAGGCAACGAAGGGGACTCACTGAGGCAATTGCAAACTCCATTTTACCAATTCGAGGGCGGTTCCCAAGTAATGACGCCTGGAATCATTTTTATGTTACGGAATCATGTTGTATACGTACTGACGTAGTCTGTCTGCAAGGTGACTCATTCTCAATTACTATGGGAGTGATAAAACCCTACTGTACACAATGAGAGATAGAGAGACCTCACTCGCGGTACTAGATGAGTGTATCACTACGGATACCTAATAGATCGAATATACAAGACATGACGAGAATCCAAAATGGCATGGGCAAGCGGATTCTCAGCCTTTGAAGCCTGTTCTTCATACTCAGCTACTCTATCATGCCTGAGATACTGCGAGACAATAACGTAAGGATATATCCAGTTGAAACTTCTGAAATCGATACTCGGGCATCTCTCGGGCCCTTTCCTACGTGATAATGTGTGTATGTTCTGTACGAGGGGATGGAAACGCCATCCCTCCCGGTTATCGTGGAATCGCCTGAGGACCTAGGCCATCAATCATTTGAAGCGCTTGCCTTTGCAGATTCCACGACCTCACTGCCAGCGAGATCATGGCGGGATCCTAATTGGCGGATGCGGCAGGACCCAATGAGGTTTGCGTGGATCGGCACGTTGGAAATTGCGGTCGCGGTGCTTGTCGAGCTTGTGGCCCGTGTGGAAGCGGTCCCCAGGGTAGGTCGGCAGATTGAGGATGCCGTCACTGGTGCGATTGGCGCCATTTGCCTGCGCTTCAATGCCAGTGATGAGATCTGCCACATGCGACTCCTTCGCCTTTTTGCGCGGTCGTACGAGAAGGAGGCCTGTCGGTCTCAACACGGTACTCGCGATATCTGGTTATTCATGGCTCTGCTGGCTACCTACGACCTCTGCCTTCCCATCGGCATGACACCCACACTTGTCCATAATCAAGCCTGACATTTGACATTTGACATCTCTGTAGCTGTCAGGCGCTTCCTTGGTCCTTGAGCCTGACGAGAGCCGTTGGGCGCGAAGAAGATAAGAGACAGCCAACCACTCTACACCCTGCGCCCGCCCACGCATGATTTGTCGTCGTTGGCTTGCGCGCTGCGTCGACGAACATGCCAGTTAGGTAATATCTCTTTGCCCACACGCACTTTTGTAAGCGCTCATATCTACATGTGGCATACCTACCTACATATCTACCTAGCATGTGCATACTTGTTATTCATCTTCTGACCAGCAGTGAGCGCAGACAAGAGACAGGAATCCCATAAGGGCTTGAGCTTGGCCGATTTCGCATTTCGGTACACCATCATTCCACCCTTTATCGTCATCGCCAGTCTATCATCACGCCCAGAACATTCGCGTACTAACTCGTCGAGTCGAAGCCGCATTCACAACATGTCACTTTGCCGATTCATCACGGAAATCCCGCCACTGTCTCCAACGTAGGCCGCTTTGAGGCTTTGGTAGTCTGCTATCTTTTGATTTTGCTTTCACCGCCAGTGGCTCCATCCTGCCGCTCCCAAGGCTATTCGCATTCATTCTTTAAAATGGCCATTGGCATCAGGTCTGTTGGCTTGGGTCTGGCCATCGCGGGCGGCGCATGGATGATGAAGGAAATATTACTGCATCATGAGTCTGACGATACTCACACGAGCGACCCTCCTCTCCGTAAGTAATGCTGTGACTCATCCTATGCGTATTTTGAAATTCTTGAGATGCGTTCTCTCTGTTGTCAGAGCGACACCCCGTGGGAGAGGAATTACTGATTCAGACTGGTCACAGTAATGAATCACTCTTGTATTAAATCATACACTGGAATACGGTCACGAATTACATATTCTGGCGTCCGTGTATTCTACAGGCGCCACCCCCAAGCTAATCAGCTTCCCGACGATCCGGCTCCTTTACCACTTCTTGTCTTCGTTCATGGTCTTGGGGGATCGGCCGCGCAGTTCACTGCGCTCTTGACGAGTCTCTCCAGTTGTGCATCCTGCCTCGCCATCGACTTGCCCGGCTGCGGCCAATCCAAATTTGCCAGGTCTAGGGATGCCTATACCGCCGAGAATCTTGCCGACTTGCTTGAGACCATTATTTGGGATCATCGGGAGGACAACCAAGGAGTTGTCTTGGTGACCCACGATTTAGGAGTAAAGATTGCCTTTTCGATGGCAAGCAGCAAGTCCTCCATCTCTCTGGCTGTAATGGGCATCATCGCCGTATGTCCTGTCTTGTCTTGGCCTGAAAATGGCATCTTAATGCCACATACTTCATGGATTCCTGGTTTCATTATCGATCTGTGGAAGAACTGGTCGCTAGGCCCACATAGTGCCACTGTCAAACAGTTTCTGGGACCTGATGCGGATTTTGAGACTTGTGAGCTTCAAGCAGCGTTCGATAGACAGTCCCGGACAGCCGTGATGCGCCGAATGATTACGGGCCTTTCCGAAGACTGTCTCGGTGTGCAATCGGAATGTGGCATTCGAGGACATGCATCATGCGAAGGACTTGAAGAAATACCAGTCTACTTAGTGGGTGGTCAACAAGATGTTATAACGCCAGCCTCCAAGGTTATGGACATTGCAGACTCTTTGAAGGCAAACCGTGTCAGTGTGAAAGGCATTAGCGACGCCATCGAGTTTGAGAGGAGGAACAAAAGCCCAACTCATGAGAACGGGGAACTATTACAACCTACTGTCTTGCCACAAGGGCGTCTTCCGCTTTCCGTTCGTGATATCCATATGGATGATTTCACGCGCCAAAAACACGAAGACTTTATTGAGGATCCAAGCACTCCTAGAGACCATCAGGAGCCGGGGACTTTCAACTACATTCCTCCGCAGCCGCTAAGACCAGCTGCGATCGTTGAGACTAGTTTCATTCCAGGCGGCCATGCGTTGCTCTATAGGCCTTCCACAGTTCGAATACTCGCTGGGAGAGTCAGCGACTTTCTGCAAAATCACGTTACGGGACGATTCTCTCTGTATGTCGGTTCTTTTACCTCTGTCCTGGTGCTTTGTACGCAAACTTACGTATCTTGCTTAGGGGATGGCAACTTCAGTTTCTTTCGCGGGAGGGAAAGTGGGATGTCAAGAACTTAGCAAAATGGCAAAGCGTGCAGGCTGTGTCCGAGCCGATCGGGGGCATCTTTAGGGCAATGAAAACGTTGAGAGAAGTCGACGAAGAGCATTGCCCAAAAGTATTCGCTTCCAACTGGTACGCTAGGAATTTCGGATGCAATTCGTTCACTATCGGCTGATGTTGATTAGGGGGGGCATCGTCAAAGATGTCATCGACATCTCACACGCAGAGCCCGTGTATGATCCGAAGAGCTTCGGTGATGGAATTAGGTATCACAAATTTCCAACCGTGTCCAAAATACCACCATCTTTAGAAGAAGTTGCCGGTTTCGTCAGACTTGTGGATAATATCCGCGAGGATCAAAGGACAACGTCGACCCAGGAGGGCTGGGATGACAACCATGTGATTGCTGTTCAGGTATGTGTAAAATGGTGTCGCAGGAGTCAATTTTTGAATCGCATCCCCAGGACACCCTGCTAATTTCTTTTGTAGTAAGTGTTACGCCCATCAGCTGTTAAAAGCCTGGCCTTTTTGTCTCTGAAGCCGGGATCCTGAATGGTCACTTGCAACAAATAACTAACGAGAAACCTTTCTGGCTACAGCTGCCATTATGGCTTTAATCGTACTGGCTTTTTCGTCGTCTCATATTTAATTGAACGTTGTGGCTACAGCGTACAAGAAGCGATCGAGACGTTTGCCAAGGCGCGACCTAACGGTATCCGCCATTCACACTTTCTGGACCGCCTATACGTTACGTATGGTCAAATTGGAGCGTAAGGTGTGTTGTGTTATCTCGTCAGGAGGAAACAGATTAGCACCGTAGGTTTTAAGTTATTTGCAAGCGTACGAAAAGGAACAAGCCAGCTTCATCCCCGTTCTGGACAACCTGTGTATAACCGTGGCAAGCTGTTTGCTCGTCGAAGGCTTCATCTGGAAAGGACTGACAAGTCTCGAAAGCCCACATAGAATACAGAGGAATGGCCTCCGAGACGAAGAAAGACGTGCTCAAGTCATTTTGCATCCACCAGAGGAGTGGTGCACGACTTTAAAAGCAACCTAGTTGCTAGCGCAGTGCCACATATGTAGTGAATACACATTTTAACTTTACTTCCTTCCAAGGTCTCTCGTCGGGCGATATCTCCTACTTGCAGAAAAGACAACTACAATGCAGAGGTGTTAATGCCCGGAGAGACACCTACGAGCTTGATGCCATCAAACACACAAACGAAACCCCGAGAGAAAAAAAAATCCGGTTGGGTCAGAGGCATCTCGGTTCCTAGAGGCTTCACTCCTGGGACGAGAATGTCATCATAGATGGCATTAATGTTGACAATTGTGTAGTACCTGCAACCTACCTGATGGCTCATACTATGCTGTGTGATACAACCTGCTGTGGACTGAAACTATATGCCGATAAACCAACAGCCTATCGCAAAAGCGCCACGAGGCCAAAGTATCCGCGCTATATCTGACGCAGGCCCCGTCGAATCGCAGAGTACGCGTGTCGATAGACTTTGGCTGCCATTGACGGTGATGTGCTATTGTCAATGTCAATTGAATCCAGCCCGACGCCTTGAGAGTATAGTGGATTGACCATTTTTGTTGCGACAACCGAGAGCCGTGATTGCATGGTCATGGCCGAACACCATCACTGTTGGTCATGGGATTGACGTATGCGTAGTCGAAATTGAAGAAGGCGCCGAATCATGCATTACAGATGCAAAGACCGGGCGCGGACATTAGTCTTGTTGTAAGACAAGCGGCTTTGGACGAGCACGTGAGGTTCACAGGCGGATGAGTTGCCTAACGGAGATCTGGAGCGCCTTGCCCACATCTCATGTTGTGTAATACCAAGAGGACACGCCCGCGTGCATGCGGGTAGAAACACGAAATGCGACGATCTATTTGCCCGGGTTGCCCTAAGCGAATAGGGTCGTGGTGTAAGTGCACCACTGCACCATGAAAACAAGCCTCGGGCTCGTGGGTTCTCTGCAGAGGGGAGAGAATCTCCGATGCGGACTGCGCAGAAGAGTCGTTTGGTCCCCCAGTTGCGAGCTTTCCTACGGTCCAGCTCGGTTCCTGCGGCTGACACTGACCACGACGAGCAGGACTCAACGCAGTGCAGCCATTGTTGCGACGAGCGTGGTGCTCGGCCTCGTAAGATGGGACTATCGACGCCCGTGGGTCGAGCAGATAGGTCAGGTAGCCATCAACGACTCTGACCGGAAGCAATGTGCTCAGGAATGACTCAGGGCAGGTGAGTTGCTCGAATGCCAAGCACATAATGACGCGGGTGAAATGAGGGACTGGTTTGAGGCGAAATTGACACGACCGAGGTAGAAATTTGCCTTGTTCATGCATCAATGCATCGTCTCGTGCCCCTGCTTCCCAATCAGGCCGAATCTCGACGAGGGCCGGCGCTGATTGGGCCCAGTAGATTGTGCTGCCCTCGTCTGCGTCGGATTAGGACAGGCGCACAGGCGAGGCCTGCCGCACGCTGCATTGTGCATCGGGGCTGGGATCTAGATGGGCCACGGGCTTTTGGGCGACGGGGGAGGCGGAGATTTTATCGAAAAGGGTTCCAGCGACGCCTGGCTGTCAGATCTACTCGTCGCTGTAGGATGTGCATTATAGGCATGGGATTGTGGAAACGGCCATGTTTTGTTTGCACGCCTCAGACGACTCGAGTTCACTGCATGTGTGCAATCGTCGTGTGTTTCCTGCCTGCATGTGCTGAGCACCACACATATGCAGCGATTCGACTCGACTGGCCTTTACTAACTGTAGGTACGTGTACATGTATTTACCGAGACGTGTCTGCAATTACATGTAATACCTACATGTACCTAGTATGTTGCAAGGAATCATGTTGCGTCATACGCACGTGTAGTATACATACCTCCATACCTACATGTACCTTATGGTATTGTATGAGTGCCACCGGTCAAAGTGGAGTCGGTGGGTTTTTCGAATGCTGGCTCTGCTTGTTTATGCGCCTGGGCCGATGCACCGTCCAACTAACCCCTATATCGAAGGCATTGACAGCGCATTTCAAGAACATTGAAGCTGTGACATGGAACCCATGAGATGCATAATGTGTAGGTGAGACTTTGGGCCAGTGTCAAATCGGTTCCAGAGACACTATTCATCCCGTGGTCGGTTCCGCAGATCAGGATCCGGGACTCGGCGGCAACGGTTCGTAACGTCACCAGCCCTCTCTAGCTCCCACCATGTCTTGAGGCGCTGTGAGACCTGGTGCAACGCCGTTAGATGCGCGAACCGCCTGGTGTCTCGCTCTCGCTTTACTTGCAAGTTACGAGACAGACGGCGAGATGAGTCAGGGCTGACTGCGTGCCAATGCCTCATTGCACCCGTTCTCACACCTTACGACGGGGTTCCAACCAGAAATCAACGTTATGCACGCCCAACTAGCGGCGTGGAACTGGCAGGGCTAGGGATCCATGACGTTGGGAGCCCAGCTTCTAGAAGAACGAGATTGCCGATGCAAAGAATAAGCTATTTTCCCTATGTCATCTAGCCTGTCGGCTACTCACTCTGCGCTACGGCTGCAGCTCATCACTACTCCCTCCACGCTTGACTTGCATCAAGCCACAGAGCAGGCGCTTTGGGACGTCGCTTAGCAACCTGTTTGCGATCCTCAGCAATGTACCTGTAACGATAGATCCCGCCCAGCGGCAGAGGGGCGCCACGAACACAAGTAGAGACCCGAGACATGAACGGATGAGTATTCACACGCACGAGAGCGTCCCTTTTGCATCGCATAAGGGTTTCGCGAGCGAATATCAAACCTGCAGTTCTTAGATCTGTACAGACGCCAACAGATCCGTGCATCGTCACGACCTACACCGTAAGGTCGCAGCTCTTGGGCCGTCATTACAACATACCTTGGCTACGTCTATGTGTCGCATTCGCTGCAATTGCACGAGCATGATACATCACCGCCAGCCGTGCGACCCGGCGTTCTAATTTTAAGTCCCGCGTATACTTCATGTGTAGTCCGTACCGGTAACCGGTGGGAAAATAAGCACCACACATCCGCGTAGGTTTAAGCGGGCAGACGACACGTCGGTTTGCTGGCCTTGCTGGGCGGTTCTTCTTGCCCTTGCTGGCTCTTCTCTTCCCCCCTTCCAGCTAACCCTCGATTCTGTGAGACGGCGACCACAAAGCTCCATCACTCAGGCGGCCATCGATGTTCCCGTCCGCACCACGACGCTGCTGTACCTTGTGGCTCATCTGTTTGAGGCTCACGACCCCTGTCTGCGCCCGAGAAGCTCTTGAACCCTTCTAGAAGCGGTGCCCACTTGCCAATCTCCCCTAGCCACTCAGCATAACTGATCATTTATTGCTCAGAGTGCCTGAGACGCGTCTAATTCATGCGAAACTCCCCACGCAATCCTCTGCCTTTCAGCTCTCGACACCAGCGGCATCTTGCCATTGGCCTGGTCGCTCCGTTGCATTGGGATTGCGCAATGTGAGAATGCCCCAGGGCAAAGGGTCAGAACCATCCGAGAGTACCGTACCATAAGTTTGGTGGGTTCCATGGATGACGGCTCAAGTCAAGATCAGAGGAATGGCGACAAAAGCCCACTGGGATCGCCATCTCCGAGCAACCTCGTTTGGAGAAATGAAGACATGCGGCACGCAGTTGGCTGCTGCTGCTCATCTCGGCCCTGCCTGGCGACCGCTTGAATCCTCGAGCCATGGGAGCAGAAGGGGTCGGCTTTGGGTACTCGTCGAGATTTCCTGGCAAGTGAATCAATCGCCTCTCCCCCGATTCTGTGTTGCAGAAAGGTCTGCCCTCATCCGGTTTCAATTATGGATCCCAGAGGTACTAGCATCAGAACTGCACAACGCCGCCGCAGGCACCGTCGAGAGCCCTATCACTGCTGGGTATGGCTTGTCAATCAATCCTCGAGTGGTTGCAGGGCACGATTCCCCTGCCGAGCTGCCTTGCTTTTCTGTTCGGCAATCTATCTAGCGTATCCTGGGGCCATTTGCAACCTTGGTGCTCACACTGCCCTATGGCGTGTCAGCAGCCCATCTCTTTGCCTTTCGTGTTATACCTCCCCCAGTCGCAACTATAGCCCTCCTAGTGGAGAGGTGTGAACGGCCTGGCTGCCCGATACTTGTTTCTTATTTGCCTTCCACCAGCCATGTTTTGTTGTTGCGCCACCTAGAGACCGGCAGACTGAGCTTTCATGGATGGCCAATGCCGGGGATCTTTTTTTTTGGCCCTGAGTTGCATGGTAAGCAGGGAGCTCACAATTATGTGTCCAGAGGCAGGAGATGCTTCTGGGCTGGCTTATCATGCTCTCCCCAGCCGCATGGTCAGGGCTTGTTTCATCTCGCGTTAGTTCATTCTGCGGGTGTTGATTCTCTTTCATATTCTTCATGTGCCTTTCCTCGCGTCTACTTGCAATACAGCCCCATAAGTCTGCCGAGATTGGCATAAATTCAGTATTGGTCGAGGCGTCTGACCTTATTTGTTTCTCCAGCCCTGTCCTTGCCACCCATACCAAAGCTCGATCCGCCGTGCTGGTTGTTACCCCCAGTTGCATCATCACCTCCGGCCGGGGCCTTGTCTCGTTTCTATATCCGGCAAACAGGCAGACCATGGTGGCATAAGATCACCAAATTATGCTACCGTCATCGCCGGCCAAGGTACCCGAACGTTTCCGCCCGTTCAGGAACCACTGTTGTCTCGTACATGTCAAATATGGTCAAGTGCTTTAACTCTCGGATGAAAATGACCTAGTCCAGGTTCTTACCTGTCAATCTTAACCTCATCCTAGTCTGGGATGGTACCAAGAGGGAAATCAGACGATATAATGCAGCCGTTGCCCGCCTGTGCCCCAGTACACTCTAACGTTTGTCACCATATAATAGAGCATTTAAGAAATACAACGAGAAAGGCGGATCCCCGTACATACTTCATGAGCTTGGGCGGCAATGAAGTACTGAACCTCTATTAAGCGGACCGCGCCGAATCTAATCTCGGATTCCTTCACAATTGACAGGAATCATCACCTGTAAAACACCAACACCAACAACATACGTTACGGTAGCGTGTCGGAATCTGGAAACTCCATCTGCGAACGGTCAACACATACACGACATATGTGCTTGGGGCTTGGACGCGTGAAACAGCACTCAACATCTAGTTCGGCGGTGAACGGGCACGACGTTGCGCCTCGTCGAGACACGCGACAGTCGGTCTTCCGCGCTGCTGCAGACTCGGCAGAAACCCCCGAAGGGTTCCAATATTCAGATTCTTTCCATCCAGATTCCGGCGACCGTCCAGAGCGGTTCGCTCTGGCGGGACCCATGCATCGAGGACACGCTGGCGGGCAACTATCGAGTAGGGCCGGACTACCATGTCGATTACTCTCCCCAAGAGTCGCATGCGGGCGAGCAAAGCCATACTCCGCACACCTACGATTCTCACCATCACGCGCGCGGAAATCCAATGCAGCAACATACAGCGCATGGAGGCCTTCATGACCAGCCACCGTCGCACTCTCATCACACCATGTCTCAGCACCATCCCACCCACCACCACCACCACCACCAGATGCTCATGGACCCGGCGCACATTGGTGGACACCCGGCCGCTCGGCATATGGGGCACCAGCCTTCTCCGTATGGCGCCGGTCCGTCACCGCACGCCGTCGTGGGACCACCACTGTACCCAACTTTAACACCAACTCAGCCGCATAGCGCAGGCTCGAAGCGCTCGCGACCAGACGACCTTGATCTGATCCCTGATCTCGAGCAAGGTGACCTAGATTCTATGCAGCAAGCTTCTATGGGCACAGCATATGCGCAACCTGCCTCCTCGGCCGCCCCAACGCATCACCATCATCGCCTTCCCGATTCAGGGCCACCTTCAAAGATGCTGAGGCGCGAAGGGGATGGAGGACCCAGTGGTGGTGGAGGGGGTGCGCCGAGTGTGGTGGGACAAGCAGGCATGCCACTTCCGGCGCCTAGACCACGAGGTCCAAAATTAAAATTTACGCCGGAAGATGATGCACTGCTTATTGATCTGAAGGAGAATAAGAGTTTGACTTGGAAGCAGATTGCGGATTTCTTCCCAGGGCGGTCGTCCGGTACTCTCCAGGTTCGCTACTGTACGAAGCTCAAAGCCAAGACAACCCAGTGGACAGACGAGACCGTAAGCTCACTGCAATGCAGCGTCCCTTTTGCAAACGATCGTTAACTGTCTGTTAGGATCAGAAACTACGCACAGCGCTTCAAGACTACGAAAATGAGAAATGGCGCTACGTTTCAAATAAGGTCGGTCCAGGCTTCACTCCCCAAGCTTGCCGTGAGCGGATGGCACAGTTATCTGGGGAGATGCCGGAGGAACTGGAACCGGAGGAAGGCTTATAGCCTCAGCGGTCTCTTCAAATCTTTCATCAATGCCGGCTTTGCGTCCTAAGAACAGCGGGATGCTTGGCTGAACGGAGCGTTTCTGCCGCTACAGGTCATTGTTGGCTCCAGAGTATCGGAACAGGTGTGCTAGGTAGCGGGGTCCCAAAGTTTACTACATCCATCGCATTCCTTCAAGCAAGGAGCTCTACGGTCTACGAAACGCGTCCTACAGCTACTCGACCTTGGGTCGAACTTCCAGTGGCCACATTGATGTTACCCCTTCGAAACACAACTAAAACTGCTGTCCGTACTTCAGTCCCCTTCCTTCAAGAGCACAGATTTTATAGACGTGTATCAGCATGCAGAAATATTGGTTGCGGAACCGGCGTTCACGTTTCCTACCCCGTTCCTTTCCCTTTCTATCTATACCATAATGTATATCCTCACACTTCTCACACGTGTCTTCATTTCATTTGTCTAAGGGTTGATGGGGGTTTCTCTTCTTTGTACGTGCTTTGAGGTCGGAGGAAACCTGAGAGCTTGGGTTTAGCGATAGTGCCTCGAGGCTTTCATTTTCTTTTGCTATTGCATTGACATAACGGCTTGGGGGTAGATCGGGAAAGAGAGAAGGTTACGCTATAACTAATATGGGCGCGAAGGAAAGATACCCCCGAACGACGATGATGACTCAAGAGAAGGGCACACTGGGCAATGGCGGTGGAATGGGGAGCAGAACATGGATAGTCATTTGATCTGCAGGTACCATCGAACAATAGACGAGGTCAAAGATGGACAGGATGAGGATGAGCGAGGTGGCCCAAGCGAAAATGAATTCAGATCATGATTAGAGTGCTTCTCCAAGGCAGAAAGAGGAGGCAGCAATCACATCTATTTGTCACTGCCGTTCCAGTGTCCGCCTTCCACTGCCTTCTTGGCACATTGCCATGTACTATATCATACTTCTTTAATCTTAATGATAATCGCTTTCCAGCGTTACGGCGACGTACTCCATGTCTCTACTATGCCTGTACACATGGCAAGACAATATTGACTATGGTCTTGCCCAGGGCTCGGCCTGTTATGACACAGGTTCGTGTTTATGGTGTCCATCTGCAAAACATAGGTTCTGATGGGTCCGCGATCACTACATGTACTTATGCGCGCTATGTTGTCGACGTTTGCCGGATGTGAAAATTCCCCGCCTTTCCCTGTTTGTTTATATTAGCCGTATTAATCACCAGCCTTGCCTACCACTGGACCTTCTTTCATGCTAGACGGGGCGCTTGGAGAGACCGGGAGCCCCTGTGGGATCACCAGCAGTCTTCTCCATCTTGCCGTCGGGGTATCGGCTTCACTTAAACTGAGAAACAGATGATCAGGTAAATTGATCCCAAGCGGGAACGTACCGCTTTGTTTTTTTGCCTTAAGCGAGCGTGCGGAGCACGCACAGTACCCTGGGAGCAACATGGGATAGACCTATGATCTCAACAAGCGCATATCACAGGTCCGAGATCTTCCCCAGCTGCATGACAGCCAAGCTTGTTCCTTGGTTGGGCGAGCTTGCCACTTGCTCGCTGGTGGCTAGAACGTACATAAAAGCTGTGCCGCGTGTAATCAGATGCGTGTGTGCGCTGTCATCGTCACACGATTAATACTGCTCTGATATAGCCCAGTACCCCCGTCTTCAGTAGCCGAGTTAGGCCGCTCGCTTGGATAACCCCTTGGACTATTCAAAGCACGTCCCGAATCTACGAATACGGTCAGGCCTTTTGCACGCTGTCGAGCTGGTCGTGTACGGCCGAAGTTGACGCAAAGACGCGGAGAATCGGGGGACGGCACTTCTAGGATACTCGTTAAGCCGCAAGTTTGGGCGACCCCATGTTGTTCCGGAAGTATTTTGGCGTTGAAATATATTTACACCAGATATTTACTCAAATCAGGCGCCGTAACACATATGCGTGGTATTCCATCCCCGGACGCCGTCGGGCTACGCGCGCACAACAAAGCTGCGTGATGGCCTCTTGACGCATAATAAGTGAGTGGCTGGTTCTAGGCCTCCTGCCCATGGTGTTATCATCCAGTCAATCTCTTTGAATAAGGTGCTGGAAATATTTGTTACATTGTACAACATATTCTTCGTCTCGACAAGACGATTCGACCCTTGAAAGCCGAAACAACCGATGGCCGATCATCTTCTACTCGTGTTGTTCACATGGTCTTCGTATGGCTGGCTATTCTTAACTCAACATGATGTATGGTTCCAAAAAGAACCCACAAAAATTATAATAGTCGTCCAGTCAATGATCTTCCGATAATACCTCGAATGTGGTATTCATCGATAACTTTAAAGGTCGTAATCCTCAAGTGGTTAATAGAAAATATACGACCACCAGGCCACCAGCAGCGACCTTGGTTGGCTCTTGAATCCCCATTGACACCGAAAAGAGGCGCAATGGGAAACTCCTGCAGCAGTTGAAAGAGCTGCGTACAGAACTTCGAGTCATTTTCGATGATATTGACAGACAGGATACGCTCGCACTTTTGAAGTACATCTCTTCCGGATTCGATGAAACGTCCAAGCACATCCTTGTCAGATAACGACATCACTTCTTGGTCGAAACCTGTTGGAGACCATCTATATTCGACAATTTCCAGGACACTCTCCACCGTGGCTCCAGCACTGTTTAGCGAGAACCATATCAAGTTCCAAAGCTCTACACAGTGACGACGTGCATCAGGATAAGTGGTAGAACAGATCGTATAATGTGCTGATTTCGTCATGAAGAGCTCGTAATTGTAGGGCCTGTGTGTCAATCTTGTATCTCTGGTGTCTACTGTGGCCGATTCGTTGTGTTTTCGTTTCGTTGCCTTTGCCGTGTTAAGTGCTCGTCTGGCCCAAAACGGGATGAGCTGTCTCCTCGGCGATATTGTGCCCTCTCGTAGTTCCTATGGCTTGAGCCGACCACATTATTGTCTTTGCCGGTGGCGTTGCTTTCAAGCACCACCTTGCAAAGTCCTCGCCGTCCGAGTCTGTTTCCGGTTCCAGATGAACTGGAGTCGGGGGCATTAAAAGAAGTTCTTTGTCGATTCGATCCCCATCCGCCACCGATGATGCTATCATCTGTAGTGTTAGCCTTTGTGCCATATACTTAAAGTCTACAGTAGTAGAGCATCAGCAGCAGTAGCTAAAGATAAAGTGCGGCTAGTACCCTCACACCAATGTGGTTATGCGAATAATGACCCTTTCCAACCCACAAAACATGTTGCATCTCGTTGGGCTTATATTCATTGCAGTACAGTAGTATCTCACCTCGGTCCCCCAGTTTCGGGAGCAATGCATGATCTGGACTCGATTGGCGAGAACGGATGATCCGGCAGTAACTGTATGCCTCGCGGGCAACAAACAATGGCATCCTGTATCAGCCACTGAGTCTCCAAAGGTCCACTTGAAAATATGAGTAGGGCAAGTCCGACAGAATGAACAAGCTGCAGTACCTGTATCGTCTACGCCGTGAGTTGTCGGAAGACTCAGAATCTGCATTCCAAGAATCAAGGTTGCAATGATACCCCAAGAAAGGATCCTTTACCCTGGTCGCCACCGTCTGGACACCCCGGCCCGTTCTCGCGTAAGTTTTAATGCCTGCTTGCTGCAGAGTTTCCTCGATATCAGCTACCACCATCCATGTAGTACGACTGTGACTTTTAGTTAGCCTACCTACGCGCAGGCAACGTCGAAGTCAGACGCGGCGCATGGGAGCAAATATGTACCTACTGAGCGCTCGACCACCCGCATACCCGAGGGCGACCAGATAGACGAGACCCTTAGACCGTGGTATCCGTTCACATCCATGGTCCAAACCCTTGCCTTGCCCTCGGACCGCTTGGGACCATGTGCAGTAATGAGGACACTCGGTGTATCCCCCCACCTGTGTGTCAACATGGCACGCACCTGTGAAGATCTTGCTAATTTGCTTGAAACTCCTTGCAGCGTCCTTGCTCGGTGCTTACCAGCAGCACCTCGGTCTGCAGGAGACTCGGCAGACAGGCCGTATGCAAGGTTCTGCGGCCTGCTGGGTGACGGCATGCAGCCAAGGCTTGTCGGCATTTTTTCTTTTTTGATGCTGCCTCTACCCTAGACTTGGCTAGGTGGTAGATACATACCTGATAGCGAGCGATTACTTCTAGGGAGTCGCGGGATTCCTGTAAGTCGACCTGTAACGACGCCTTATAAGCCGCTCAAGTACCGACGCGGCATATCGTCAGGCGGAGCCATGGGGGAGCGCAGTTCAGCTGCCAGGTTACTGATAAGCTGGATTACTCGAAAGGCTTCTGTTCTTGGAATCAAGCCAAGGCACTTCGCACGCGTGTGGTGCCAATGAGCGGTTGGCGGCTAGCACAGCATGCGTCGAAACCGTCAACCACCGTCCATGGGTCGACTGCGAGGACGATCTGCAGATAGCCAAATGGCATACGGTCTGAAGCCCATCTGCTCGAGTGAGTGCAGATGTGCAATGACGTGGCTTAAAGCTACAGATCTGGTCCTGGAACCCCTGTTACTTTGCATGGCCGTCGCCCGTATCCAGACCACCATCACTCAGAGCTGAAACATTTCCCTGGGCGAAGACCGGAAACCAATCGGGATTTTGAAATTTGGCATCGTAGCAACCATGTTCCTCTGCATGTTGTGTGCAGTGACCTATGTTGATTCTCACATGATGTTGACCACGCAACAACAAATGGACATGAGATGCATCTCCTGGTCTTCAGCGATCCATACCCCGGCTCGCTAAGGTCTGGTACAATGAGTCTTCCTGCGGCTTCAGAAATAGTGAGGAGCAACTCGTTGGTAGTAGCGGGCGCAAAGAAGCAAATTTCGGAAGTGTTGTTGCAAGCCGACAGTTTGGCCTCGTCCAGTATTTTCGCAATAGGACGTTGAGCATAAATTCAATTAGTCGGTAAACATGCCCATCTCGGCAGATGCTGCTAAGCGTCACTATAAGGATTATATACTATAGATCAGTGCACCAGGTTTCGTCGTGCTTTCTACGAGCAGGTCATAAGCTCACTGTCTAACAAGGGCAAGATCTGTATACAAATTTGAGCGGTTAGGAAGTTATCGCGGGCCGTGTCATAGCATGTATCCATTTATTCCGAAATGAGTTGCTGCGAGAGGGACGGTTTCTCCTACTTAACTATCGATATTAACTTGATGAACCTAAAGTGAGAGTAGGAGTAACATCAGCTATATTTACCTACCTACATGTACGTATGTAGCCAATATTATGTCGACCTAGCCACTTAAAGTAGCTGGCCTAAAACTGTCGGGTACAAAAAAAACAAGACTTTTAAAAGCCCGTAATTAGTCTGGTCGAACCAGTCAACGTGCACTGATTGATACCTGGGTTTTATGGCGAAATTGAAAATTTCGATAGCCCCTATGTTGCGCTATCCCACAAACAGCGAGATCTGTCGAGGGAACCAACTATCGTAAGATACCAGACTTAGAAACCTCCAGTGTATGGGAAGTATTGTTGAGACTTCACTGTTTTGTTCAGTACGAACTGGTGTAGACAACCACTGTTTCAAACCGTTCGGAGACGGAATAGGTTTGCAGAGTTCAATACCTACCTAGTCAGACATAACGCGTATTGAACTCAACAGAAAGACTGGTCAGGATGAATATGTGTCAAATGTGAAGCCATACGAGTCACTACCCTGAAGTCGATCGAGATCATCTATATGCTAACTTCAACATGTTCGCTGGTGTGTGCTTTCATCAGGAGACAGTTACAAACGACACAACCTAACCTCAATAGAAGCCAACATCCTTATTATATGTTTCAGCCTGTCGTACTTAATCAGAGCGATCATGCAGGGCGAGTATATCTTGATGTATTAAGTATATATGTGTATTTTGTGTGTGTCTAATTCTGGGTCCTATGAAAACAGAAAATGGCAGCAACAATTCTAACGACACCGCCAGATAGCAAAATGCTCACTATAGCTATAGCAATTCACAATGGTCATAATGTCCGCACTTGCACACGCCCTATAGGACTTTATATAGGCACCCGACCACACACAAAGGGCCCGGGATCAGCTCGTTCTTCCTATTTAAACATCGTATGAGCTATTTGAGTACCACAATGACTGTATTCTACGTTGAGTGGGCAAAGATAATGCACATTCAAGATTGAGAGCGTCCAAGAAGATGAGCGCATACTTCCTTCCTTGAAAGCCTCGTACGACACTTGACGAGGGCGATCAACTTCTCATGCGTCGACGTGGAGAGCGTGCCGCCTAGCACCTTGGCCGTTCCAACGAGCCATCCGTTCATATCGTCAATCTCTGTCTCCCTGGCTGCACGGACGTCCTGAAGCATTGAACTTGTATTTGCTGCGACCTTGTCATATAGTGGAATCAGTCACTACTCAAGGCAGGAATCTTCAGAGAGTACCATGCGTCTTTTGCGTGGGTTGAGCGGAACGAAGAGGGCACCTCTAGAAGACACACCAGAAGGGAACATAAAAATCCTGGATGCTTACCTTGGCGCCAACGTCACGGAGCATCGTCTTGAGCCGCGAGAGAGAGAAGCGAATTAGAAGTTTGTCACGGCTGAGCTGTAAGAAATCCCTCGTCGCTTCAATCGAAGTCCTTGGGTCGGATAGCAAGATATCCTCGCTTGATTCATCTTCAATCAGAGCTTGCAATATGCTGCTCGCCTCTGAGAGCAACATATCAATGACGACTGGCAATTCATCTCCACGGTCAACGAATAGCTCGCCGTTCTTGCAATCCATTACACCCGTGAGCGGGTTGATGATCACATTGACAACAAGCTTTTCGAGCTGTGAAACCCAAACGTCCTTCCTCGATACCTGGTGAGCAGCTAGGTTGGGTGCGTTTCTGATCTGCTCTATCAAATAATAGCTTTTGCCCTCCTTGCGACGTGTTTCGAGAACAGGTCCAACTATAACATTAGCTGGTGATGCGCTGCGGGTTCAAGATCAGTGGCCCCGATACTTGTGCATTGTAATGCCTAGTGTGACAAAGTAACGCGATCAAGGAGCCTCTGTATATCTTACTGTATGCTGTGAAACAGGCCCTGCGACGTTACGCCATGTGTTGTCACACATGCAATCCAGGTCGGACCTTCGGTTCCAAATCTCGCCCTGATATAGTGTTCACCGAGCGGCGGCCATAGTTTACACACTCCGTTCTAGTAGATGAAAAGGTGCTGCGTTAGTTATTTTTCTCGAGTCTCCCTTACGCGGCCCTAGACTTCAAGACAAAGGACTGTTTTCTAATATATAACAGGTCAGATATCACGTACTATAAAGAAGTCAGTATGTCTTAGGAAGGTATTTAAAAAAAATTACTCGCATGGGATCTTTCTATACTTGCCCTGTGCGAATGCCACCGTGGTGCTTCCCGTTAAGTACCTTCGAATTCGGTCCGCCTGTCGCATGGCATCTGATGCCTTGGTCGCGATGATGAGATTGCTAATGCCGGAGTCGTTAGCGCCAAGTTCGCTCACGGGACCATGATCAGGTCTCGTGTCAGTCCACCACTCAATGTCGAAATCTTTGTTCTCCTCAAGTACTCCGTGACACGCGAGCTTTATACCAGGTTCTTTGATCCAGTATTCGAGGAGTTCTTTCTTGTGCACCACGAGGGTGATAGGCGGTCTATCAGCAAGCTTAGAAAGACACATTGCGTACAGGCGGCCAATCTAATGACCAGAAGAGCCACGCGTTAGCTATCCATCGCGACTATACCATGGATGCCCTCAGATTTCAAGACAATAAAATGTCTTAGATACAGGATAAGTATGGCACTCACTACGAAGAGAGAAGTGAGTGCGACGCTCCAAGAACGTAGTGGAGATTAGCCTTGCACGGGGCCTTGCATACGTACCGTTGCCTATGCCCAATATATATATACGTCTTTTTTCGTTCTTGTCCATGTGTGGAGAGTTGGGAGTATGGGAAGTCGAGCCTAGGTTTGCAGGCGTCCAGGCATACAATGTCGGTGGTGGCTGGTCCTTGGTGTCCACAACCTGCTGAAGCCATTCAGGCGGACATGCGCTATGTCTCTCCCGTGACAGCATAGTGAGTTTGACGTGGTTGGCTATGGCTATACTTGGGATGCGCCGCGAAGCCCTGGTGACTTGGCAGCGGGATATCGCGAGAGACATGTCTTCGGTCCATGCGATATACCAGCTACGACACAGCAGCCCTCACCCCGATGGTCGCTGGCCAGGCTGCCGGCGATACCTGCACAAGTCGTTGGAGCGGCGCAGCTGATCTGTGTTGCTCCAGTCGTACAGCCGGGGCTGGACACCAATGGGTTGGATGTGGCGGTGGTCTACTAGGTAGTTTCTGAATGCGCTAAAACTTCGGCTGCTTGATCATGGTCGTTGGGATGGCCATGTGACTGGGTGACCCCAATTACCTATCATGAATACCGCTTTGATGTGCCTCTGACGTCGAATCTTTCCCCTTCCGGCAACATGGTCTCGGTGTTCTCCAAAGACTGGAAGAAAAGGCATCTCTTGCCGCCTCACAAGTGTACCTGAGCATTTTCGGCCTTGTTGCAAATGGCAAATGTCCTTCTTTGATCTCCAGTGCGCGCCACTACCCTGTACTTGCTATACAGGTAACTCGAGTGCCCTATTCGAACATCATCCAACACCTTTCTCTCTTCGTTTTTCTTGCTATTTGTACCCTTTATACCACATCGGCGAGGAGAGTGTGGAGATAGCAGGTAATGGTGGCTGTGCTCCCGTTTCAAATAGTTTTCCCAATATCCATTTACAACTTCCTGTACAGTTTCGATGCATTGTCACGGTGACAGTCGCGAGGCCAAGACTTCCCCTCGCCAAACCATTGTCTGCGCACTATCTTCCGTCTGTGGAGATGTGACGGTCTTGAGAGGTGATGAAGTCAGTCATTGGCGTGCCGTCAGGTTTACCCGTCTTGCGGGCCTATTTTGCCGGCGATAGGGCGGAAGCTGCAAGCAAACGTACCCTAACGGGGAGGGGTGGAACAACACTCCGAGCACTCCGAATAGATTGCCATTGAAATAACACCACAAGTAGTCGTCGAGTTGATCTGCGACACGCTCAAGTAAATTACACACGGCTGAAATGGAAGATTGGCTAAGGAGATGGGGTATACCAACTTGCGACGTGATATAAAGCCCATTACCTCGGCCCCTGAATCACAGATAGTATTTTTGTGTCTTGCTAGTGATACGGACGATCATCAACTAGGCGGAGTGAAAAGGTCTATTTACCCCGTCCATTACCATGTTCTCAACTATTCTCCAACTGGGAGCCCTTGCAGCCGTCGTCCAAGGACATGGTTTTATTGCTACACCGGCGATGCGAATGCCGGGCAATGCCACGACTGCGGCGTGCGGTAAATCGGTTGTCTCGGACATCAACAAGGACAAGACATCGCACGTCGAAGGGCTTCCCGAGCTCGCCGCTACTGATTCTGGCTACAACGAAGCAGCATGTAACCTTTGGTTGTGAGTGGCTTGTGGTCAAGTCTAGATTTATTTAGTTAGGGTTGGCCTGGGCGTCTGCGAGGGGAGAAATCTAATTACACACGCAATAGATGCCGAGGAGTCCAATTCGGCGATAATTCAGCCAACGTGCAGAGCTATCTGCCAGGCCAAAACGTGCCGATCAAGGTCACGCTGACCATTCCGCACGTCGGGTCCGCGAATGTGTCTGGCAAGTATAGAAAGATCCCATGCGAGTTATTTTTTAAATACCTTCCTAAGACATACTGACCTTTTTATAGTAAGTAATATCTAACTTATTATATATTAGAAAACAGTTTTTTGTTTTAAAAATTTAGGGCCGTATAAGGGCAACTCGAGAAAAATAACTAACGTAGCACTTTTTCACCTACTAGATTGTGGGGTATGTATATAAAGATCCCATGCGAGTTGTTTTTTAGTTACATGCTTAAGACATCGTACTAACTTTGTTATAGTAAGTGATATCTGACTTGCCATATCTTAGAAACAAGTCGTTTGTTTTAAAGTCCAGGGCCCCGTAAGGCAAACTCGAGAAAATAACTAACGCGGTACCTCTGCGGTAACCAGACACCAAGAGCAATACGATCGTCGGGCAACCTCTGCTCAACTGGCCAAGCGGCTATGCCGATGAGAAACGGTGCGTAACAAGACGATCCCGCGCGAGTTAATGCTTTTTGACTGTATTCCCTTGACATTGTATTGACTTCTTGATAGTGAGTACTCGACAATTAGATACCAGAACTCGGTCCAAGTCCGGGGTACTGTATGGGGAAACCGTGGAAACTGACTGACACGACTCTGTCCCGGCAACTAGAATTCTACGCAAATTCATTGCCTGCCAACCAAGTGAGTACTTTGCTGTGAACCCAATGGCCCACCCGAGGCACAAAACCAAGCTCCTCTTTCCCATGGCCACTCACGCCATTTACTGACTCGGAAATCCCATTTAGACTGACTTCACGGTGACGATCCCGACAACGCTCAATGGAAAGTGTGCCACGCCAGGCGAATGTGTGATTCAATGGTGGTGGTATGGCACCGGAGCGAAGCAGACGTACGAGTCCTGCATCGACTTCATAGTGGCGGCACCTGTCGCTCGGAAATTTCAGGTATGAGACGGAATAAAGGAGTAGACATAAGGGCGAATCCTGTGTGGACAATGCAAGTGAAAATGGGGCAAAGAGTCAATCGGAAACGGCTTTCGAGGGAATTCTTGAAGTAAACACTAAACACTGCAGAAATTATCTAAGCGCAACTATACAAGCGAGATAATCCCGAACTGCGTTGATCGTTCCTTGACACCTCTCCGGCCCCGTTCCATTTACCCGATAGCACTATATATGTCAATGTTAAAAATGCTCTCAGGATGTCCCAAACTGTTCTCTCATTGTATACACGGCCGCAGCTACTCTTTTCGCATTATACAATATTCGTTCGCCGAAACACAAACTTGTGTTTTAATACGGTGGGTTAGGACCCAATGGTGGATAGTCTTCGGGTCGTGAAGGGCCCTGGGGCCCCAGGGAGCCCGGTCGTCCGTCGCCGAAGTGCTTCTTGCGCAGGGCAGCAAGACGCTTCTTCTTCGTGACTGTATTGATGTAGGTGCCAATGACGAAGGCAACGAAGTTGAAGAATGGAACCCAGGCGACCTCAGGCAAGAACTGCTGGGCAAAAGCCAGACAAATCGGCGAGGTGATCCACGATACCTTCATGACCTTCATGAAACCAACACGCACAGTGGCACGGACCTGGTGGTATGTCCGAGCACCGGCAATGAGCGCCATAGCGACCAAATATACGGAGTTCTGGATCGGAGCGACCTAGAAGGGAGAGCTTGTCAGGGGCTCGAGGCTGGCACAGGGACAAGAAGCGTGTACTCACCACCAGATTGCTGACCAGAATCTGCAGGATCTTGGCGCGCAGACTCGTACGGCCCTTGAAAGCCTTCTGGAGTAGCCAGATCAAGAAATGACCAAGGGGGGCGCTGACGAGGGCACCGTACGCAGCCATCTTAGGCACGCGCGAGGTGAAGTAGTTGCCATGCTTATTGCGGTCCTTGGCCAGCCAGGAGGCAAGAAACTCCTGGAGACCGGCTAGGGTGCCCGCCGTAAGCATCTTTGTGCGCAAGGGGTTCTTCTCGAGCTCGTTTATGTATGCCTGCGCGGAGACATCTTAGCAGCTGGTGGCCGTGAATCAAGAGAGAGCGACGTACCATCAAGTAGCCCTTGGTACCCGCATTCTTCTTGCCACCGGTGATAGCGGTACCGATGGCCTCGGCGATGGGATGCTTGCCACTGGTACCGGGGAGAGGGCCATCGCCACGGGGAGCGGCAGCGTCGGCTGCGGCGCCTACGGACTCGGTGACCTTGCGGACCGTGTCCCGCTCAACCTTGATAGACATGGTCCCGAGCAATCAGTCAGTCAGACGGCGGGAGCGGCGAAGGCAAAAACGAAAGCTAAGCGGAAGCAGCAGCAAGCAGTCAGAACAGACGCGAGCTGCAATCGGGAGTGATGGGGCGGTGGGTGGACTGTGGAGGCAAAGACCGGTTTGTTTACATGCGACTGAAGTTGCCTCGGCAGATTGGTCCGACTGTTTCTAGCGACAGCGACAGCGACAGCAATAGCAATCGGGGCCCAGGGCGTCTGGGGACGGAATAGACGGTCGAGTCGCCAGAGGAAACTACCAGCCAGCGTGGTTAATGGCCGGGTGCGAGGGTCATTGGGGATTTCGTCGTCGTCGTTGGGGAGGAATTGGGCAGGCGGTGGGGAGGCAGACAGATGGTTGGCGATGAGAAGACGAGGTTGGCGAGGTTTCTGGGGGCTGCAGCCACCGCTGGTGCTGGTGCTGGTGCTGGTGCTGCGCGCGACGTGGACGACGGGCAGGACGTGAGGGTTGCAGACTACGGGTGCGAGGTATAGGATACACGCAGTGCTGCGTTGCGCGACGCACCCTGCTTGTAGCTCTACATGAGGCCTTGCAGGGAGCTACCTAGACCCATGCGGGTTCCGCCTCCAATGTTTATCCGAGCGCCCAGCCAACCACAGCGGCCCACGCCCGTTGCCGTTGGCGGACGTTGCTCTGCACACCAGTCGCGCCTGCCCGATCATGTACGAGACCATTACTTGCAACAAGGGTGCCTTGACTGCAATTGGCCGTTCTGATTGGCTGGCGCTGTCTGGACTGCCGCGCAAATCGCCTTGCCTGCCATGACGGGATTGAGGCCTCTTCCACGATATCAAGTCTTTGCAGTACTACTTTAACTGTGTAATTTGGCGAGCAAGCAGTCAAGTCGAGTTCAAGTCAAGTCAACACTACCTAGGCGGAGATATCACGCCTATCACGCCTATCGCGCCTTTTGTGCCTGCCGCTTTCATTCTTCTATACTGTAGTACATATAACGATCTAACTGCATGTGTAGAGGGAGCTGCTGTCATCCAGCGTGTTCGAAGACCTTCTCGAAGCCTTGAACCGTACATCTGACCAACAATGGCAACAATTACAACAGCAATGGAAAGGATAATATCTTCAGAGCATTGATCCACAACCTTCTTTCTATCACTTGTCTAAAACTGGACCCCCACAAAGAAGTGGCAGACCAGACCTTTTCTTCAACGCTTGCCTGCCTTCCTACCTGTCTGACATAACCAAGCTTCTTTGGCTTGCTTTGTTTTGTCGTCCACATCCCCAGTAGCTTTTAAACCTAGGTAACATCTTGTGTCGCGGCAACGGCATGGCCGGAGGTGCCTTTCCCCCTACTGAGCCATTGTTTTCTCGTCTCCTGTTCCACTACATAACCTGTTGGGCACCTGGTGCCTGTCAATCTTCCTTGCGGATAGCCCCTAGTCGCATAAACTCATTCTCACCAGGACAAGATGTCAGGCCAACAACACGCTACATTGTCTGGTCGTAGTCTTGCTCAAGAGGCAGATGTGCAACCCGGCGTGGCAAGTACATCCGCAGCGGCACCGTCGGCCGTCTACCCGGCATATCGTCCACCGGCATGGCGACCGACCTGCACTCATCTCACAATGACTCGCATGTATGACCTGGACAGTTCCTGCGTTATGTGTCGTCGACCGGGTATGTATAAAAAGTCTCGGCACAAGATAACTTCGGACCACATTGTCGGGACACCGTACTAACGTTTTACAAGTAAGTACTACCACTAACATTAGAAAGTTGACTCGTCCGTCTTGCTCTCGGGGGCTTCTGTCAAATGTCACATTGTAAACATAACTGACACAGGACCTTTCTGGCTACCAGGGTCAGTAGGGATGGCTCTACCGATGCACACAAGATCGTGAACTGTTGATTGCGGATGCTCTCGAGAAGAATCACCCGGTGAGTGCCAATCCCATCCATTGCTTAACCCTGTCAGTTTCTACTATCATCTACTTACTCCGTTCGGGGCTTCTTAGGTGAGCTTCGACCTTCTAGGCCTCGAGCTTGGCAGCAAGATTGTGCCTTCAACACGAGGCCCGGAGAAAAGAGCAAGCAAGCTTAGCTTTTTTGACGAAATCACTGCTGAGGCAATGAGCACATACACGCCGGCTCAGATCGCAACCATCCTGCAGCAGCGAGATAATGTGAGTATACTTGATATCTCGAGAAAGGTGAATGTTTTGGGCCATAAGCTAATGGAGTAGCTTCACGGCGTCCTGTCTCAGTATTCGCATCAAGCACCGCCGAACGTGTTTTACTCGCCCCTCGGGATTGTACTTGAGCGCCAGAGCCTTGTTCGACCGCCTCCAGGTTTTGGGTTTCCCGAGGAAGCAGAGAAGAAGCCATGGGTCCCTTCGAGCGACGAGGAATGGTGATTATAAGCCATCGAACTCTTTTTCATGTCCCGAACGCTAACCTTTAGCTTTTAGCAAGTTGTCCCTTGGCTCAGACATATCGGGATTCTACTTACATTTTGTAATGTGTTGTTGAACAATAGAGCTAACGTTGCTTCCCAGGCCAAGCCAAATACTGTCAACGATGCCGTCCTTCCTGTGAGGCGCGTTCGTATCTTGGCTTGAACGGAATTGTCAACGGCGAAGTCCCCCCAACTGTCGCTACGGGCTTTGGGTTCCATCGAATTGGCACTAGGCCGATTATTGATGTGGACGTTATTCGGTACATTGGCTTGCGAGCTGTGCCGTGGGTATGCTCTTGGCCCTTCTTCCTTTTTCCCCATTAGGAGAATCCGCTGATTCATTCGCAAGCCTCGAGCAATAGCCGGAACGGTTCCACGGCATCCATCTGCTACAGCTGAATGGTCCGTATCAAACGTGATCGAAATGCCGAAAGATGACGTGGTGGCCTCCAGAGCGGAGCTGACTGCGTAAACTAGTGATGTGTCCCAAGGCGATGAGGCCAGCTCTTCAGTATCACATCAATGGGCAGAACCCCGACCTGCGAGCTCACCCCCTCCAACCCCGGTGAGCTGGACTGGGCTTAGGCTTCACGAGAGCGGTGCCTCAACATTCGAGAATCGCCCGTTTGTCTGCGACGGTCGGAGGTAAGATGCATCTTTATCGTCGTCATCCCTCCGTCATTTTTAACAGCTGTTCGGTCGTGCTTACTCTGATCAGCCCGGACTCGTTGAAGACGAACGAATTAGTGCGTCAGCAACTCGTCACATCAATAGACGGCCTCATCAACCAGGATCTAGACGAGGGAAAGGCAGCAGAATATCAGTCTTTCTTGCGGCCCGCATCATGCGACACTCCAGACAGCGCAGTGGGAGCGACAACTCCAATGATGCGGGACGAGATGCAAGAGGGTCGCTTTCACGAAGAGCCTCTCGAGGTTAGTGCTGGAGTTGCCGTTTTGGGTATGTAGAATCACCCTTTCAAGCGTCACTGGCCTCGAGTGCAAGGATCTGTCCTAACATCGTGATAGTGAGTGAGGCTTAATTTAATAAACTCGGCAGCGTCAGAGACATACGACAGGACAACGAGCTAGGAAATATGCTAACACGCGTTCACCTACCAGGAGGAGAGCGTTGGGCTGGGAGTCCCGTAAGTACACGAGCTTGTAGATCCAGAGTTGGGCGGAAACAACAGCTAACATGGAATGTCCTACACACGCAGCGATATGGTTACACAGATGTAAGAGATACTTAGCTCTGAGTGACCACTGGGATCTGGTCCTGGAAGAGCACCTTCGAGCAAACGCTTCGGCTTAGACGAGACAAAGTTCATGGACCTGCACTTGCTTGTTTTGTCTATGTACCTATTCACTGGATACGAATACTGCATTAAGGAATGTCTTTGTATCCAAGGCGATTCCACATAGACCTCAAGAACAGACAGCAGGCAGAAAGAACAAATCAGGGTTGATCGGTACAAGACAGATATGATCTGGTTGATGCCTGTACCGAAAAGGTGTGGATCAGCATGCTTGGTTTATCTCCAGCTGGTAGAGCGCAGACATGTTAAATTGAACGAGTACATGGCATCGCCTGCGTGCTACATTGTGGGTGACTCGGAGTAGCGGTACCAAATGCCACTTTAGTAGGTTCGAGGGCTCTGCTGGGGAGGCTCGAAGTCTGCGATGATATTTCACTGGCATGATGCGTAGTAGACGTGAATCGTAGCATTCAGTAGCCCGGTTCGCACAATGGGTGACTTACCATTATGATCCTGAGAATCGTTGCCACAGAGCCAATTGGCAAAAGGTCGTTGGAGAGTGGTCGGTCAGGTCAGTGTTGGGTCGAGAGCCGAAGCGTCGGGTCAGGACACCGGGAGTGGCCGGGGTACGGTTTACCCCAATCGGGTCGACATCATCCCACCCGCGAAATAATTTGATGTTGGTTACAAATCACTCTCTCCTACACCCCGGCAGCAAATATACAGTCTCAGGTCCAATACCAGTCAAAAAGAAAGATGCCTCCTAGGCCGTGCTGCCACGCTCCGTCGGCAGCGAGGCTCCTCGTCCAGCTGTATGCCCGCCGCGGCGCATCTTCCCTCGCCGGAGCGCAATCCTCAGCCACGACCTCGATCCTCGACGTGCTGCTCCCACCCCGGGCCCAGTTAAGGGCGCTGCAGGGCGGGGCCAGCAGCAGCAGAACGTTCGCGAGTCACATTGGAACGTCGCCGAGGACTTCGGTACACACTTGCAACGCCTCTTCGGCCGCCGTAGCCGGCAAGCAGACATTCAGCACTTCCCCATTGCTCGCTCGGACGCAGGCCGTACACAATCCGCAAAAGGACGAGGATGGGAACGAGATGGCCATGGAGATCACACCTCGGGCAGCAACCGTAAGCGATTTCCTTGCGTTCTTTCTGCCGGCGTCGTGGGGACCGTTTCGCGTTTTGAGAGACACCATGAATGCGACACATACAACGATACTGCAGTACCTTGAGCTAACACGAACCCTTCTAGCGCCTCTCACAAATCATGGCTAAAGACTCCAACCCATACCTCGCACTCCGAATACAAGTCGAGTCCGGCGGCTGTCACGGCTTCCAGTACCTGATGTCTCTCACCACGCTCCCCACCACCATCCCCTCTTCGCTGTCCCCGGTCCCCGAAGAGATTGCACCCTCCACGACGACCGCCGCCACGCCCTCCCCGCCCACTCTCACCGAAGACGACGTCATCTTCGTCTTCTCCCCCGACTCCGAGGCCGCCTCCAGCGATGGCGCCGCCGATATGCTTACGCAGCCCAAGATCATCCTAGACACCCCAAGTCTTGAGCTCCTGAAGGGAAGCAAAGTGGATTTCACAATGGAGCTGATTGGCAGTCAGTTCAAGATTGTGGATAACCCTCTAGCCACCAGTAACTGTGGCTGTGGTACCAGTTTCGACATCAAGATGTAAATTGTATTCCCATCGCTACGAAGAGACACTTTCTGTGATAGTTGGATGACGAGGATGCATTCGTGCAGTCTGAGAGGTGTAAGCTATTTACTATCATGTGACATTAATGTCACCATGCTACAAATAGGATCTATTTGGGGCATAAATGTATATTGCTCTCGGCCCGGTGGACATGTTACAAGCAACTATTTACGAAGCTCTTATCACCTTGACTTTGGAAGCGTGGGATCTTCGTGATGTGCGATGATCTAAGTTTTTTTGGTCAAGCCCACTGCGCCGAATGTGAAAGAAGGATGTGTTCCGAGGTATTGTAGTACACCGTCTACCTCATACGATATGAAAGCACATTGTCTGGTTGAATGATCATGGTATTGTGGGAACATGCGAACTCAAGAGGTCGTAATCTCATAATCTCAATTTCATTGTAAGCTTCCGATGGCTTTTTTGTTATGAACGCCGCCGACCATGCAAAAGCAGTACCCACAATGACCGCAGTACCAAACCCTATTAACCCATGGAGAAGAACAAGTGGATAATGCCTCTAATTCATCTGGCGGATCAGAGCGTTGATCTTCTCCTCACGGTTACCGAGATCACCACCCTCGATGAAGTGCTTGAATTTTCTAGGGCGGAAGCCACCGTTGGGGTTGCTGAGCTTGAAGGGCCACAGAAAGTTCGAGGCCTGCTTGAAATTGGGGCCGACGGTGATGATCTCGTGGACAAGATCCTCCATGCAGATGATGCCGTACTTGCCGAGGTTCTCCTCAATGATGGAGTTGTCGGTGAGAGGGATGCGCTGCTTGTTGACCTTGCCGTATCCACGCTTGTAGATGAGCTCCTTGACGCTCTTGAGGTTCGGGTAACCGTAGGCAACCCAGGGCTCGACGATCTTGATCATCTCAGCGGTGGCCTTGGTGACACGAACGAAGACACCGTTGTTGATCTGGAGAAGACGGAGGAGCTGGAGGATCTTGCGGGGCTTAGGGGCGATCTTGTTGATACCCTTGATGCGGATGACGAAGATCAACTTCTCCTCGGCGGGGACGTGGAAGTTACCCTCCTGCTTGGCGATGCGGTTGAGGCGGACCTTCTCACGCTCGGCGTCACGGTACTCGGTGACATACTTCTCAGCGCGCTTGAAGATGACGGCACGCTTCTCTTTGTTGGCCTGAGACCACGGTCAGCATAGATTGTTAAGTGATGGAAACAAGCCAAAAGACATCTTGTCCTCGTCTATCAGACCCGAAAGATGGTTAATTTTGCAACAGCATTGACCGTGGTCTAGTCGCAAAGGGTTTTATACATCACACAACGCCGCCACTGGTTACCAAGAAGTTTAAAAATGGTTGGACTGACCTTCTTTTGCTTCTCCTGCTCGGCCGTCTTCTCAGCGCGAGCCTTCTCCTGGCTCTTGCGCTTCTTGAGAAGGGTCTCGGGTACGAGGACCTGGTCCTTAGTGGGAACGGTACTGCATGCCAACCAGATTAGTACGTAGTCCACGGTCACGCACGGTGGCATGTATGGATTGAGCGCCGGTTGGAGAATTGTCCTATTGCAATTGTGACATTCTCAGCGGTGGCTAACTCGAAGAAATGAATTTGATCGGTGAGACTCGGAAATGGCAAGCCGAAGCGGCACTAGTGGAAGTGCAACAATCGGCTGAGCATTTTGAGCATTTCTCTCAACCGACAACAGCTTGGCACAATGCGCAAGAACGAGTGCTCGCTACACACGAGCCAGAGGCGAGCCTGTGTTGACTCTCAGGCA
This sequence comes from Xylariaceae sp. FL1272, assembly GCA_022432385.1. NCBI lineage: Eukaryota > Fungi > Ascomycota > Sordariomycetes > Xylariales > Xylariaceae > Xylariaceae sp. FL1272. The sequence goes on from JAJJXC010000002.1 coordinate 1,543,325, forward strand.
GCATGGGGGCGGCAAATGGATTTCAGAGAGAAGAAGCGTTCATCCCCAACAGCCCGTGCAGCATCTCTCAGTCTGCAGGCAGCATGGCAGGCCTGGAGAAAAGAGGGAGAGGCACAGGATAGAATCGAGCTGACTTGCCATGCGATTCACATCGTGTTTTAGATGCTCGTCGCAGAGGGCTACCCAGCCGAGAGGACCACGACAATCTACAATGTTCCAGGAACCGGGCGGGGGGGTAGGGAAGAAAGGCGCATCTCGAAATGGTCGAGAGGCGAGAGTGAGGTAGCTTACGGAGCCATGGTGTTGAGAGCCTGTGTCGTGATGGTTAGTCGACTCGGGATCGCGGTGCTGATGGTTGACGAAGGACAGAGGACAGGAAGAAGGAAAGAGACTGGCAACCAATTTCAATCACGGCAAACTCATAGTTTCGTTGGAGCAGAATGTGTGATGTGGGCCAGCGTTGTCCAATTAGGGCAGGGGGGATGCGCTGGGAGCAGAGCTGGTCTCCAGCGGATGGTTGGCTCGGCTGGCAAGTGGAGGGCAAAAGTGCGTAGGACCCACCGGCATTTTGTTAGGGCTCACAACCTCCGCCGCCTACAGTGCCTGAGACAGCCCACCAAGCCTGTTCTGCCGCCGTTGACCGCCCGTCACTTTTGTGCCCACCAAGCGATCGTCTGTTCAATTCACACCACCAACACCACCACAACTCCGGTATCTTGCAATCCCTCCCCCGAATCCAGAGCACCGACATCACCATGGCACCCAAGACCAAGACCGTCAAGCCCCAGGTGAGCATTATTCCTCGTCTTGTGCAATACTGCTCGCCTGTACTGACAACCCATCCAGGAGAACATCAGCCTCGGCCCCCAGGCCCGCGAGGGCGAGCTGGTCTTCGGCGTGGCTCGTATCTTTGCCTCATTCAGTAAGTAATCTCATCTCTGTACCGATCTACGATGGCGTTCTCTACGCTTCGGGAAGCATATAAGCTTTGAGACATACCAGCACCCGGCTGCCATGCTGATTCCCGAATCAGACGATACCTTCATTCACGTCACCGATCTGTCTGGCCGCGAGACCATCACCCGTGTTACTGGTGGCATGAAGGTCAAGGCCGACCGTGACGAGTCCTCTCCCTACGCTGCCATGTTGGCTGCCCAGGATGTTGCTCAGCGCTGCAAGGACCTTGGCATCAACGCCCTCCACATCAAGATCCGCGCCACCGTGCGTACCTTCCCACCTCTGTGCTCTAATCATCCCATCTTACCAACAACTAACGGTCGCATTAGGGTGGTAACGGCACCAAGACCCCCGGCCCCGGTGCTCAATCCGCCCTCCGTGCCCTCGCCCGTTCCGGCATGAGAATCGGCCGCATCGAGGATGTCACCCCCACGCCCTCCGACAGCACCCGCAGAAAAGGTGGTCGCCGTGGTCGTCGTCTGTGATCGCTGCACAACGATCTGCCTCCGTCCAGAAGCGAAGCTCTTGGCCTGGTTATGGCTTGCATGGTTTGGGCAGCAGCGATTCGGGCGTTCTCGAGAGGATCACGCGGTTTCTAGCACATCTGGGCCTTGGCGCCCCTATCTCTATGGCGTTGACACTTACGAGGAGAACGGCGTGTGTCTTTCTATGAAGAGAACATATGCCTGGTCTCTAATCCCATCTGGGGAATTGGCTTGGCCAACAAATGTCACATGATGCTTATGGCACACCCACGGTAATAGCAAAAATGAAAGCAGCACCCTGATTCGATCATGCCCTCCCTTCTGATGCTGTCACGTCTTACCGCTCATCACATTTGACAGTGTGAACATGGATGAGTACATTGCGGTCTGTATGGGAAAAGTGTATTCATCGCAATAAAAGAATCCATCGCTTCGCGCCCATTGACTATGCTATATAACCTTGATTATCTTACATGTAGCTTGTAACCGTGTAGCTTCCCTGCGATTGAAATATCATGATTGGCTCGACGAGCGGACGGTCTCTGAGCAGGTTTTACGAGTCATCACGCAATACCCACGTAGCACGCATGGACGACCCCTTCGCGTCCATCTTCGCAACACGATTGAGCGCCTGCTTGAAATCAGCCGTCTGCTCTTTCGTCCTGCATTTTGGATTAAAGTGGTCCACGAGAGACTTCGTAGGAACCTTGCCACCGTGACGCTTGATGAATGCCGGGATCGCCGTCATGAAGTCGCCCAGACGCATGCCGCCTCGTGTAGGGCTAGGCGTCTGAGCAAAGCCCTGCCGAGACGAGAGATTGGAGAGAACGGAGGCGGATCCAGGTCCGGCTCGCCCGCGCCGGATGTTTGAGGGCCGGCCGCCCTCGCCAACTTCACCTGTCCATGTTACGGTGCCGATGGCGACATGGCGCGCCTGTTCTTTGGCCTGGCGAAGGGCGGTCGCTGCTTCGGCTGCGACGCGTGCTGCCTCGTGTTGTAGCATTTGTCGGTCCGCGCGGGGCTTCCGCTTCCCGTCTACGATGGCGTCATGTTCGTGGGCCGAGTGAACGCCAGTGCGAGCGAAAAGACCCTCCATAATGCGGTCTTCTTCCTTGGTATTATTTGTCTTTTGCTTCTCATCGTTTTGGTAGTCTTCTAGACCGGCGAAGCCATCTATACTTCGTAATTGCTCTTCTTTCTCGGCAGCGACTTCTTGGCGAGATTGAGCATCCGAAGCGCTTCTGGGAACACTGCTAGACATATCGGCTTCCGCTGATTTTGAAAAGTTTACTTCAGTTTCCTTGAATAACCTCCCTGTCTCTGTTGTCGCTTCGTCAGATGACCCTAATGTAAATAAGTCATGCAAATCGTTTAGATTAAAGGTAGTCCGGTGTTTGGGATCTTTGAGGACCTTGTTGCTGAGGAACTGTTTGAAGATTTGTCTGTGGTAGATCTTTTCTTCGATTGTCCCTGCGGTCATGAGTCGAAAGATGGTCACATCTTTCTTCTGGCCGAGGCGCCATGCTCTCTCGCGCGCTTGAACATCCGTTGACGGATTCCAATCAGGATCGTAAATGATAACTCGATTGGCACCAGTCAGATTAACTCCTAGACCGCCGACTTTGGTAGTCAACAGAAACAGGTCCATATTCGTGTCCTGATTGAACTCATCGACAAGTTTCTGCCTCAATTTTATTGGCGTCTTCCCATCCATTCTCAAGTAATTGATACCACCAAGGTTTTGCACAAACTGCTCGAGGATATCGAGCATTTGCACAGTCTGGGAGAATAGTAGTGTCTTGTGACCGAGACGTTTCCACATGCCTAGGAGTGCTTTCAGAACTTGCATCTTGCCAGACTTGCCTGGAGTACCAAAATGTTCAGGGTGCTCTGATTTCTGATGGAGGTCGAGGAGATCTGGATGATTGCAAATCTTGCGGAGCCTGTCAATTCCGAAAAATGATTGAGTGGTTCCTCTGAAGATCTCTCCCATCTCCCTGGAGTTCAGAAAAGCTTGGTAGGCATCATATTGCAGCTTCGTGAGCTTGCAGAAGAGGACTTGTTCTCTCTTTTTTGGCAGGTCGGCTGCAACATCCACTTTGAGTCGCTGAAGCAGATATGGGCTGATATTTTCCTTAAGGGCTTGTGCCGTCTTTTCTGCACTCATGATCTGCAGATGAGAAGCATTTGCATACCCGCCAATCTTGATGGGAATTTCGATCGCCTTGCGGAAATCGACAAGCGTTCCAAGTCGCATAGGGTAGACAAAGTCAAACAGTGACCACAACTCCACAAGGTTATTCTGTATGGGAGTTCCTGATAGAATCACTCGATTTGGAGTGCATAATTCCTTGCACGCAATGGTTACAGCCGCGTTGGGGTTTCGGATCTTGTGCCCCTCGTCCAGCACAGCATAGCCCCAATCTATAGTCGAAAGCATGTCGCCATAAATCTGCACGCTGGCGTAGGTGGTGACTAGAACGTGGCCTTGCTTGACAACACGATCTACGACTTTCTTCGCTGCCTTGTTGACAACGCGAGAGCCTCGTCTTTGATCCCAGGCTAACTCTTCATCTTCAATCTCATTTTCTCTATTCATGTTGAGCATTCCAGAGCCGGATGAGTGCAGCATAGACACTCGGAGTGGAGGCCACCAACGGTGGAACTCGTTGACCCATTGCTGCAGCACCGTAGCTGGGGCGACAATAAGAACCGGCTTCTCCAATTGCTTGCTGTAGTGCAACGCTGCGATGAAAGAAATGACTTGAACAGTCTTGCCGAGTCCCATTTCGTCCCCGATGATTCCCCCTACCTGCTGAGAGTATAACTCGGAAAGCCACTCAACACCCGTCTTCTGGTAGTCAAATAATGCAGGGTAAACATCACCCGGGAGTTTGAGGCCGTGGGGCAGGTGATGATCTGGCTCATCTGGAGATGGTCGGAACCATTCTTCTTCTGCAGCACCGGAATCTTCGGATCGACCTTTTGTGCCGTCATATTCATTCTTCTCCTGATGTCTTCGAAGCCTTGCTCGTTGTCGCCTCTCGACCCAATCCGACAACCTCTTCTGATAGTTGGATTCAACTCCATCATCAAGTTTGCTCAGATCCACTCTCTCGTCATCCGTGATTTTCCTGGTCCTCTTGGATGGACGTTGGGTCATATCGAAGTCCTCTGACTCTTCGCACTCTGACATGGCATCGTCTTTGGATCCCGTGGCCGGGGGGACGAATTCTTCCGACGATGCGTCATCGTGCTGGACTCGACGTCGCTTTCGTGGACGTAGAAAGAATTCGGTTTCCACCGCCGCAGTGACTGCTTCAGTATCCTCGTTGAAGCCCGGCGCACGTAGGTTCTGATGAGAACGTTTTTCGTAACCGGCTTGTTCCTCTAACTCATCTGCGGCTGCTTCCTCTTCTACTTCAGCCAAGGCGCTGGCCAGTTTCCCTCCGACGCCATCGGGGCGTGGACCTCCAATCTTGGCAAAGGGTGTGATTTTGCCCGTCCGAATAAGGAACTCGCGATGGCTTTCGCTGGGCAGTTTTCTATTTCCTGCTACGGCAGAGTCCGTCCCCTGGGTTTCCTGGTGTCGGCTTTCGATGCGATTCTGAAACTGAGTGATGTCATCATTGGTCAAATCGATCTCAGACTCGAGGCGAGCGATCTCATCACGGATCTTTTTCTTCAGTTCCGGTCGGCCGGCAGCTTTGCGATAACGCTCTTCTTGCACGTCTTTTTGGGCCGTCAATTTCTTCATATTGCTGCGTGCTTTCTCTATACGGGTCTCGTCTTTCTTGTCCTCTGCTTCAGCCAAGGCAAGACTAGCCTGGAAGGTGATGTCTCTCTCAAGATCATCTTGGTCGCGCACATCCGCAGTGAGGTTTCTTAGAGCGGAATCCTCGTCATCGATATCAAGCGATGCCTCATTCACATGTCCATCATCGGCCTCCAAGTTATGCATTGCGGATCCGGGGGCATGCGGGAGGTCGGACAAAGTAGTTTCATGTCTTGTAAACGGCGGATGGGAAGTTGAGTCGACAGAGCCCGGTGAGCCACCGTTAGGCTGGTGTCCGTCCATTTGAGTTACCTGCCCTACCTACCTAGGTAGTATTAGGGATCACGAGCCCTGCGTACATGTGCAAAGGTAGCCCCGGGAGGTGATGTAAAGGTTTAAGTGGTGCATAACACTAAACTCGCCCCTTCTGCACTCTGGAGTCTGCACCAGTAAGGAAAGAAGCGACAGGGAACAACCAATAAAGTACCTATCCGATGGACAGCCCGAATATCTCAGGTCGGCAAGGAATATGAGGAAACGGCAAAGTCAAACTCCAGATTGGTGGAATGGGCAATGGTAAAATCGAATGAAGGGAGTCGATGATAAAGGCTGGCGGCGGGCTCGGGCTCAATGACGCACCACATAGAGTCAGGGATGTCCAGGCACCCACGACCTATCGATAAGCTTGTTATTTTCTTTTACCAACTCGAGACTTCAGTACCAGGGCCTTGCGTTTTCAGTCACTAAGAGTTAAGATACGACTTCTGAACAATGATTAAAAACTCGGTGATGTTGGATTTAACGGTTAAAAGAGTCAACGTTAGCAATTTCCAACAAGTAAAAATGCTTTTCAACGGCAAATTAACAGCAGTTCCGCCGAAATTTGGTTGTTTTTGCCATAGTTGTTCGAAATTCAACGTCGGGAACGAACTATATCTTAAGTCGTGGTGACCTGGCGTTTTTACACTTGCTGGGAAACTTCAGCATTCAATCTTCAGATGGCGCCCATTGTGGCATTGTCCAGACATTTGGGACCGGAATCGGATACGAGACCACAAGTCACGCGCCTAGACAACTTTGGGTGGAAACAATGTTTGGACCCTGTGGGCAAGAGCAAATCTGGTTTCTGTGATTGCAAATTGTTTGCCAGGTTATACCTACGCAGCATGATGGGGAGCAAAGAGCAATGCGGTACGCCAAGCAGTATTATCATGAACACGGAAACCGGCACACATAAGGCGCAAAATAGATGTCTGGAGGCCGGCATAGCAATGGTGCAAGTCAACATCATAGAATACCAGTAAATTTGGCGTAACCGCGTACTATCACCTACTTGTTCCCGAAGGAGACTTCCGTTTCGATCGCACTCGCTCAGACCCATGCGACTCAGATGCGTTGTAACATGCACTGCAGACATGACTGTCTCAAGTGAACAGGATTAGGATACATTTTGATATACTATCTGGGTGACGCTCCTGATGTGGATTATCATCGGGGGGGCGTGTGACCCCATTGGATTGTATATAGTAATAGCAGCCGTGTTCCTGCAATTATGCAACAGTGCGAATCCGCCGAGGAGCCAAGTTACAAATTGAAACGCTTGCGGTTCTTTTCCACTGCGATGCGTTAGCGTTGGTGTTCCTATACGAACCAATGCTCTTCGAAACGAGGCACGGCCGGGAGTTTCGCTTTGAGGGCAACAGCGCATCCTCGCGTACTCACTATCAAGCAGTTAGTGTCATGAGCCTCTTGAGACTTCGAATGGGCGACGAACCTTTTGGCTTTCCATTCCCAGTGGAAGGGATCATTTTGATCCGATCCAGCTCTGCCGATACCTTTATCAATCCTCCTGAATCTGTGTCAATCTCGTCCTTTGAAGCCAGAGTTCATTGAACACTACCTTAGCTTTAAAGTAAACCTTGGCCCGAGCTCTTGCAGTCCTGCACGAATGCTTTCGACCCCCTTTAGCTCTTTACCATCAGCACCAACAACGCTCTTCTCTGTTGCTCTCTTCTCCCGTATAATGTAGCGATGGCGGCGAAAAAAACTAAGTGTGTTAGCATCATCTGGCTATCTCTCAATTACGACAAAAAAGCGCGTCAATCGACCACAGGGTTTCAGGTATGAGATTGACATATTTACTACATGACATAGTTAGCCTGGACTGATTCGCCGGTGAGGGATGATCATACCATATAATCTCGCTGATTGTGGAACATCACTAGAATAATTTAGTGTCAGTAATCACTGTCTTGCGTGGACATCGGGATTGTCTACGTAGGGCCGCCGCTCTAGCCCATACGTTCTTGCAACTAACAGCTAAAAGGTGTAACTTACCGCATTGTCGTCCAGCTAGCTCTGGTGTGGCCGGAAACTACATAATCGTCAGTCCTATAGTCTACTTATTACATGCACAACGAGAACAGAGGTCTCGGCCCGCGTACTATAATTCAATTAGTTGTGAGGTCGCATCAACGAGAGCCCAGAAGATGGGATTGATTCATTCAAAGGTCTGACGGATTGAACATACCCAACGTTTGCAATATTTTTGCGGTGAGTAGACCTAGGGGAGTCGAAACTATGGCGTCATCAGTTGTGGTCCACACAAGAGTCTTGTTGATGTCTTGACGGAGATGGAGCATGAGACGAATGTCCAAAACATGACCTACAATTGTTCAGTAATAACTCGGGATAATGATTCGTAGCATTCCCGTGGCCGGGAAGCTTTTTGCCCTCAACCCACGAAGAAATACCTGAACGTTTCGTTAGTCAACAAATATGGCCCAAGGCAATCAACAGTGTACGATTGTAGGCGGGATGAAGGATGGTAAATAGCATGAAAACCTTACTGAAATGGAAAGTAGTTTTCCCGATCAGATCGACAACATCGACACCAATAGGTTTCTTCTGATCCTCTCGTCTACAGACATCAACGCCCGCACTTGTTTTGAACGTCCACGATCGAGTGGCTTACAAAATCATAAGAGAGGTGAAGCCTCTGTTTGTGGCGAACGATGCTATTTCTCGCACACTGTATTTGTGACCATACTTGTGCGCGGTTCGTCGTATGTATTGTGAGTTGGGTACTATATTGGTGAAGATCTCGGCGACTTGGTGAAGGGTTGAGTTGAGGGTCGTGGTTATCAAGATTTTCGGCTCTGGCGGGCGGTCATCTGAGAATAGAGATGGAAAGCGAGTCATGAGGGATTCGGGGGTAATGTCGAGATTCGTGGAGGTGGTGGAGGGCGCAAGACTATCGTCTCTGATAATCCTCTTTGTGCGGGCCTTCGCGGCTAGGTCTTCGTCTTGGTCCTCATCCGCGTCATCGTCGTCGGATCCTAACATACTGTCCACATTGTCTTCATCATCGCCATCATCGTTGGCACGCTCCGCAGCTCTTGCAGTTTCGAGCTCTTCTCGTTCCGCGTCTTCGTCTTGTTGTAAGCGCCGCTTCTTCAGCAGATGCTCTAGATTCACACTGCAGGTGAGTGCATCGTCATCGAGGTCGTCGTAAACTCTCTTCTGATCGAGGGTGACTGGCTGGTTTCTGGCGACGCGCTGTCTTCTCAACTCGGGATCTCTGTCTTCTTCTTTCTTCCTTCTAAACCGGGCTTCGCGGGTGCTCTTTGCGCGGTCCTGCTTCTGGGCAATGGTGCGATTCCTTCTGTGCGCACCCATTGTGTTGTTGCGGGACTGAACCAAAAACGGCTGCAGTGACAGACCTCAAGTGAGGATAGTAGTTTCTCAAAAACACAGAGGAGACAAACGGCTAGGTGTCTCGTCGTGTAAAAGCAACCGTTGTGCGTAGGTATAGGTAGCCTGCAGTTTGGACCCATTGGCACGGATTCGATCTTCAAAGATTTTAGTGGGGTCCTGCCTCAACGGGAGTAATGAGCTCTGAGTGGGACATCGGACCGTCTGCAGATAAGAACCGATAACCTACTACCTACATACATGTAGGTATTAGGGGTAAGGTAACCTAGTAGTAGTACCTCGGTATCCTGAGGTCCTGCGATGAGCTTAGGTATTGGAGATGTAGGCTGTACGCGCTTGGCCTGAATGATCCCCTCCAAATGCTGAGGTAACCTTTACAGTCTGTAGGTACAGTGTCATTCGATGCTCGATCCCTGCAGTGCCTCTGCTTGTTAGCGTGAGCTATCACATTTAGGGCGAATGCGAATCCCGAGAGCATTGGGTTGCCCATCGCGTCCAGAGCCGCGTCGTCGGTTTCTCTTACAGTAGATCCTAGTTTTTACCAAGGTATTGCATAGTAATGTTTTGGCACTGCATCTCTGCTGAACACCTACCTGAGGCTATTACGAATTCCGTGGCAATGACAAGTCTGCTGATTTCTCCCTTCGTATGTACACGACCTGTTCCTTTTCTTTGCGGTGTCATTACCTTAAATATTATGATAGATCAGGTCACAGACGCAAAAGCTGCAATATGTGTACATAAATACATGAAATATTAGACCTGCTTAATACACGATTCGATGTATGATATCTTAGGTACTTTATTCTATCCTGGCTCGCCTGGCTGTACACCGCAGCTACTAAGGTGATAATTATTCACCCCGCATTTAGATATATTCCAGCTGTACATGTATGTCGTATTTCTTGCTACTGAACCCATATTGGTTGTTCGCTGTGTGCGTGTAAAACGAGAGCTTTCTTACACTGAAATACTCCGCGGGTCTCCTCAGCAGCGGCATCAGGTATTGAACGATACATGTAGATTCAACTCCACACCATGAGCTGCCCGGCAGACATCTGCGACAGGTCCACAGACCAGAAACCATTCCCCTCCTCATGTTTCACTGTCGATCATGTACCTCAACGGCGCTAGATTCCAGATCAACGGATTTGGGATCGCCTCATTGGCCGTCTGTTCATTGATCGTCCAGAATCAGCTGAGGTCTGCGGTTGTTGTTGCAAAATGCTGATGCAAAGCGACGCAGACCTACTTGTGAAACACCTGCCGGCCTGCCTCGCCTGCCTCGCTTGCTTCGAAAGAGCTCGACTAATGATTGGTAAGGCTAAGTACTCCATGCTGCCTCACCACCCCCTTTCCCTTCCAAGTGACGAACATGTGCGTACTGCTTGTGTAGACTGTACCTGTATCACCTCACGCGCCCAGCTCAGCGGCACACGGTTTAATATGGGTCTAGTAGAAAAAAAGATAAATACGTCCCATTTAAATGTTGTGCTCGCAATTATAACATGTTGTCCTATTATCCTTGCGATATCGCTGCCGTTAGATTCTTTTCATACCCTAGAAGTGTTTCGCTGACGGTCAGTTTCTACTCTGTCCGTGTTCTGAAATAGACAAGCCCGCTAGTCTAATGTGGCCGGCCTACATGTTTGACTTGCTGCAATATGTCGTGAAAGAACGCGTCCTTGCTCTTTAGGTATGCCCTGCTACATAGGCTTTAAGGACTTGTAAAGTGCTCTGTGCTAATCAACTCACCTCCTTGTAGGTGGATTAAATCAGAGAGGCTTCAACACAACAGAATGCTTGGGACTAACCAATTGTCTCAAAGCAATCCATATCATGTGTAACGAGCTGGGAAGCTGGCTTAGGTTCTTTCCTCTTACAAATAAGCATGGTGGATGTGGTATATTCCCGGCGGGCCACCCCACTTGGTTCGATTAGAGACACATCGTGGTGCAATCCCCACTCCTATGGATGTATCTCAAGTTTCTACCTATGTAGAAATCATGGCAAAACATAGAATTCATGTGCAGAACGGTAGGTAGGAAGGAGGAGGTGGCTGACATGAGGGCGGCAAGCCTAGCAAAACAGATTGAATGGGTGTGGCTACTACATACATGTAGGTAGGTACCTACCTATCGTACATGCAGGTATTGATATCCAATTCTACCTTCACACTACACGCGTCGCTGTACATGTACTTTGGAAGTACATGTATTTGAGGATGGGCGTGGTGTCGGTGAGCTACATGTAGGTATGTACATCTGTACCTAGGTGTCAACAACAACAACCAGCCGCATCAAATTCACGTAAAAGCGGAAGGTCAAGGCATGTTGCAGAGACTGGCCGGCGCCCACTAGTGAGCCGTGTCTTTTGAGGACGGCTTGAATCAACAGTAGTGTGTACGTCTATACGGGACCAAAGACAACTGGGATGGGCAGTGTCGGGGGCCCTGTGGAGGTGTCTCCTCTGCCGCTCCTCTGACTCCTGAGAGCGTCAGCCGCTGGGCCATTGACCACCCTCCTCCACAGCCACCCACACAACTTGAATGCTCGAATGCCTCGATTGATTGAGAACATCTGCTCGATATCTCGCGAACAACACAACTCATACTTGCCAGTCCGTTCTTTCCCTCCTTCACCATCTCGCTACCAAGCCAACACTCTGCCGTCGTCTAAGAAGTACCACGCAGAGGAGAGAGGGCTTCCATTGTTGTCTTTGTCGTCACTGACTGCGGCTTGAACCTCGACCTGTAGGCCGCTGTCGAATTGGCTGGCGTCTTACTACCCGTACAGAGGCGACCTCGTTCGTGTTACTGGCCTCTTCACCACCGTTTTTGTCTTTCTCAACAAGCTCAAGAAGCAAGGCGTCACTCTCTTTATTCCAACCTCCAACTCTCGGGCCGTCGTGTGCCTTGGTACAGACGCAGACACGCAGACACACAGACTTGGAGCACTGCAAGAGCCCCGACCATCGTCTGGCCAATATACGACGCAGTGCGCCTGCCCCTGAGACGCCTCCATTCGGCTTGTTCCCCTCTTCACGCCTCACGCACGCCTGACAGCATCGACATCACTGCCGCTGTTGTTGCGCCTTTCAACCAGCCCTTTGAAGTTGAACCCATCATTTCCCGCATCCCAACTCTCTGTTCAATTCCACCCGGTCCGCAGCCCCTCTCCGCCTCTCCGCCTCTCCTCTGAGGACCTGGCAGTCAATCAGCCAATTGGCCCCCATTGCCCAACATGTCGGCGCCAAATGGGTATGTTCTTAATACTTCTGCGAATCCCCCATGTCTCCACCCATCCCCGCCTTGGCCTTTGTTCTGTCTCTGGCGATGGCTCGGGGCCCCTGCGACTTGACAGTCTAGCAGCTTGGTCTTGCTCAACCTCTCATGAGGACACACGAGGCTCTGTCCGACCTGCGCTCGCTGTCCCGCGTCCGAGCCTGCAGAAATTTGTCCGGGGCAGCTATTGAACACCAGCTAATATGACGCTCCATGACGATAGTCTCTACTCGAACAATCAGTTCATGAACCCAGGCCCCGCACCAAGACCGCCCACTGACCGCCCACGGCTGGCTCTGACGCCCAATACCAACATGCCGGGCAGCATGGCGAACATGGTTGGCTCCCCCATCACACGCACTGTTACCTCTACGTACACAGGCTCAACCATCTCACTCCCGCTCGCGCGCGAACGTTCAAACCAGACAGATGGCATGGGCGGTGTAGCCGTGATTAAAGAGGGTTGGGCGCAAGTCAAGGAGAGTCGCAACTTTATCCAACCGTGGAAGCAGAAGTACTTGATACTGCGGAAAGAACATCTGGACTTCCACAAGACCGAGGGTGGCAAAGTATCATACACCTTGTACCTGAAGGATGTAGTCAACGTGGGAAGAGTCGAAGCCGCCGGCACCATCTTTGAAATCAAGAGACATGCCAACGGGTCTTCCAACAGCCCCGGCGACGACGACGGAGCAGTCCGAACGCTGCATATCAAGGTCAAGTCAGACGATGACCTTTACGATTGGATAGACCTCTTGTACGGGCGATGTCCCACCATGGGAGGAGTGAGCAACCCGACAAACTTTTCACATGCCGTCCATGTTGGCTTCGATCCCCAGACCGGGCAGTTTGTGGGATTGCCACCAGAATGGTCCAAATTATTGAACTCGTCTGCTATCACGAAAGAGGACTATGAGCGCAATCCTCAGGCCGTTTTTGAAGTGTTGGACTTTTATTCAGATTTGACCAAACGAGCAGGAGACCCTCAACAATATCCTAGTTTAACTCCCACTCCCCCTCCCGGTAGCCCAGGAAATAAGCAGCTTGGATACGGCGCAAGCGGCAACTCTGTCGCGCCTCCGAGACCAATGCCGCCGCAGCAAAAGAGCAGTTATGCCAATGTACCTACTCAACAACAAACACCACCACCACGGCCTCCTCCGCCGGATAGCACCGCCCAACAGAGGCAGCAAATGCAGAATATGGCGACCAACTATGTATCGCTAGACGCAACCCGTGATGAGCAACGGAAAAAATTGGAATTGCGGCAACGAGAAATGGAGGAGCAGAACAGACGAGACCTGGAGGCCTACAATGCCTCTCTACCACAAAAGAAGGTGCCCCTTGCACAGCAGGAGATTGGTGGCGGCTATGGCGGATCTACTCCAGCAGATCGATATAATCCTACTCGCGCAGCTCCACCGGCGCCAAAGACAGCAGTCCAGCAGCAAACCGGTCTTCGAGCGCAGCGGCCAGCGCCTCCAGCGCCTAGTCAGTCATCATCCTCGCGCCCCCCTATGGTTCAACAGCCAAGTACCGGCCCGGGGCAGTCCTTGCGAGACCCTCAACCGAACTCGGGAGCGCAGCGTGCACCGCCAAGAGCTGATCAATCGTCCCCAACCACAAGATACCCTAATACCAGCAACACTAATGGAGCCTCTCAACCCCGTTCCAATGGCCAGAACACATCTCCGTCTCGTCTCCCTGCACCTGTCAAGCCATTAAACGTTCCGGCTAAGCCGAATCAGCCTCAACAAAGCGAAAGCGTCAAGGCTGCGGAAGCTGCCCTCACTGCTAAGCCTCCGCCTTCTGAGCGGAAACAAGATGTTCGCATGTCGACCATGTCTGAAAAGGAAGTCATGGCGAAGCTCATAGAAGTAGTCTCAAAGGATGACCCCAATATGTCTTATTCCAAACAGAAAAAGATTGGCCAGGGTGCTTCTGGATCCGTTTATGTGGCCAAGGTAAAAGAAGGTGCAGTCTCGCCAGTAGCGCGGGAGGTTCTCCGTAATTTCGGTTCTAGGGCCCAAGTTGCGATCAAACAAATGGACTTGGCTCACCAGCCTCGCAAGGAGCTGATCGTGAACGAGATCATGGTCATGAAGGACAGCAAACATCGCAATATTGTCAACTTTCTCGATGCGTTCCTTCGTAATAACAACTCTGAATTATGGGTTGTCATGGAGTACATGGAGGGTGGCGCTTTGACCGATGTCATTGATAACAACGCCGTCATTACGGAGGAACAGATATCTACCATCTGCCTCGAGGTAATTTCAACCACGGCCCTCGACTGATTGACTGAGCTAACGATATCGTAGACATGCCGAGGATTGCAACATTTGCATTCCCAAAACATTATTCACCGTGACATCAAAAGTGACAACGTGCTCTTAGATGCTCGTGGCAACGTCAAAATTAGTAAGCTACTACAGTCACGTTTACATCGTCACAACCCCCGCTCACCGAATGAACAGCCGATTTTGGATTTTGCGCCAAATTAACAGAAACGAAATCGAAGCGAGCCACTATGGTTGGCACGCCTTACTGGATGGCCCCCGAGGTCGTCAAGCAAAAGGAGTATGGACCCAAGGTCGACATCTGGTCCCTGGGTATTATGGCGATCGAGATGATCGAGTCGGAGCCCCCATATCTCAACGAGGAACCCCTCAAGGCACTCTACCTCATTGCCACCAATGGAACACCCCGCCTCAAGAAGCCGGAGAAGCTCAGTAAGGAGCTGAAAGCATTTTTGTCTGTCTGTCTTTGCGTGGATGTCAAGAGTCGCGCTTCTGCCGATGAACTTCTCCAACATGATTTCTTGAAGCATGGATGTCCCTTGGGAAGTCTATCAGAGCTCCTAGCCTTCCGAAAGCACGCCAAATAGAACAGCAGATGTGATGAACCAACGATACCCCATTTTTAGACTAGCTTATTGATGATTCTAAATGGCACTTCAAACGAAAAGGTCTCCTATCTGCTTTGTGTGTAAATGGATACTTCTACATGGCAGCCGACAAGCGTTAGGTGTAACCACATGCGGTTATGATCCTACATTGCAAAGAATTTGCATGGGACCAAAGGGTTACTATCTCAAAAAATGCCACAAAGTTCTTCGCATAACATGCTATTGTTGTTGCCGGACTAGTATATACTATAAGCAGAGGTTTGTCGAACTCATTTGAGAAGATATACTTCTATTGCACCCTCCCGTATACCTAGAGTCCCGTAAATTTGTTAATGGTTAAGAGATGGTCGGAAAACATTGTATAAATTACTTCGTATGTTTTATAGAGAAAGAGGTTTTTGTACCTAAATAGCACGTTATACAAGTCTACCGACGATCTTTCTTTGTTTAAAACCACATAGGTTTTATCCTCATTTTAATTGAAACAATATAAGAGCTGACTTTAAACAATTTTAAACAAAGAATTATTTTTTATACTATGAAATCAAGTATGGAAATCAGATCTTTTACATAAACACCGGGTTATAAACAAAGATAATGGCCGCTATATTATTAATTAAAAGAACCACTAAGTGGTTATAATAATAACATATATAAAAACGTAAGCTTCACTCTTATTACTAAACAATCTTAACGCTAAATAATATAAAGATGTACCCACTCTTAATTAGGTTAAAAGGTCCCGGTCTTATTATGACTATCTAGGTAGTTAACAATTCTAACAAGTGGGGGTTAAAGATATTTATATATTGACCTAGTCAGGCACCTAGAATGGTTTTAAAGAAGGGTCGGACGAGGATGATTACAGTGTGTGCATGCATAGAAAAACGTGCAGGCTGAAAGAGTAGACACAGAGCCAGCAACTGTTTCAGGTCAGTATAGTACCAGCAGGTCGTGAGCATCTTTAACCCGGGCCGCCGCCTAAAATTGGTTGCTAGAGTTGCACATATCCACGCAGGAGAAAAAGTGACCTATCACTATGTAGAAGTACGAAAGTATAGTAATATAGCTAATGATTTCTAAGGTATATAACGTGGTGACCACCTGTTAGCCCTGATTACTACGTTGCTTGCCAAGCCCTACTATTTGGCAGCCTTACTTAATAACGTAATTATTAGTTACTATTTAAATTGGCTAATATATTATTATATTTTTCCTTTTTTTACTTTGTTAATTTTATAGCTTAAGTAATAATGCTACGGCTTTTTTACTTGTTTACGCTTTTTATTAAGCTTTTTATTATAATTAATAAAGTTATTATTACTTTAAGTTTAAAAAAACGGTAACTTTTTATATTAATAACAATAACGACTTAATATACGTTATAGCTAATTTATATAACGATTTTAATAAAGCGCCCGATAAAATTGCCGCTTAACGCGTTATTAAAACTAAACGCTAAATATATTTTAACTTGTTTAATTTTAAAAAAGTATACTAATTTATTAAACGTTTTAATTACGATAGTAAATTTTATCGTTAATTATTAAATAATTTTTAAAAACTTTTTAATATTCAAACTATTATTAATATTTAAACTTTTAATAACGAACTTATTTTTAATTTTAGCGATATCTTAACTAGACTTGCCGAAAAAAAGACCTTTTTTATCGCTTTATTTCGTAAACACGTTTGTAATAACAAAAAAGAACTTAAAAAGTTTTGGTTTTTTTCGGCCTTTATTTAAACTTTATACGAAAATATTATTAAACAAATCGACGTTTATACCGTAAAATTAAGCAAAAATATCGAAAGTTTTAATGCTTTTTTTTATTTTTTTATTTTAAATAATAAAGCTATTTAGCTTCGTTAAAATAATATTATAAATTTAAAGCAATTTAAAAAAGCTTTTAAAAAACATTTTAACGAATTATTTTTTAAATTTAAACTTTATACTTTAATAACTATTATATATAACGATTTATTAATTAACGTTTAAGCCTATTTAAAAAAAAACGACTATAACTTTTATATTATATATAACTAAATTAATACGTTAAAACTATAGCTAAAATACGTTAAAACAATAAATCGTAAGCTTAGAAATAAGAACGTTTAAATAAATAATAACGACGTTTTTAATAATATTAAAGCCGCCGTTTATAATAAAGTTTACTTTAAACAAATTAAAAAAAAAAATTATTAAAACATTTAAAAAAAAAGCTTATTAATTTTATAAATACGTATTTTTGCAATCTTTATTTTATAGTTTAATTTAGTTTTAACAGAACTGTTTATTTATTAAACATTTGTAACTATAGTTTTTTTTTTTTTACGCTTTATTTATAAAAATATTTTTAAAAATCGATTAAAATATACCGATAGCAGTATAAAACTATTTATAAAAATCTCCAATTTCCTTATTTTTATCGGTAAAAGTATTAAACTCGAAAAGCTTTTTATTTCTTTTAAATAATAGTATTTATTTATAGTATTTAAACTATAAAATAATACTGATCGTTTTTTTTTTCGAAAAGGCTAAAATTATTTATATTTTTAATTGAATTAAAAATAAAATAATAAAAAACTTATTCCTTTTTTTAAATAAAAGAAAAACGAAAAAGCTTTTTTTATTTTAGCCAATACCGTTATAAAATATTTAAATAATAATTATAAAAATTATAACGCGTATAAAAAAGCCCGTATCGTTTTTTACGACTTTAAAATATTGCTTAATAACGTATTTATTACTTTCTGTATTAAATTTATTAAGCTCGCCGATAAAGCAAAAATTAAGCCAAAAAACTATAAGCGTAAACTTTATAACAAACTTTCTCCGCGTTTTAATACTATTTATATTAATTAATATTATAATCCTAATTTAAAGTTTAATAATTTTTATAACTATATTAATCGATATAATTACTAATAGCGTAAAAATTAAGTCTAAACTTAAATTAAATAAAATATTAACCGTTAATCGATTTTACGTAATAATACGTTATTTTACGTTATAATATTTAGTAGTTAGCTTTATATAGCTTTGCTTTTTATTACTATTATAACAATTAGTTTAATTAAATATTTTAATATTTTTATTATAAACATTATTAAAAATAATAAACTTATATATAAAAAAGCTAATTTAAATTAGATTAAACGTTTAATTATTACCGGCAAATATTTTATTTATTATAAGCATAAATACGTTAACCGTAACTATTTTTTATTTTTTAAATTTAAAGCCGTAAATATTAATCGTATTAATATTATCGTAACTGCAATTATAAAAAGTAAGTACGTATTTTTAAATATATTCGAAAATGCGGAAAAAAACCTAGCTTAAAACAAAACTTTATTATTAAGCTATATTTAATGTTTATATTATTAAATATTTATAAATTTATATTAAATAATTATATATAAATACCGTTTAATTTCTTAAATAATTTATTAAAAAAAGATTTATTATTAATAATTTATATTATAACTTATAATAAATATTTTTTAATTATAAACGCGTTTATAAATATTAAAACAAATATATATTTATTAATTAATTTAGCTTTTACGGTTAAAGCCGTAAAATATTTAATAATACCGAAATTAATAAGATTTTAATTTTTATAAATTGCGGGCTATAATAAAAAAGCTATTTAAAAAATCGATATAGCAATTTTTGCTTATTTACAAATTTAAAAACATATTTTAAAACGCGTTCTTTTTTTAGTTTCAAATATAAAACATAATTTTATTATTAATAAAAAGTTCTTCGATTATTATAATATACCCGTTAATTATAAACGTAAAAAACAAGTTTTTTTATTAAAATAAAAGCCGAAAAAATTACTAACTTAAAACTTTGTAATAAATAAGGCAAAATATTTATTAAAAAATTTAAAATATAACGAAAATATAAAACAACGTTTATATTTAATAAATATTAATAATAAAAAACGACGTAATAAACGCTACCGTTTGCTTTAGCCTTTAGAAATAATAAATACGGTACGAAAACAAATTATAAAACTTGAGTTTTTTTTTACTACTATACTTTTAAAACCTTTTTTCCTATAGCTAAAAATTATTTGCTTTAAAATTTTTTATTATATATTAAAATAACGTAAGCTATTTATATTAAGAATAAAAAACGATAATATTAAAAAGTTGTCGTAACTAATAGTATTTAAACCTTTAACGAAAAAACAAAACTAATTTTTAAAAAAAAAACTAATAATTAATCATTACGGTTATTTTAAAATAGTTTAAAATATTATAAAATAATATAAATTATATAAACTTTATAATATTTATAACATTAATATTTAAATAATTTTTAGCGGAGATTTTTTTTATTTTGTTAAATTCGATAATAAAACAAAGTTTTATTATATAACGCTTCTTATTTTAAACGTTATAATTAATAAAAAACGTTTAACTGCTATATAAAACGTTTTTATTTTAATTATAAAAAAATAAATAAACCTCAAAAATTTTTTTAATTTAATTTAATTAATTAATTAAATAATGTTTAAATAATATTATAAATATTTTAACGTTTTTAATAAAATTGCATTTAATGCTTTATTTAAAAATTACCTAGGTATTAATTTTAATATTTTTATTAATTGTAATTTTTAAAAATTAAGCTTTACCGTTTTATAAAAAATAACTTTTAAAAAAACCGAAATAGTTTATAAATATATTTTTAAAAACTTTAAAAAAAGCTTTATTAAACCGATTAATATTTTTTAAACCGTTTCGGTTTTTTTTACTTAAAAAGCAGACAGTAAATTATAATTCTATATCGATTATCGGTTTTTAAATTTAAAAACCCGTAAAAACTAATATTTATTACTTTTAATTAATAAAACTTTTTACTAGATTAATAAAGCTAAAATTTTTACGAAAATCGATATTTAATAAGCTTTTTATAAAGTTTATATTAGAAAAAAAGTTAAAAACTTTATTATATTTTATTATCGTTATAGATTTTTCTAGTATATAATAATGTTTTTTAATTTTTTTAATAGTTTTTTAAACTTTTAACGCTATATTAATAATAGCTTTTAAAAACTGCTTAATATTTTTTATATAATTTACTTAAACGATATTTTAATTTATTTAAATATAATAAAAAACTATAAATAATACGTTAAACAAATTTTTAATTGTTTTAAAGCTATAAGTTTTTAAACCGATATTAATAAATATAAATTTTACGTTATTAAAACTAAATATTTTAATTTCGTTATTAATATAAAAAATATTAAAGTCGATTTATTAAAAATTAAAATTATTTATAATTAGCAACGTTTTATAAACGTTAATAAAAAAAACTATTTTGTTTTAAATTAAATCGTTTTTAAAGTTTTATAGCTTTTATTAATAATTTATTATAAAATATAAAGCTATTATATAATTTTTAATACAATTAATACGTAACGATTTAATATTAAAATAAATAGCAATTTATAAAACCGTATTTAATATATTAATAGCTTGTTTATTTTTTGCTTTTTTTTGCGATATTTTTTTTAACAACGATGTTTATATATAAATAAAAACGGACGCTTTAAACGGTATCGTTTTTAGCGTTCTTTTTTAACAAATTTTTAAAACCGACTTTTAGCAATTTATAGCTTTTTTTTTTAAAACGTTTTATAACGTTAAATTAAATTATAAAATATATAATAAAAAATTATTAACCGTTATTAAAAGCTTAACTATTTAACGCGTTAAATTAATAAATATTTAAAATTTTTATTTATTTATAATTATTATAAATTATTCCGCTTTTAAATATTTTATAATAAAATATATTTTAAATTTTTATTAAACTAATTAAACCGAATTATTTTTTTATTATAATTTTCGTATTATATATCGCTTAAACGTTTAAAACGTAATAATTAATATTTTATTTTGTTTTTTAAACGGCATTAAAAATTAAAAAAAACAATAAAATAAATAACGTACGATAACCTTATTTTAGCTTTCGTTTATTAACGCTAATTATTTTTAACCGATTAATAATAACTTTATTATTATTTTTTACTTCGATTTTTACGTTAAAAACGGCGTTCTTTACGATAAAAAAGTATATTTTTTTAAAATTACGTTTAAACTTCTTAAATTATTAGGTTTTCTATTTATAAACGCTATATTTTAAACAAATAAAACGGATTTAAATTTTAACAAATATCGAAAAAAAACCCGAAAATATAACGTAAAATAAAATATTAAAAACGGTTTATTAATATTTAAAAAATGATTAATAATATTTAAAATTAATTACTTTAAAATATAAATAATCGATAAAATATATTCCCGGATTTATACCGTATATTTTAATATTAATAAAACAGTTTAATTAGTTATTAAAAAATATTGATAGCTATTTATATACGTTAAAACTACGAAATTTATTAAAATTTGTTTTTATTTTATAATAAAAAATTTAATAAATAAAAAGCTTAAACTTTTAATTTATTACTTATATTAAACTAACTATAATAATATTTAGTAATTAATTTTATTAGTTTTTTAAAAAATAAAGCTAGTTTTAATATTATTTTCATAATAATTAATCGATTAATAAAAGCTATATATTTAATTTTATATAATAAATCGGTTATTAAACAATTTATTACTTGTTTTTATTATAAAAAACTATATTATTATTTTAAATAGTTTAAAAACTTTATTAATAACCGTAATTTTTAATTTATATTTAATTTTATAAATAAATTATCGCGAATATACAAAATAAAACTAAAGTTTATTATAATAAATTATTATAAAACCGTTAAATAAGCTAAAATTATAAACCGGTATTTATAATAACGTTTATATTTTTTTATAAATTATTTTTAAAATAATTAATCGAAAGTTTTGCCTATAATAAACGCTATATAAAATTTTTTTACTTTATAAATTATTTAAAAGTTTTTTTTTTATCAAAGTTTTTATTAGCAAAAAAATGCGTATAGTATTTAATTAAAAAACCTATATTAAATTATTTAAAAACCGTTTAGTTAAAAAAAAATTAAATCGAAAAAAAACGCAAGCTTTTATTAATAAAGTTTATAAATACGTAATTATAATAAAAACTATAATCGTAAAAGCTTAAAAAATTATAGTTTATTAAATAAACCGATATTAACGACCGCTAAATTTTAATATAAATAATTTCGTTTATATATTTAAAAAAATAAGCAAAAATACCGATTAATTTTTTAATAAAATAAACTATTTTATAATACGTTACTATTATAAAATTAAAACTAAAAACTTAATTTGCTTTAATATATTTAAACTATTACTATTAAATAATTAACATAAATAACGCTAATTTTACGTTAAATGCTTGCGTTGTTTTTTTAATAACTTTTTTTTTAAATAAAAACTAAATTATTTTAATAAAAAAATTATTAACTTGAATTTAAAAAAAAAAAAAAAAGAAATCTATACTTCTTATATTTAATATTATAAATTATATTATAAAATATAAAAAGAAAATAAAAATATAATAATAAAAACTAAAAGCTTATTAATTATTTAAAGAATTTTTGAAATTTATTAAAGATTTATTACGATAATAATCTTAAAAAAACAAGTCCTTTAATATGTTTAAATAATTAATTAAAAGCCGTTAAAAACGATTTATTTAACGATAATTATTTAAATAACGATAAACTAACTGTTTTATATAAAAATCGCTTAATATAATACCGACGTTAACGCAGATTAAACGTTTAATCTCGTTAATTAATAATATTTAAATATTTTACGATATTAAAAAATTTTACAGGTTTTTTTATAATCGTAAAAAAACTTCGGGCGTAAAAAAAATATAAATACGTAATTACGATATATATATATAACTATAATATTCAGGTTATATAACTTAATTAGTTTTTTTTTAATTAAAAATTAAGGACCTTATATTAAAAAGCTTTAATTAGCCGTTAAAAGCATTCCTTTATTACTTAAGAATTAACCTATTACTAAATTAACTTACTTTTTATAAAATTTGATTTTAATTCGTAAACAAGTCCTGATTTTTTTTTACTAAGGAAATTATAACGTAATAACTACTTACTAGCTTTAATTATTACGTCGTTTACTAAGCCTTATTACTTAACAGCCTTATTTAATAACGTAATTATTAGTTACTATTTAAATTAGCTAGTATACCATTATACTTTTCCCTTCTTCACCTTATTGATTTTATAGCTTAAATAGTAATGCTACGGCCCTTCCACCCGTCTACGCTCCTTACTAAGCCTTTTATTACAAGGTATGGATTTTATAGTCATTTAAACATCTTAGGTGTTTTAATACGTTTGCGTCAAGCATACGTGTGTAATTTAAGAATTAACCAACCCCTTTATATATAATATTATAGGTAAAACATGCAGATAAACAAAAAAAACAACTCTTTAATAACTCAGACATTCTACTCCACCAAGGAGGTGTCTTACGCACGAAGATTGAACAGGTATTCAAATTATCTACTAATTTTCGCTCTAAAGTGCTTAAAGCAATGCCACAAGAGATCCTGCACGTACCTGTGAGGTAAACAATTTCGTGGAGCAGAAAACTTCAGCTTGGGGAACAAGCTTAAAGTCCGGGTTTGTACCCTTGTGAAGCTTTATTGCAGAATCTACGTATAGTCATTCGCGTCGTGTGTCAGGATATGGCAATGTGGCTCACATAATCATGCACTCTGCCTCGTTCCTACCTGGAGCTGCGGGTGCTGGGGTTTCAATTCGCGGTGTCGTTTGAGTTGCCCGTTCAGTGGTCACAGCTTGCGCTCGATGAGTAGTGCCATTGAACTCACAATTGAGAATACCCCATATTGTTGGCATGTCTTGTGCCAGCATTGGATGGAGAGCAGTAGGCATGGCATTTTCAGCAAACCATTGCCCCCCTACAGACTCTCCCGAGGTGGGCCTAAGCTCTTTATTAGGATCTGTCGGTTCGGCTACGACATACGTGTAGGTGATATCTTGCCCGTGGTCCTTCGTCCACTGATAACCCAGCCGCTTGATATCTCCCTCGAGGATATTGTACTCCTCTCTTGCTTCTCGCAAAGCCACACGGACTCGATCCTCGCTAATGTCGTTGGCAAAGCCGCCAACGAGTGCCCACGTCCCAGGGTTCGGGACTATTGCAGAACGTTGGTCGAGAAAGATCTCAAGCCTCTGGTTTTGCAATCTTACTAGGACGAGGCCGGCCGCAGGCATGTTGGACAAGTGGACGTGGCCAAGGTCGCAACGGACGCTGTATTGTTCTCGCCACTGACGCCGACGACTGCTGAGCCCCGGCGGGACTATCGACTCAGCGATTGACTGCTCCAATGGTGGAGTGACTTGGGCCATCGGACTGTTGGGGCGCAGAACCAGTTTGATCTCCGCGTGGGCTCGAAAGGAAGGGAAGAAAGATACAGGAGCAATAAAATGGCAAATGTGTCGATGGAAATGAAGGGAATGTTGGTCCGCATTACACTTCGCTACTGAAGAGATTGGACTCAAGCATATATACTCAGGTGAACAGCGATAACCGCAGCACGCTGTTACGGCACTTGCAGATTGTAGACAACTGACAATGTTTGGCAACACAGTTCATGCGAATTAGCATAATGGCATTGTTTGGGCCATCCCCTTTTGACTCTTGTCTGCTCACCTCCGACCAAGTGTAATGTGAGGCACAAAGGAGAAGCGTTCTGCATTATGTCCACAAGGGGCTGGCTACCTTGGTCTATCGCTGTAGACAAGGGTCTTGAAGCATATGTGGCAATATGACAAAATTGAAAATAACAACACTGCCAAATTACATCTAGGGCCGGCACGAGACTGTGGAAGTACGATGGAAAGCTGCTATAGTCGAGAACCTATTTGAAGCAACCGTTTCTCAAGGTCGCCCATGACACCCACTCCCAGACTTATGTTACAAATGCACTTCGGCAGGAACCACCAAATGGAGCCCTTTCATATAGCAGTGGTCTTGAGGGAGGTCATAAACGCAGCCGAGGTACGGATTAGTCTCGGCACGGATTGAGAACTGTGCACGCCGAACCGGCCACGTAATTTTCCATGCCTATGATGGTACCAAGAAAGTACCTGGCACTTTGGACTATGATACTTTAGGTACTTGTACTTCGCCGAGCAAAATTGTGCATCTTTCCGTTACTGGCGCGTTTCGTGGCATCCGATGCTCACCTGGTGTTATTTGTTCGGCGCAGCCTGCATTTGTTGAGGTAGGGTGGCATTAATCCGGCAGGAAGCAGATGCAATCGACTTACCAACGTGAGTCCTTGACGCCTTGAGCGAGATAGCCGTCATGCAGCACGTATCGACTCTCTCCCATGTTCATCCTGCTGTTGCCGCGGGTGGGCGTTGAACACTAAGTGCAATGTTCGTGTCATGCTCCATCCCGGCCCTCCCTGGTTCAGCACCAGCGACCTCTCCCAATGAGCATGTAGTGAGTATCTACATGTACATCTGAATTGTACAATACCTCTGCATCGGTCACCTATTCAAACAGCTCGTTGGCTAGCCTCAAAATCGTAAGAAAGAGCAAGCTTCGGCCACAACTTCCATCCTCGACAATGCCCTTGCTCGTCCTTCCCCGGGGATTACGCCCGACTTCTTCAAAACTGGCGGCAGCCATACCTTCGATATGGTTTTATCCTGATGTGGTAAGTAGCGAGAGTAGTTCGTGCAAATGACGAAGTGTGTGTGTGTGTGTGCAACGAACAACGAAAGTGTACATCAGGGGTTAGTATCTTACCTAATGTACAGTATACATACCCCTAGAGGTACTGTAACGATAGCTAGGCGGGGGCAGGGGTACATGGAGAGACCTGGATGCAGCCTGGGCCCTGCAGGCCGAGTGTGTGGGTTGTGATGCGCCGCCTCGGATTTCTTCAGCCTCGCCGCATCTTCTTTCCTCCTCCATCCTCCGGCGACAATCCGAACGCAGCTCACCTGTCCACTCTCACTGCATCGTACCCACCAGTACCAGGTCTCTCAACTCTTCGTCTCGATTCTGTCCCGGCTGAATCCCCCGCCTGTATCTATCTCGTCGCACCGTCCCTCTACCACCACGTATCTGTTACCTGCAGCCCGAAACATGAGGTGAGGCCGCTGGTCTCTACCTAGACTCTGGTCCTTTCTGACGACACTGCCATCGCACATCCTCCCTGCCGCCGACCTCCCTGTTTGCCCACCTGACGCTCTTCTCTACCACCGCAACCATGGCCACTGCCGCTCCTCCTCCCACCCGCAATGGCCACAGCCACGTCAATGGTGATGCTGACACCCCGGCCCGCGATCGCGTGGCCAGGCGATTTGCCGACATCCCCGCCACCATCGAAGTCCCCGTCCAGGGCGATGGCGACTTTGTGGACGTCGAGATTGACCTCGACAACCTCGTCGACGACCCCACCGAGCTCTGCGACATGTTCGAGAACGAGCGCACCGCCCGCTTCTACTGGATGACCATCGCCCTCGCCTACACCAAGCAGAACAAGACCGACCGCGCCATCGAGGTCCTCAACCGCGCCGCCAACGCCATGCACGACTCCTCCCCGATCGAGAAGCTGAGTATCACCGCCTGCCTCTGCTGGATGTACCTGCGCAAGAGCCGCGACGCCCCCCGTGTCCCTTCCGACGCCGCCGCTGCTCCCGACACCAAGACCAAGGACCACTACCTCCAGCTCGCCACTTCCTCCCTCAACGAAGCCTCTCGCATCAACCCAGCCTTCCCCCCCCTCTTACTCGCCCGAGGTGTCCTCCAGCTCCTTAGGGCCTCCCTCCAGGCCCCGTCCAAGGCCAACGCCGCTCCCGGCCACGTCGACCAGGACAAGGCGGACCTCCTCAAGAGCGCCTTGAAGGCTTTCGAGCAGGCCGGGAAGGTCTCCCAAGGCAGGAACTTGCTCGCACTCCTGGGCAAGGCCCGTGTGCTTTTTGGATTGGGCAACTACAGAGAGTCTCTGGCCACCTATCAAGACGTCCTCGCAAAGGCACCCGACCTAATCGACCCAGACCCGCGTGTCGGCATTGGCTGTTGCTTCTGGCAGTTGGGATACAAGCATGACGCCGAGTCGGCCTGGGCCAGGTCCCTCGAGCTGAACCCAGAATCCAAGATTGCGACTATTCTTCTCGGCCTCTACTATCTAGACTCTAGCAGTCAAGTGCCCACCAACAGCCCGGAGTTTATCAAGCTTTACAAGAAAGCCATGACCGAATACACGCAAAGGTCTTTCAAAATCGACAAAAACCAGCCCTTGACTTGTGCCACATTCGCAAGCTACTTCCTATCCAGCAAGAATTTACCTCATGTCGATTCACTCGCCAACAAGGCCATACAGTACACCGACATCAATGCCGTTGCCAGTGACGGGTGGTATCTGCTGGCCAGAAAGGAACACTATAGGGGCAACGTACAAAATGCGACGGATTACTACCGACGCGCCGATGAAGCTAGGGGAGGCTTGGAAAGAGGCTATCTGCCTGCCAAGTTTGGTGTAGCGCAATTGTCAGTGCTGAACAATGATCTAGGTGAGGCAAAACTGCGCCTCGAGAAAATCATCCAACCTGCCGGCAGGAACGAGCGCAACTATGAGGCCATGATACTTCTCGGTACGTTGTATGCCGAGGAGGTATTTGCCAACCAATTCGCTACCACAAAAGAGGACAAATCAGCGGAGCTGCGCAAAGCAATCGACTATCTAGAGCAAGTTCGGGCCGCTTGGAAGGACCCCAAGAAGAATCTCTCCCCGGACGCCGCCATTCTTTTGAATCTCGCGCGGCTCTATGAGAACAGTAGCCCGGAGAAGGCCCTGCAGTGCCTTTTGCAAGTAGAGCAGCTCGAACTCGATCAGATCCCGTCTACTGAGTACCCGCCTGGGCTTGCAGAAGGTGACAATGCCTTGCGCAACGCTCTCCGAAAGAATCTGCCACCGCAGCTCCTCAACAACATCGGCTGCTTTTATTCTCAGTCCGAGAAACATGGGCTTGCTAGTGAAATGTTCGAAGCCGCTCTAGGTTCCTGCGTCCGCATTGGTGAAAAAGGCGAAGAAATCGACACCGATGCCCTCATTACGACAATTAGTTTCAACCTTGGCAGGAGTTACGAGTCACAAGGTCTCACAGAGAAGGCTATTGACGTGTACGAGAAACTTGAAGCCCGGCACGACGACTACACGGACGCCCAGGCTCGGATAGCCTATATCAAGCTTCGAACAAATCCAAACAAAGAGGGCCCAGATACTGTTGCCAAGCTTTACCAGGCCAACTCTGCGGACCTCGAAGTTCGGGCTCTGTATGGCTGGTATCTAGGGCGTGTTAATTCCCGCAAACGGCCCGCAAACATCAATGAAGACCCTGAATTGAGACATTACAAGCATACTCTTCAGAATTACGACAAGCATGACAGGTATGCCCTCGTCGGGATGGGCAATCTTTACATGATGGCGGCACGAGAGATGCGACGAGAGACGGATCAGGAGAAACAAAAGAGATCCGCTACGTATACTCGTGCGGTGGAGTTTTTTGAAAAGGCCCTTCAATTAGACCCTAAAAACGCTCATGCCGCGCAGGGTGTCGCCATTGCCTTGGTCGAAGATAAAAAGGACTACTCGAATGCACTCCCCATCTTTTTGAAGGTCCGCGAGACTTTGAAAGACCCCAATATCTTCGTCAATATTGGGCACACGTATGCTGAATTGCGTCAATTTTCCAAGGCAATTGAGAACTACGAGATAGCGTTATCGAAGGAGGGCAAGGCCGACGATGCCGGAATACTTGCGTGCTTAGGTCGAACTTGGCTCAACAGAGGCCGGCATGAGCGAAACTTGGAAGCTTTCAAGACAGCGTTGAAATTCGCGAAGAAGGTATGAACCTCACGGCTCTGTGCCTAGATAATACTAATCATAATCCAGGCTCTCGAAGTCTCGCCAGAACAAGTTCATTTCAAGTTCAACGTGGCGTTTGCCCAGATCCAGCTAGTCCAGCACATTATGAACGTGCCAGAGACGCAGCGGACACTGGTACAGTTGGATGAGGCATCGGATGGCCTCGAAGCAGCTATTGTCGCCCTTGACGAGATCGCCCAGCACTCCCAGCCCCCGTATCCCAAGGTTGATTTAGAGCAGCGCGCCAGCATGGCACGGAATACACAGCGCAAGCAACTGGGGCGACAAATCGAGAGTCAACGGGAGTATGAGGAGAAGAACAAAGAGAAACTTGCCGCCATTATGGAGAAACGGCAAGCTGAGGCTAAGCGACGTGAAGATGACAAGCAGAGAGCATTGGCTGCAGAGCAAGAAAGGCAGGATAAGATCCGCAAAGAGCGCGAGGAAATGGCAGCGAAAGAGAGGGAGCGTGACGAAGCTCTCAGGGCAGAGATGGAAGCTGAGATGACCACGGATGCGGAAACCGGAGAGAAGGTCAAGCGAAAGCGTAAACCGGCCAGACCCCGGGGGGAGGGTCCTTCCAAATCCCGCTCGCAGAAGAAGAAAAAGGCCAAGCGCGACGAATCCGACGAATCCGACGATGAAAGCCAGCCAAAGAAGAAAAGGCGATTGGCCAAGAAAGACAACAAACAATATAAGTCTGCAGAGATTGTCGTTGATAGTTCAGATGAGGGCAATGAGGATTATGATGCCCTCGATGCTGCCGACAAGTCTCTGGAGGATCGCAGCTCTCCACTCTCTGATGCTGACGCTGACGATGCATCCAAGGCCGATGCGATGGAGGATCGGATGGATATGGACGAAACGGCAGCCGATCAGGACGATGACGAAGATGAGCCGGCCAGCCGCACTACATCTAAGCGTGCTAGACGTGGCAGGGTATTGGAAGACAGCGATGAAGAAGAGGAAGGAGAAGGCGGAGGCAGGAGCCCACCGAAAGTTCGCGACAGCGACAGAGAGGACGCGGGCGCAGTTGACACCAGTATGAATGAAGCCAGCGATCGTGACGATGATGACTGAGCAAGCACTTTGAGAATGCGACCATCCCCAGCCTCGGGTTGAGTTAGTCAAAAGGTTCCAAATCAGCCGGTTCGGACCCAATTGGTAGTGCGGATCCGATTACCAATTCGAGATTCCCAGGAGTTATTTAGCCCGTCTGCCTCTTAACGTTTTCCCCCTCTGGCGGTATGATTGTGATGTGTGATTGCTCTGTGGTCAACAAAGTGCATCGCTGAATTCAAACCATGGATGCATCCCATCCACCTTAGTAAACTGTCTTGGTTTGTCAGTTCTGCATTGACTACGGGCTCCTCCTGCTCCATGTGATTGACTTGACTTGTTACAAATGTCGAGCCCGCAAGGAAACGGTCTAGCTTTGACTATGGTCGGATGATGCTATCGGCAATCAAAGATGTCTTTGTTCCCTCTAGACTCAAAAGCCGAAGTTCAGTATTTAAGTCACTTTGCTTGCGAATAACATGTCGTTGACCATGGGTCCATTTTCCACTTTATTACTTAGAACGCCACTACCGTAATTTGATATCAGAAATCTCTCTAAGTTGGGCAACAGTGGTATGTTTACCATCAAGCTAACAGTTGTGATACGACAGAAGAATGTGTACCAAAACATTAATCTATTGCCCTGGTATTTGCGAGCACCTCTACCAGACAACGTGGCATATCGACGGCTGTGAGCTGAAGTTGAGAGATTCCTGTCCGAATAAGCGGGAGGAGAGGGAGGAAGTCGGAAAGGGATGTCTGTTTCAGCGCAGCGCTGATAGACAGAGGCGCATTGACGCAAGGTTAAAATGAGGAAATTACAGTCACGGGCATACTGAGGGTTGATGTTACATCAGAGTTCAGGGTTTCAAGTTACCGAAGTCTTTTGAGGACGCATACGTCTAGGTCAGATCTCGTCCAACAATTTCTCATACGTAACGACAGGGTGACTGCCGAGAGGCCTGCTTGTACCTGTCACACCAAGAACGCAGCAGCCATATATACGTCAAAAACGGCGCTAATATACGAATCTGTGATTCGTGCCACAATTACGCGCCCAGCTGGTCAAAAGATTGTTGGTAATGCTGCCAGATAAAGCAAATGC
Source organism: Xylariaceae sp. FL1272 (assembly GCA_022432385.1). Taxonomy (NCBI): domain Eukaryota; kingdom Fungi; phylum Ascomycota; class Sordariomycetes; order Xylariales; family Xylariaceae; species Xylariaceae sp. FL1272. The sequence goes on from JAJJXC010000002.1 coordinate 1,574,535, forward strand.
TACGCACATGTGAAAAGGCCTCGACGGAGATCTATGGCGTGTCTTGTCTCACAAACATGGAACCTGATCGGCCTTAGCTTGCACGAAAACCATGGTGGTGACCCTATCATCCGGATATCTAAATTCTGCGTATCGACATTCTTAGATATTCTAATATTTTCAGCTATTCTGTCTGGTATTTTACTGATCAAAAGTAAGAATCTTATTGTTTCATTTTCATTTCTAATTATTTTATTGGCAAGTATCTCTTCTTATTCAATGCCATGAACCCCAGAACCACATGCGGAAGTCTCACTCTCATAACTGGCACCAGTCTCGTCTATAGTGTTACGACAAAGAAAGATTTTAGCAGAATAGATCATGCTCAAGCTACTGTAGCCAAAGTCATAAGCTAGGCTGTCAATAAACACACCCGCTTCCGTGATTTGGCAATTACGCGCCATTCAGACGTTCCTCTATCCCCATATGTCACATAAGCACTACTCCGGTGCTTAGAAGTCTAGTGAGCATGGCTGTATTGGTTTGGTCCACCATGGATATCAAACGGGACGTGCACTGTTATGACAGATTTGAGCAAACGATATTGGCAGGCCAGGGGGGCACATTAAGCATTAGTGCTTTAGCTATATGGGAAATATGCGTGACAGCGATACCATCCTAGCTATTCTGCATGTTACCTTGACTACGTCGAGTCAGCAAGGACCCGAAATTGGACGCAACATCTTGCACTCTTCGCTCGGCTCGGCGACAAGTCAGAGTTATTGACCTCTTTTCCCTGAAGATGACCAACCTGGTATCGTCGCTAGAAGGAAAGAGTCATAACTTCTCAGACACGGCTTGGACGGATCTCCTAGTGTGGAAAGCTGGTCATGTATGCTCCACCAACTCGAACTCGATTCTCACGGATGCCTAGAACCCCAACGAGGGGGAGCTTAGTGAATCCGCCTACTAGTTTTATGCCCTGCGTACACTGATAATGCACGGGCTTTCAACGTGAGATCAGGACTTGCTTGGCATCCGGGAATATCTTCAACATGTCTGAACAACCTACCATTATAAACTTGAGCAACACATTGCGATGCCACTGAGGGGGCAGTCTCATAAGCCATGTCCTCAACGATGGCGAGGGATACTGCCCGAATGATCCCATAATATTTGCAGTATTGTACTGGAAGGGCTGTCCACCTTCCATTGAGAATCCATGTTGAGCAGAATCAGAAAGAGGAGGTGGTTCTGAATCGATCCCATGTCACACTCTGTCTTGTTGGCGTCTTCCTTCGTTGGAAGAATTCATGGGTTAAACGAGACCCTCAACAAATATCCGCAATAGCTCTCAGGCATAACATAACGTTGACATAGTAAATGTCACGTCATGCTTGTAGCCTCATATGCTCCATCATAGTCCTCCTTCAAACCTCACTGCTCACCTCGCCAAAGTCCCTATTTGCCTTAAGTCTTGTTTTAGGCAACATTGTGTATCTAATGACGCAATAGATCGGATATCGGGTACAAATACTGAGATTAAGTAGCTTGGTCATTAGGCGTAAAGAGCGACATTAAGAAGCCTTTGTCTCTTCGGCCCCGTCGACTCTTTATAGTTGTCCATTCCATAGAAATGATTAGACAGGGCAGGTGATTTCTGTAACCACAGGTGGAAAAAGGTATAAGTACCTGCCATGTTACTCGTGATTTGCTATGCACGCTGCGGGTGTGTTGATACTTATAAAACGGTATGGCAAGCCCAAAGAACCATGTTAACTCATCTACATGCCGACATGCTATAGATAACCATGCCATTAGACTAAGGAGGCGTAGTGCTTTAAGGAACTTGGCATGTCTTGCGGGACACGCTAGAATACTTTGACACCACAGCCAAGCTACCGCGTTTCAATTCGAGAGCACGCCGCATTAATAAAAGACTATGATAAATACCGGGATACCAAAGGTCATTCACAAGGTCTGAGGTAGACCTGCACCAAATTGCTAGATAGCCAGGTATGTTAAAAAAGCTTTCCAAGTCTTTTATAAAGACAATCTGCTTCATCCGTCAGAGGTCTGGGCATTCGGATATTCGACAACAAACTCAATGTTTGGAGCATCAATGATCCGAAGGTTTCGGCGTAGCCATGCCGATCGTTTACAAACCCCTGTGCTGATGCGAACCCGCGCCGTTTAATGCCAACTTTTGCGAACCTTGAAAGCAGAAGACTGTCCCAAAGAGAAGGTCATTTACAGTACGCAACAGGGTATTTGCCATGGCAAGCAAGGTGGTCCTTTCTAACTAAAACTGTCTTATAGCAAGCATATCACCGCACCTCTCGAGTGAACTAGAGGCATCTACCCGAGATGGCTCTCTGCCTTCACAATACAACCGTGACACGACAGACACGCATCCTCTCAGCGGTGCATTAGGCGGTGGGACATCGAACGGGGGTGGGGACGAACCTGCCAGGGAAATCGACGTTTCCGTGGTGTCCCATGTTCGCGGATTATTGCCATGTATCCGACCAAGCGTGGGTTACCCCCGGTGTGTCGATGCGGCTCGGAAGTCGTTCTCGGAAGGCTTCTTCTGCATCCCTCTATGAGACAAGATCGTTCTGGCATCCATGCCGCGCCTGTCGATACCACCCTGCCTAGGCCAGGAGACACCGTCGAAGTAGCGCGACGGACGATTGAATGGACTGACCCAAGCCGAAGGATCTCATCCCCGCAGCTCCTCTGCTTGGTGAATCAGTTGACCTCCCGTCTCACATGGCAGTGCCAAAGAAAAGGCCACGACGGAAACACAGGTGGTAGAATACCAGATGGGCTTTGAGCCCCCCATGGGTCGTAACGAAACGACGAGAGGATAATCTGAAAGGCACTACGGTATATATGGTGTCGGATGGTGTTCGATCAAGTCGGCGGTTGAAATTGTGCGTGCTTTGTGGTGGCCACGAGCTGCTGGGCCATACGATGTGGAGGCACGCGAGCCTAGTCTGACTGCCTGGCCTTGACTACCGAGCCTCTGCATATTCTCGCCGCGGCCCTGGATTCTCAGTTATCGGGTGCATAATGGGTAGAAGTCCCATAGTATTGGGCTTAGGTAGCCGATTGGTCTGCACTTGGCGTGACAATGCTTCAACTCGATCGGCGGAGTGGAAGAGTGGAGTAATGGTTCCAATATACTACCGGCTTTCACCGCCTTTGGCGTGACACGAGAGATTTGACTGGGTCGGGTCCTGAGCTCATGCCCTGAGGCGACGTTGCGCCGAAGCATGAAGCATGCATGCTCCAGTTGAATCAGACTCGTGGCCTCTTGGTTGAAAGGACTCGGTCACACTCTTTTGACGCGGCTCGGAACTTGAGTTCGATACCCAACTCGCATCGCAGCAGCGTGTTGTTGTATCAATGAGCCAAGCACATTTTCCAACAGGCTTTGGTACGCGGGTGGCACGCAAGACACTCGACAGCGTGCTCCCTCCCGAACCCGACGAGGTAGGTGTAATGTACCTACCTCCTACATGTACCTATCTCAGTACGGTTTACGCCCGGGGCAATCTTGGAAGATCTAGGTCCCTTTACACATTCAATGTCGGACCACACTACCTCATCTAGGTAGGTGCATTAAGGTCGGTACACAGGGTACAGTATACATGAGGTGTACGTGTATACCTACATGTAGACATGCCTAATATAGTAGATACATGTACTTACTTTAGTACTGCTACTGCAAACACCTCCGGCTGGAGTAGCCCACGTCTCCAAGATGGCCTCGGGAAATGGCGTCGGTGGTGGAGGGGTCGCAAGACTCGCAGCGGATGGCGGGGCAGGCAAATCGGATTGAGGGGACTGGTCGATTCACCGCGCGCGCACGCATAGGTTAAGGTATGGGCATTGGAACATAGCAATTTGACCTTGGGCCCAAAAGTTCCTATCCTCCTACATGTATTGTAGGTCTCCATCCCTACCTTACCTTACCTACCCTTATCCATCCGTCCTGGATCCGTCAACGCCGCTCTCCAGCTCGTCCACGACACTGCTTGCCCGCTGTCGCTTTGCGTTGCGGCTTGCCCGGCCGTCTCCCATACCGATTTCATCCATACAGCTATGACCTATGCCGGTGTCGTATCTACTGTGCACATAAATACGGGCGGCCGGGCATCATCGCACTCGCGACTCTCGCTTTCTTCCCCTTCGAGTCCCAAACCCTCACTTACTTTTTGGACTGTTGGCTCCTAGCGCCCGCGCATCTCCGTGCGTTGTCTTCACCTGCCCGATATCGCTATCTTCCTGTCGTCGCTTCCAACACTCTCTTCCTGCTCGCCTCTGCTGTTGCGCTTGTCCTCGACTTGTCCTTGTTTTGGCTAGGTATCCTCTCGCCCCCTGGCGCCTCCCACTATCGTAGCGCTGTCGCCAACCTCGACCAACAATCGCACCAAAATCACGCATCGCGGGTTTGTCAGCTGTGCAGACATCGCCATGGGCTCGCTGGGCACAGAGGCTCCTATCCGGTTGGCCATACTCGAGGCCGACACCCCGATGAAGGGGATCCATGCCAAGTATGGAGGCTACGGCGATGTTTTCAGACACATGTTCGAACGTGCCTGCGCTTCTCTGAATCCTCCGCTGCCCCTCGAGGCACAGCTAGACCTATCTTCGCACGACGTCGTCAACGACGTAGGCTGCTACCCAGACCCTGACACCATCGATGCCATCCTGATCACCGGTTCCAAGCATGATTCATTTGAGAGCGACGAGTGGATTGTACGTTTGACCCAGTACACCAAGCGCTGCCTCGAGACGGGCCGCGTTCGGGTGATTGGCGTGTGCTTCGGCCACCAAATCATCGCCCGTGCTATGGGTGCCGAGGTAGGCAGAAACCCGCGCGGTTGGGAGGTCAGCGCCGTCCAAATCGACCTTACGCCCGAGGGAAAGAAGGTCTTTGGCAGAGAGTCATTGGTATGCTATTCCCTGCCACATATCGCGCGACGGCATTGTGCATGCAACTGACAGCCTCTACTCTTTGCTAGGCTATCTACCAGATGCATCGCGACGCCGTGCTTACATTCCCCCGAGGCGTCGTCTCGCTGGCCGAAACAGATGTCTGCCCGAACCAAGCCATGTACATCCCTCGGCGAATGATCTCGGTGCAAGGCCATCCCGAGTTCACCGTAGATATGATGACAGAAATCATAGAGACGCGCAAGTACGGTGGTATCCTCAATGAAACCATATCAGAGGACGCTCTAAACCGTGTGGGTAATAAGCAGGATGGCGTTGCGATTGCACAAGTCTTTGTACGATTCTTGCGCGAATAGAGAACACAGCTCAGAGGCTTCGGTTTTTGGTACGGTAGCGAACAGCATTGATCCGCACTTTCAACGATGAAGTAGGTGTCGTGGCATAGGACAGGAAGGGGGGTAAGGACAGGGACGTGCAAGCGAGAGATAGGGATATAAATAATGGCAAGTTTGGAATGGGAGACTGTTGAACAGCAATGGTAAATAGCCGACCAGGTCGACCATCGGGTCACCAGCATTCATTGTATTTAGTGCAACATCGCTCTTAGTCAGATGTGCAATGCAACGCAAGCTGTCAAAGTCGGCCGCCTGTCAGCAAAGTCGTGGGCTCGGTGGACGATCGCACCAATTCGTCTCATTAATTTGCTCTGCCCGTAAGTATCGTATGCGTGCTAGATGAGACTGAGCACAACCATTTCTTGCTCATGCGACCTGGCTTGAATTTGCAAATGTAACCCCCCGTGAATTTTGTTGAGCGCGAGGGGCGACTCTGTCATCGAAAGAAAGAAAAGCAAGGCCTGTCAAATCCGCAATAATAGGGTAGGTACATAGGTTCCTCATGCCGCAATGTCCAACGTGCTAGGGATATAAACTCAATTGCTCTATCCCTTTTCTATCCCTTTGATTGCGACTCCGACTCCGTCCACCCCCCCTGACGTCCCCACCACCCCCGGACCACACCGTTAAATGTATTTAATAAATAATACAACGATGGTTTAAAACGATTTAAACACAACAATAGCTTGTATAAAAAAAAATTACTTAGTATATAACTTAATAGCTTTTATATTAAACGATTTTTTTTTAATTAATTTAAACGTATTATATAGCCGATAATAGATATTTAGCAGTGAAGCGATATATATAAAAAGCTTGAAGTCTCATTGGTCGAACCCTTGCCAGGCTAAAGTCTTGGCCGTACCGGAGTCGGAGTCGCAATCAAAAGGATAGAATAAGTGATTGGAATTACACCGTTTAGTCGAAATACATGTAAGCACCTGGGCACCCAGACGGCATGACGATGCGGTTCGGCGGCATCGCTGCCTGCATGTGCCTGTACATGTAGCCATACATACAGGTACAGGTACATTATAGGCACCACATGCAGTCACTGGTACTACCTGGTAGGTACCTTCCGCTTCGAGCAGAGTCGTGGTGCTTTATCAGATGTGGCAACTGGACCCAAATATCCTTCAGCACCGTCGTCACCATCATCATCAACTCATCGTATGGGTAATTCATGTTTCTCCGCACCTGCACCCTCGACACTGCTTTGTCCATCGATCAGCACAGCTGCCACATGCTTGCAACGTAATTTTTTTTTTTTTTTCGCTGCAGACCAATATCATCAATCAGAAGTCCTAAAAGCCATTTCCCCCATCTTTAGGTGAGAGGAACTACCAATAACTCGGCCGATCCTGCGAGCTCCACGAGCTGCCAATTCTAGGTGGGTACTTTGCCCGTCTCGTCCAACGCCGGACGACATATCTGACGCAATCCTAGGTAGACAAAAATCGTAGAAGACCACTGCGGACGAATCTGCAGGCCAAAAGCCTAGGATTCCTCACACCTAGAAGTAGTATTGCGCCGCTTTCGAAATGTCCTCCAATATTTATTCGCTGCCGAATGAGGTAACTGGACACCTAAACTATCACCTTCTTACTTGAAACTCGCTCATTGCCAGAAAGATTCTCATTAGTGCTCTCGAATCGTTCTCGACTCGGTCTCTATTACCGGTCGCCGCGGTATCGCGACGCTTTCGCGGCTTAGTTGGTCGCCTTCACTACTGGTGAGTATGAACTGGACACTGTGCACAATCCGAATAAAAGAACGAGAAGAGAAGAGAGAGATCCTGATGCCTGGTGAAACTGACCACTTTCTCATAGTATGTAACCCCACTCCTAGGGAAGATTTGGTGACGGCGAACAGCTCAAGAAACGGAGCTAACGCGATTTCTCATCATCTTCTTCCTAGACCGTCTTGTGCAAGCAACACTTTTAAAAGAGCATGAATTGATCCTTGAATGCTACCATCCCAGCAACAAGATATCAACCCCGTATCTTTTTTGTAAATACCTGGGTACTGATGGTCTATCGGACGCGGGTACTGAGCCTGAGTTGGATTATCTAAATCAAATCTACTCGCGGTTCGAGCCCTTCCATGGCGAAGAACAGCGTCGGCCACGACTTCGGTGGCCGATCAACCGGACCGCGAACAGTGAAGCCCAAGAAATTTCAGCTGAGGCCCCGTCACAAGATGTTCACTTGGAAGCAGGCGAACCTTTTTCGCAGCTTTGCACGTTGATCAATCTTGTGGTACGTTGAAATCATCTCGTTGCCTTTTCGTACGTCTTCTGCAAGGGTTGAGGCTGATAAATTTCAAATGTAGTGAGTAACCGTTTGTCTCGGCTCGGCGATTTCATAGCGATGACCGGGGACGAATTGCAGACTACAGCGGCCGTGCAAGAAACAGACTGACACACTTCCACACACTAGCAAGATAGGTCCTAGAAGAGGTCTTTTCCTCTCCATAGTGAATGTTACCGACGGTGTAATACGTATTTGGCGCGAGTGGCTCCAAGAACAAGCCACACGTCCGCAGATGGGCGAACAGCCCAGCGAAGGCATCCATGACTCGTCTATTCTATGGACAGATTCGTCTAGGAACGTCGGTCTGAGACTTCGCGTATTGCAGAAGGAGAATCGTCATATGCCGGTTCTTTTGGTCTGTGGAAACCATCATTTGCCTTCCTGCCCCCTGCCCCCTTACTTTCTTTTGTTCTCTGTCACTTTGATGGAGTTTTGCGCTAACATACGAGTATAGTGAGTGATGTTTGCTTTAGAAAAAGAGCCGGTTGCAGACAATTTGGGAAACTGATACACTTTTCTAGAGGCCCTAATGACGATCATCCTGTGTCCTATGCACTGGAGTTTCAAGGTTCGATTTAACCCTACTGGCAAGTACCGCGTGGCAATTTAGGGCTGATTCCATGTGCTTCAGAGCTAATTGTACGGACAAATCAACTTGTTTTGAGCCTCGAGACATCTATCGCTCAACAGGTTTCCCATCATGGCAAAGCAATCGTCATTGCATCTATGTGATAGAAACTATTGCTACCTGCTACCCCCCGCACAATCAAAATGGACTGTACTACCAATGGCCGTAGTCCTCAAGCCAATGTCTCATACATGGGTAGTCGGTTTTCCCTCCGCAGTCTGCCCGGCTGTAATGATGGGGACGACCGGCGAAAGAGCGTTATAGCATTCACGCTATCACCATACTGAGCTTGCGGACCACTTGAACGAGAGGTACGAGTTCAGCGTACGCAGGCAAATATTCGCTCGCGGAAGATGCCAGAGCTGAGGAATTTGGCACACGGAAGAGCTGTTTACAGAAGGTTGCAGCGACACATATTTCCACAAATGTATCCAGATTGATTTTGCCGTGTGCCTCTACATGCCAGACCGAGGGCATTGGCGTGTCATTGTGGAAACAAGGTGAACGGTATCTTCCCACGAGCTGTCGGACAGTGTCTCGCTGCCTGCGCTTGGTTTGAGAAAATTCAAAAGGGGCAAAACACGAAGCAGTGTCATTTGGAGAAACACTGAGACAGAATACTGCAACTGTGGAACGGCCGGATGGTTGAACAAGAGAACACCACGATGAGAGCGAGAGCCGCTGTCGCCACTTACGCATAGGCACCTTACCCTAACCTTAGGTAGAGGCTAGATGTAGGTAGCGAAAGTGGGTCTGTTCTCCAGCATCTCACGGTTTCGCCTACTACCTAGTACATACATGTACCTATATATTAGGAGACGGCCTCATCCCGCTTCAAGTACGTTTCACACCCTGTGCTGGAATGCATGCTGCACTTCTGTCCTCCCGGGGTCGCCTCTTGTAATACTACCGTAGAGGTAGTCTGGCATCGGGCTTCATACCTGCTACGTATCATGCTGTCCTTTTATCATGTTAGTTCCAACGCATAGACCGCCGTGAACACAATGCTTAGGTATGTAGATGGCGTCTCTTCTGGTTCTTTCTCTTGTCGCTTATCACGCGAAAGGCATGCGATAGGCAGACGTAGGCAAGGTTCTGCTTCGGCCTGGAGGCTGGAAGCTGGGACCGCAAGGGGCAACTGAAACTGGTGACAGACTCATCACACCCGTGGATGGACCTATGCGATGACGCTATGGCCCATGCTCGGACGAGCTTGGGTGTTGGACCTGTTGTCGCTCAATCTTGACACTCAGCATCGACATCTGCTCTTCATCCATCTACTGAATCTCTACCGAATCTCTCCCTCCTAGCAACCAAGGCCGAAATAACCCCCGAGGCAAGTAGCAAGAAACAAGAGTTAGTCGGTCACCGAGCCAGGAGAGAGAGGCTTGGTAGGTCTGGTCATGACCGCGCGACCGGGATCTGAACAGTCGACAGTCGACGGTAAGTATAGAAAGATCACATGCGAGTTATTTTTTAACTACCTTCGTAAGACATACTGACTTGCTTACAGTAAGTGATATCTGACCAGTCATATATCAGAAACTAGTCCTTTGTTTTAAAGTCCAGGGCCCCGTAGGGGAAACTCGAGAAAAATAACTAACGCAGCACATTTTCACCTACCAGATATCACAATTCGAGAAGAGCTTTCCGTTGCCACCACGATCGAGACCCGGTGACCGAAAGACCTTGCCGCCGCTACCGCCACTCCCTGAAATCGAAAGAGAGGCCGCAATTGCGGCGGCATTGGAGGACGAACGGTTCAAAACTGGAAAGGGGTTGAAAAAACTGGCACTGACGCTGGAAAGGCCGGATAAAGCACTACCGCTGCTGCCCTTTGGACTCGCAAATCCAAAGCGGAAAAGACCCGTATCAAATGGTCCATCAAGACCAGCAACAGCTTCCACCAAGAGGACCTCGTTCACAAGTGTAGATCCGAAGCGCAATCTAAAGCGCGGCACAGGCAGATATTCCACAATAGTGCTATGTCCGCAGCCGAGTGATGATGCCAATGACCCTCTGAACTGGCCACTCTGGAAAAAGAACCTCAATTTAACTGCGCTGTTACTCATGGTAGCTATCATTGGGTTCATGAAGACAGTATTCATCAGCGCCCATGGCTCTCTCGCTGCGCAGTTGGGTATTAGCTGGTGTGTATAAAACAATCCCGTCCTTTTCTCTTATTCGTTATAATCCAGACGGATCTATGCTAAACTGTGTCATAGTGAGTACTTCTTTGTGTTGATTCAAATCCAGGCATAGGCCGGGAAAAACAAAACAGACCGATTCTCTTCTGGACTATCACGAGTAAGAAAACGCACTGACATGTTTTGATACACTAGATACCCGGGTGGTCACTTTGACCGCCGTGCCATTGATGATCTCGGCTCTATCAGTCAGTCTTCCGCGAACCTCGCTTTCGCTTCTGCAACCACAAGCTTAGCTATTCTGAGGTAACACTCATCTCTGGCTCCGGGTTTCCGGAGAGTAGTACATGCGACTGACTCTACACAACAGGGAAGGGCTAGCATGATCGTTGCGAAGCTATACGGCAAACGTCCAGTATACTTGCTCGCCGCGATATTTGTCTTCTTCGGATCTGCCCTGGATATTCACGGGGGGACCGATGTTGCGCGGATCACGAGTGCGAGAGTTGTTCAGGGCATGGGCTGGGGTGCTTTCGACACGCTTGTGCTAGGTTCGATCTTGGATACATTTTTTGCAAGGCCCCTCAGTTTGTACCTCAATATTTCTACTGCTCACTCTGGCTTCACCTGTCGTAAAGGAGCATGAAAGACAGCGTAAGATTGTCCTTTATAATGCAGTATCGGTTGCAACGACTTGGGGCGCTCCGCTGTTGGGGGGCACCGTCTCCACGTATCGTGGAGCCCTCGGCCAGTTTGAAATTCTCACGTCCTTTTCAATCATATCGGTGTTAATGATAATCCTCGGGGCGCCCGAGACTAACTACGTGCGATTGAGGTGTGGAGATGGCGATGGTCTTTCTTTAGAACCTACCCGACCTCAGTCAACATTCCAAAAAGTCGAGCTCAGCAAAGATGCTGCCCGAAGATATATTAGGGAAAATATGAGGATCTGGTCTTATAAAGCACCCGTGATCGATCAAAACTTGATCATGCAAGCACCTGTGGCCGCGATTGCGCCATCCACGTTATTGCTTTTCGTGGCCACTTTCCTACCGTTCGGGGCGCTTTGGGGCTTAACGAGCTCTCTCGCGCTACTGCTGCCCTGCCCTCCTACTGTCCTTTCGGAATCATCGATCGGCCTGCTCCTCTCGGGCCCTTCATTTTGGGAAGTGCAGCCACAGTCGGAGCCGCGTTGCTTCTGCGTCGTAAGGACGTGTCGCCTACATATCATCTCACCAGTTTCATCGCCGGAATATTAATGGCGTCGGCTGGTATCTTATTTTTCGGGCTGTACATCGTTGATTCACCTCGGGATAGACTCAGCTTTCCTGTCATCTCGCTCGTGCTTGGCTTCGTCGCCTTTGGCTGTTCGAGTCTCGACAGTATAGTTCCGTACGTGGTTCAACAGTCAACAGATTTCACATCGTCGACGGTGAGCGTCGCCATCCGTAACATGGCAGATATGCAGGCAGCGCTCATATGGCTACGGAATTTCGTCACGGGTCTTTTCGTCTTGACGTTGCCTGCAGCTGTAGCAGAGAATAGTGGTCTCCGGTCTTCCATTGGGATCGCCATCGCACAGATCGTGATCACGGCTGGAGTTGCTGTGGCGTATGATTACATGAAGGGATCGATAAAGAGACTCGATGGGAGAGTTATGAGACTTGTGGGCTTGTCGAGCTTGAAACAACGTGGGAGCTTCTTAGATGCGAACTGAAAATAGGAAGAATCTTGAAACCTAACGGCGCTGCTGGCTTCCGCACAATCAGGTTGACTACTTCATTGAGAATGCGAAACGTGACTGGGTTCCTATTTCATCTGGGTTTCTTAACATGGGCAGATCATCCCAGCTCAAGAGACAAGCCGTTTCGCCGCCCTAAGAGGGACTCCTCTTGTTCCTGGGCCAAAGACAAAATTTTTCGGAAGGGATCTAAGGGATACTTTATCTTGTTGCTGTCATGGGTAGCGCAAGCCCATTATAAGCCTGAAATGCACGCCTCCCCCCTCCTTAATGGTGGTGCCATGCGATCTCAATATAAGCCTATCAGGGGAAGCGTTTTGTGCCCGCGGCACTCCAAGCCGGGATGTAAGGTACAATGAAGTAATTCCATTAACGAGGATACACCTATTGCTACATGTACAGTTGGAATAGTGATCACCCGTTGCCTGAAGTATTGGACGAAGCTCAAGCTTGCCTACTAGCTCGCGATTCCCGCTGTTAGCGTTGGCATGGGGTCTGGGTGATCGAAGATTAGCTTGCCAACACTGACTATAATTCTCATCATCGTCTGAGGGCTGAACGAGTAGAGCAATATATGTCGCCATCGTTCTGTCTACTACCATGTAAAACGTCCTGAACAAATGCCGAAGGTTGATTTAACTCACATGTTAAACCTCGCAGACTTTTTTTTAGTAGTGAATAAAGTAGCACGAGACCTCCCACCGTATCTCTACAAACCGAGCCTTGCTGCGAAAGGAACCGAAACACCATCTAAGCCCACTACATGGATGAGCGTTGGCTCGATCATCCGACCAAAAGCAAAATTAGACCCAACTTCAGACAAACTTAGCTCAAGTTCCCAGAGTCCACTTGCGACAAGACTCTTCGTAGCCAGGCTAGTCTTGCCTCACGAGCTTGACTTGATCTGGTAGGCAAAAAGGCGCCGCGTTAGTTGTTTCTGTCCATTGCACCATGCAAAGCCCCAGGACTTCAAACGATGTTCTTCTTCGTTATCAAGCTGGGATGGTGCTTACTAAGGTACAAAGAAGTTAGTGTCGTGTCTTGAGGGGTGCGGTCGAATATTTAGTCGTCTGGGTTCCTTTCCACATACCATGGGTGCTTTTGGGGCGATTCTGTCGTATCCGTGCGGCCCCCCAGGCCAAACGTGCAGCTCAGCAGCACTTCCAGCAGCCCAAAGTCTCGATGCGAAAATCACGATCTCGTCACGGAACGGTTCCGCAGACCTACGCAATTAGGAGTTAGCAGTGACCCTTTCGGCTGACCCCGGGAGCTTGCATGAGTAAAATCGCAAACCCAAATGAAGGAAAATGACTCCCCAAAGGTACTTACGCACAGTCTAAGAATGTGGGGGGTAAGTTGGTCAGATCAATTGCACGGGCCGGTGCCTCATATTCCGAAACGGCGTTCGTTCCCACTCGGTCCCCAAGTAAGCAACCCCAGGCGAACTTGTTCATTGACGAATTGTAGAAAGGCCCGCTGGTGTATTGTTGGGCAGAGATGGTTTCGTTCCTGTCGTCGAGCATAGGGCATTCAAGGAACAAGCCACACAACTTGGGACCACCTTTATCGCGTACTAGTAGTGCAGTCTGCGGGTTTCAAACAAATAAGTCCTGTTCTTTGATTCTCCCCTCTGAGCTTTTCCCAGACCTTTGCTGGATGCGTTCCTACGATAGGGGTTTACTTTACATACTGTGGCAGGAAGTTAGCTCGGACAGTAATAGACCTTCCCTCATATATATATATGAATTATACATGTATGTGTGTGAGTGTATAAATATGCGCACAGAGGTGGCATGATTAGGATTGGCAGGCAAGGCAGGGGAGGTTTGTACGTACCCGCCACCGCCAATCCACCCCCAGCCGACGTCCCATGCAAGATAAGACGACTAGGGTCGATACCCAGCTGGTGGAGATTGCGTTCGACCCATAGCAACGCCGCATAGCAGTCCTGTAAGGGCTGTTCACCTGTGTTTTCCGGGGCCCGACCATATTCAACGCTTATGGTGATGGCATCCAATTCGGACGCCCAGAAGGTGCTGGTGTCAAGGCCTGCGTAGCGGTCGCAGGCTATGAGGGCACCGCCATGTATCTGGCAGCCGCAAAGGTGTTGCGTCAGTTATTTTCTTGAGGGGCCTGGACTTTGAGACAAAGGACTGGTTTCTGATATATGGTAGGGCAGATTACTTACTATGAAGAAGTCAGTACGGCATCTTGGGGATATAGTTGAGAAACAACTCGCAGGGGATCCTTCTTTACATACCGTAAAAGATGCAGGGTCGCGTTTTGGGGCTCCGCGAACTGGCTCTCGGCCGGACAATGGTAAGCATGAGGTTGGATCTCGGCCCCGGGATCGATAGATCCTCGACGCGGACGCTCTTGTTGGCGAGAAGGGCGTCGGTGAGCGGGAGTGTCCGGATGTAGCCGACGTTTCGCACCGTGTCAACCTCGTAGCGTTCGGAGCCGTGGCCGAGAGCTTGCAGCACCGGCACGATGGCCGGGTCGTATGGTGGTCTAGGCTGAAGGTCGGTCGGTCGGGTCATTCTGTGCGCGTTGCAGCTCGCGATGCGCAGCCCGGGAGGAAGTGTAAGCTGCTCGACAGTCGCGCAATGGCCTGTATGTAGATGGGTGTGTTGTCAGTCATTCGGCCATGTTTTGGGCCGCGTGCGGGGGGCCTGGCAGCTTCAAATATCGCAGCACAATCACAGTCATGGAGCAGTGGGAATTGCCGAGGGAACGCATCGGAATGGGCCCGTGGACGTTCTCGTGCTTGTGCTACGCCGGAGTGGGTGAAGCTCAAGCGGAGGCTGGCATCGGGCTCGGGCTACACCACGACTCTGTGTTGCCCGCTATGGCCAGGGGATGCAATAGTGAGTGGCAGGCGGGCAGGGCCCTCGCAAACCAAGGGAGGCCAGCGGGAGGCCACCGCGAGCCAAAGCATGGCCAACCAACGCTCCCGACAATCGAACCATCTGGCCCCCCGTCGTCATGGGTGCCATTCTATTCGCCGTATCTAGAGTCTTCCGGGGCAATCGCGTTATCAGCCACGATGTCCCAAGCTACAAGTACCACCAATACTAAGCTTAGCACTCCGCTGCGCTTATTCGCCCCTCTGGACACCCTTCCTTTGCAGCTCGCAGACTGACCTGGCAGACAGCTTCGACAGCCCGTGGTAGCTGCTGCTGCTGCTGTCGGAATTAGTCTCTCCATGGACCGGTGGGGGAGCCGTATGATACCCAAGAAGTGGGTGGTAGATGTCTGCGCTGCTCTCGGGCTGAGAACAGTGATAACTGGCCGAACCGATTGCATGGGATCCCATTCGCTCTGTGCTCTGTGTTCTGTGCTGCGTCCATAAGTCGACTGCCACAAACCGAGGGCAAGTCAGTTGACTGTGAGTGTTTGGTTTGCTGCTTCACAAGGCTTCTTATTGGCATCAGCTTGAGGTGGTAGACGAATGGCCCTGCCTTGATCGCGTGACTTTTTGCTCATGCGGGCTTGCTGCAGGTCTGCCAGCAAGAGCAAGACGGGATAGGCGAGGCCGTTGCTCCTAGCCTATCCGAGTCCTTGACAGACGCCATCCCAGAGACTCGGAGCTTGAGACCAGGTGATAGCTTGTGCAACTAACTGCTTCGCGTGGCTACCTGCCCAAGGTACCCAAGGTACTCATACTTGGATACATATATGCAGTAGTCGGAGTATCTTAGTAGAGGGGTGAGAAACGGCACGCACGCACGTGCATGTGTGCATTAATTCCAGGAGCAACTGACAGATGTATGCTATGCTATTGACCACCGCACTCCCAAGGCAGAGTCTCTGCCTGGAAGCAAATCGCTTCCAGAGCCGCATGCAAATGCCATGACCCAACACGCCGTTCCCAGAACTCATCAAGTGCTTCCCGGTGCGCATGTCAGCATCGTGTTAAAAGTTGGTCAGCCGACTGGCCGTGAGGTCGCCGGCGTCGTTCGCGATGTCTTGACTAGGGGCGATCATCACCGCGGCATTAAGGTTCGCCTCAGCGATGGGCGCATCGGACGCGTGCAAAGAATACTAGCAGCAGCCGGGTCAGAGCCTGCACCATTGTCTACAACAGCAGCTCCGGAGGCCCGAAGGCCACGGCGCCGTGGCGGAGACAACGATGACGCCCAACCCGCGGTCCAGGCGAACCTGGCGTCATACATTGTGCACCCTAAACGTAAAGGCAAAGATAGGAATCGTTACCGGCAAGGCGAGGATGCTACTGGCTCAAGCAACGGTCATATACCGGCGACAGACATCGTCTCTACAACAGCCGCATGTCCTGTGTGTGGTGAATTTGAAGGCGATGAGACGGCTGTCGCTCATCATGTGGCTGAACATTTCGGATCATAAATTTATCTATTTACTGTTCTCCTCCAAACAGCCGAGCTTGTCCTGAGCTTGCCTACTCCGGTTCAGTTGTCTGTGCTGCATCAAGTATTCAACGTCCCGAGCAGTTGTTGTGATAACAGGACAGCGAGACCATACTTTGCTCACGTGGTTCGTAATATACCGACAACGATCTGACAACCTTTAATGTTATGGATGCTGCATCCAAGTCTGTCAGTTGGGTCCTATTACATGTCGATAGTCGACCTTGGCTGTTACACTACAAAGCGCCCTTCCTAGATGAAGTCGACATAGCTCGATTGTTCCTATTTGTGGTTCGTGACATGTGCATTGCTTAGCACCAGGTTCTAGATATGGGCCAAATCTCACCAATCATTGGCTGGAGAAATCGTTTATGGACTGCAATAGGCAAGCACCGTACTGGGCTCTTCTAAGTACGTAGAGCAACATGCTCTTTCAAAATTGGGATAATTATCATTGCTTTGGAATATGTTTGAGAATCGATCTCTTCATGACCTCTCCGGCCACCGGGGAAGCAGCTGACGTGTTCGCCGTCAAGGTTCCCATCCAGGTGCTCGGAAACTGCGATCGTCGGCGTTGGGTATATCGGAAGACGCAATGTTTATAGAGTAGCACGCCCAGTCGGAAAGCGGAAGCCTATGTCCGGCAGGAGCATCAATACAAGTGCATCTATGAACTTCTCAAACAGGCTATACTGACAACAGTATTAGCCATCACCATCATCCAACCCCCAATAACAGACAGCTCATTGCAAGGCAATAACCCTTGATATAGACACATCGTCTCTGTACATGATGGGAACGCCTCAAGAAGCAGGGTGGAAACAATTCACGTAACCATGACGTGCTCATCGTCGGGGCTGGCCCGGCTGGCTTAGCTGTTGCTGCAAGATTATCCGAGAAGATGCCCGCCGCCAACCTCACCGATGACGAGGCACCGTAGATATAATTGGATCAGCCAGCACCGTGGTAGAAAGAGCCTTTTGAGGGTCCGAAAGAATGGCTCAATCAAGCAACATCAAATCTCTCCGGCTAGTAAGACAGAACTGGACCTTCTTGCTATTGACGGATATTCGAGCACCGGTGCGTACACAACAATCGCATTCCAATTTGGTTACCCGTCATCTTCTAGAAGGATATTTGCTAATATGTTTCATAGTAAGTACTGTTCGTTTTTAGGAGAAGACCTGGCAACGGCCGGGGTCATTTAGGACATAATAGTACTATCTGCCGCCATGACGATAACAAACGTGCTGACCTGCTTTGAAACGCCAGTGGATGGCCAAGTGGAAGCGTTACTTTGGGTCTTCGATATTCATTTCCTCCAAAGCCCAATGGGTATGTATAGGAAGATCCCATGCGAGTTATTTCTTAACTAAATTCCTAAGCTATCGTGCTGACTTTTTATAATAAGTGTCATCTGACCTGTTATATATTAAAAACAACCAGTCCTGTGCCTTAAAAGTTGACAGCTGCGCAGGGGTAACTGGGGGGAAATAACCGACGCAGCACCTTTGCGGCTACCAGTTCTTTCATGTGGATCCTGCCGAGTGGGATGGGCTTCTCTCGTATGCCTACGCATCCGGCAGAGAAGCCGAACTGCGGGACTCGACGGCTGCGTTGGCAAGGAATTGAGCAAACACGAGAGAAAGAAGAGACAAGAGAGTAGGAGGCAGTGAGATAACTAAACAACCCCGACCCGAAAGAGAAACCCAGCTGAAACGATAAGGCCAAAATCTGAACCGACTGCCGACGAACGAGACCGTTTCGATTACTTCGTACCCTCGACCCAATTGTTCTTTGACCAGTGCAAGGATATCGCGAAGAAATATCAGCTCAGCAACATATTGCATGAGAAATGTCGGGATATTCAGTTCAATTATGTCCCACAGTTCTTGAAAGATCAAAAAATCTGCAGTGTTGAAACGGATAAAAAGTGTCATTGGTCAGTGATATCTGTCTCCTATATGGGCCGCATACGAAGGCGGTATCGAAATTTTACCTGTATTCCAAAGCTAATAGGTGCCACAGTATGTAAATAGGCACACCATTTGATCTAGAAGAGATCCCAAGGTGTCATCCGTGGCAATGCAACCGAAGCGATTTTCGATCTAACCTTCGGGTGTTTAGATGCCAAAATCGTGGTACTCGCCATTGGTGGATACCCAGCCAAAGTCCTAGTGTGTAGAAACGACTCCAGTTCTTTTTGTGCCCCCAAATTATCATTATCTACGAAGCATGGATGGATAATGTCCCCATGTTTGTCGCGGGTCGGTTCGCTGGGCTGCAGCTTGGTCCCGGTGCACCCAACCTTATCGGCGCTCGAATCGGGGCCGACAGAATCGCGTGATCCATACAGGACATGTTAGAAAGCGAAGAAGGCGAGGAGGCGGCAACTTGGAGCCAGGGGAGATTCAACTACATTACAGGCCAGGGCAGTCGGTTCGAGGCGTTGGACGGTGATGCCATTGCCGTTTAAGCTTGTAGATGGTAGAGTCCGACGACGATGGGTGTGTGCAAACCACAATGCTTATGAGATAGTAGGCATTAGTATTGAATGATGGTTGGATATGGGGTGATGTCAACACGGGTCTCGTCTCGGGGACATGACATAGTACAATTGATAAATCAGCGCTCTGGATGATCATAGAGACTACCACCGTTTCCATCTTACCCATGACCTCATTCTGGAGGGGGGTTCCGAGAGACTCAATATAAGTCGCTACGTTTCTAATCAGACGCAATTCAGAGGTAATGCCTCGTATCAGACGAACGTAGCTCGACGTACGCACCACGTCAAGATATCTCTTGTACTTGTTAAACTATCTGGCTTCATATGCACGTTGAACGATGCATGAACGGCGCATTGGCAGGAACTGCTAGCTTTGATTGCAGCTTTTGAATATAGATCTATTTCAATCAATGTCTCGCTTCATAGGTCGGGGATCTAAGCCAGGAATCAACTATATTTACAGGTCAAGTATAGCTTTGGCATCAGCCCATCACCAAGCCGCCTCGGCGTCGGCTCTCCCTCTCGCCCTCCTGTAAGGATGCAGAGTTTTCGTGTGCCGGGTCCAGATTTCATACATGCATTGGTAGTAGTGTGATGGTAGTTGTCGTGGTAGTAGTAGCAGTCGTAGTAGACAGCGTAGGCGGCGCAGTGTACAGATCGGATCGGGCCAATTCAAGATCACCAGCCCTGGCGGTTCAGCTCGCGGACGCGGGCGACGGTGGCTTTGAAGCCGCGGCGGAAGCGGGCCTGCCAGCGCTCGGACTTGAGGCGCTTGCGCTTGAGACCAGGACGCTCGTGGAAGCGCTGCTTGTAGAAGTCGTTGCGGACACGATTTTGGGCGACCTGAATGGCGAGCAGCTTGAAGGAGCGGGCGACGTCAACGCCCTTGCTGACGTGAACGGTACGGCCGGTGCGGGGGACGAGGCGCAGGTGGTGCTTCTCGGCTGGGGGCTTCTCGAGGTTGGGCCTGTCGCGGTCGCGGCGGATGAGGTCGACGAGGTTTAGGGCGTTGCCAAGGTCGTCGGAGGCGAACTGCGGGTTGTCGTAGGCCTCTCTGCTGGGCTTTCCGAGGGTAGCGATGTTGTCCAAGGGGGTGTCCTCTTGGGAGCGAGAGGGATTGCCCCAGTTGCGGGCGGACCGCGGCTGCCGGGGCGCGGTTGACTCAGTAGCGATGCCAGAGGCGGGTGCGATGTAGTGCCTGGTGAACGCGGCAGAGCACCTGGGGGCGGGACGAAGGGCGGCGACGATGGGGTGGGCGACGGGCACGGCTCTGGACGAGCCTGCGGTCGTCCTCAGGGCGCCCTGGGCAAGGCGACTGAGCTGTGGCCTGGATATTGTGTCAGCAACAGGCAGAGCAGGCGAAGGCGGAGGGGGTTGAAGGGTTACATTACGGCGAGCAATGCGTTGTTGCAGACAGAGCTCGATTGCAGATGACGATGCTATTACTATCGTTCGGGTTGGCCAGCTTGAGAAAAAAAACGTCTACAGGTATGTAGCTTATGAAGTACCTGTAGTACTATCCTTGGTGTCGTTGACACTCGGCGCCGCGAGCCACATTAGAGGTACATGTAGCCAGCTGACAAGGCCCTGGTAGGTTTCCACGTTACGAGACCACAAGCCACGATCTAGGTACCTGAGCCCCCTGCGCCCCGAATAGACATTACAGTACATGTGGATAGCGCTAGGCCCTCGATAACAAGTAACATTCTCCGGGCCTTATCTCGCGACGGGACTACATAGGTAGATAGCAATTCATCCTCCATGTTACCTCAAGGCTCCTCGCTGTCGCAGATATCGCAACAGCGGAACAACAGCGCAACCACATCGCACTGTGGTCCCGCCAGACAATAGACACTCCCTAGGACCCCAGGTAGTAGACAACCACCGCAACTGGCTCTGCTCCCACGTTTTCTTGCCGGCGAGCCTCATTCTGTCCCGTCTTTACCGTCATCCTCGACTCGCCTCTGCATGTCCGCCTCTCGCGCCCTTGCCTCGTCCCCCTCTGCCCGCCACTCCGCCCACTGCTGCACTGCCTGACGATATCCTGGCCATGTCCTACAACCCATACGGTGCCGGTGAGAATCGTCTTGTCCATCTCTCTTGTCTCTCTAGCCGCTGCCGCCTGCTGTTACTAATCACCCAAATCCCAGCTCCTGGCTTCGGCCCTCCGCCTACCTATGCTTCATATCCCGGCGCCAATGGCCCTCCCGGCATGTCCTCAGCCCCGGGGCTCGGTTCGTACCCTCTCGTCTCTCTGCCTTACTCTTTCCATGCTCCTAATTATGATCCCATCTACGCTCTACCTCTAACACGGGAACAGTCCCCCCGCCGGGCATGGTTCCCGCGGGCATGGCCCCGCCCCCCGGCGTCCAACAGTCGAACCTCAACCAACCTAGTCGGCCTGCCGGCATGCCTCCAAACTTCCAGGCGCCGCCAAATATGCCCAACATCAACTTCAATGCCCCCGTCATCCGTCTCGGCACTCTGTCCGCCAAGCCCCAGGGCGCCGGTCCACCGGGGCGCAAAGACGCTGAAACCCCCTCCTCTTCCAACAGGCCTGGCCTGGGAGCCGATCGCGGCTTGGACCAGACGCGCCAGGCCATAAGAGACAACATGCAAGCCCTCGCCCCACCTTCGAGGGAAGAGATCGTGCGCACCGTTTTTGTTAGTGGGATCACAGAGGGACTGGGCGGGAACCAGGTCATTGAACAGCTTCTTGCTGTGGCCGGCAATCTGCGCCGTTGGGACCGTCCCCTCGACTCGGCCGGAAAGGAGCTGAACTTTGGCTTTGCTCAGTACGATGACGCCGAATCCTTGTGGCGAGCCTCGAAGATCCTGCGCGACATTTATGTACCCATCAAGAGACAGACGCCCTCAGACACGCCTGCCGCCGACGATGAGACCTACGACAAATTCGACAAGGCACCTCTTCACTTCCGCCTCGACGAGAACTCCACAAAGTACTTGGAGACATACCAAGAGGGTATGACTGATGAGTTAAGCTCAGAAGCAAGGCTCGAGGCTGCAAGAGGTGCGTTGAAACAGATGATCAAAAACCTGTTCTACCCTTCGCTGCGCTCCGGCGCCGAGGAAGACGTCACCATGGGCGACGCGCCTGCGTCCAACGGAGAGAATGTCGAGGTGGTTAATATCCCTTTGGCACAGGAGGATGAACTTGCCGATATCCCGGCTGAAATGCGCGAAACCGTCGCTGCCGAGATCGCCGCCTTTAGAGATCGGAGCATCAAGCGAGACTTGGAGCGCCTCAAACGAGAAGAGGAACTGGAAGCCCTTGAGCGACAGCGCAATGGCGCGCCGCGACCCTCAAGGCTGGCATCGCCACCGCCCTCCAGTTCCAATAACATCCCCCTCGGACCGAGGGGCGTCCCCAATGCCCCCTCTGGTCCAAGAGGCCAAAAATCCGAAATGGGTAAAGACTACAATCGATCCGTCAGTTTCGTCAATGGAGGCATCACCAATGGAGGCATAACCTATGATCGGGAAGACGAGGAAGACTCGGCTAGCGATGAAGAGCTACAACAACGCCGTATGGCTAAACAAAAATCAGAGGCGGAGAAGGCCTACCTCGATGCGGAACGACGTTGGCTGAACCGCGAGAAATCACGGACGGCGGCTCTGGAGCGCGAAAAGGGCCGTGACGCCGCCGACGAGGAGAACACCGCTGCCAAGCGTGACGAAGCACTGCACTGGCTCAAAAACTTCGACGACGACGCGGAGATGGCCAGGAAGAAAGAGAGTTACTACAAGGACCGCAGTGCCTGGATTCGTGATCGTGCGGCTTTCAGGGGAAGGGAGAATGCCGCGGATGAGGCTGACCGCCAAGCGGAGTCTCAGGAGCGCTTGAAAGAGGAAGCGGAGCGTGAGCAGGCCAGAGGCATGGCAGACTCATTCCTGGAGAGACAAGCGCAAGAGATGGAACAGCGTCCTACTAACCGAGCCGGCCTCACGGCACCACAGCCCTTCAAGCTGTCTCTCGGTGCAGCAGCCAAGGCCCAAGCCCAGCGCGCAGCGCCGCAGAGGAAGACGATTGCCGAGGTCGAGGGTCTTCTGGAGGATGAAGACGAGGACGCCAGCACGAGACGGCAGCTCGTCCCCATCAAGTTTGAACCCATGGCGGCAGCGGCAATGTCGGACGAAGAGCGGGATCAAGCAGTGCGTGCGTTGGCGCAAGAGATACCCAACGAAAAGGGCGGTCTCTGGGCCTGGGAAATCAAGTGGGACTTCTTGGATGAGGGCGTCATCCGCGAGAAGCTCCGACCGTTTGTGGAGAAGAAGCTGGTCGAGTACCTGGGCGTTCAAGAAGACCTCCTCATCGAAGTCGTGGAAGAACACCTGCGAAAGCATGGCCAGCCTGGAGAATTGGTGGACGAACTGGCAGAGGTATGTCCGTGGGCGCGTGACAGTTGTTGCGTTTGCATACCCTGTTACTGACGATACGATGCAGGCACTTGACGACGAGGCTGAGGCTCTGGTGAAGAAGTTATGGCGAATGGTCATTTTCTTCACGGAGAGCGAGAAGCGCGGTCTCTCTGCGTAGACAGACGTGATGACGATGAGCCAAATGTGCTATACTGTAAAACTAGGGCTGGGGACCAGGCCGTGTGGTGGTCAATCTATTAATGGCGTGCCAATTCATTATCGGGACTCGTATTCCTAAACATCAGATACTTGACGGCCGATGTGTACGTGCCCTAGTACCGCATGTTCACAGACAGGATTTGACGCGTGACCAGGTTTACTATCTACCTAGATGTAAATTGATAAGGGAGAGTGGCGAGACAAGGTACGGCGCAGTAAAAAGCTTCAGCGAGGTAGGCTCGGGAGACTAGCGAGCAGGAAAAAGAGGAGCTTAAGAGACTGCCTGTCCCTTGCCTGGGTGGGTAGGTGGGTAGGTAGGTAGGTACATGTAGGTAGTGAATCTGGAGCAGAGGTGCCCGTCCAATGCAATGGAACATGCAGCCCTGGCCGTGTCAAGACGCTGGCGAGCCTGGGGAAGACAGGGGAAGCTCGGGGGATGCGGGCGTCAGCGACCCGGCTCGACCAAGCTGAGGTCCCCAGACTTGCCGAGGCTATGTACTGCGATCCTCACCTTGCAACCCCAAGCCTCCCAAACGACAACCAGCCTGCCTCACGCCTGCCAACTCGAGTTTCCTGTCGACATAGACCCAAACTCGCAGAAGCATCTCAGCAGCAAATATCCATATGTGCATCCCGGTCTTGCTATAGACAGACGTCAACCCCCTGCCTGCATTGTGTGAGTAAGCTTCGTATTCTCGCGAGAAGCACATTCGCAATGTCTGCTCCCTCTTACACCCGGCTGCCACCAAATCTTTCCTCGCCGCCGCCGCCAGTCAAAGATGTGCTAGTCTCATTTCCCTCACCACACGTCCTACTCGTTCAATTGAACCGTCCTCGACAGCTCAATGCCATTCCGCGTCCGTCGCATTTCGCCTTCGACAAACTGTGGACATGGTATGACGAAGAACCATACCTTCGCTGCGCAATCATCACCGGTAGCGGGCGCGCCTTCAGCGCAGGCGCCGATCTCAAGGAATGGGCCAAACTGAACAGCCCGGCTGAAGCGTCTGCCGGCGGCAAAAGCCCCGAGCATGAAGGCCTGCCGATGGATAAACCAAGTACCCGCTTCTCCCCTGGAGGATTTGGGGGGATAAGCAACCGCAGCGGTGTTAAGCCCATCATCGCCGCCGTCAACGGCATCTGCTTTGGCGGCGGCATGGAGATTGCTCTCAACTGCGATCTCGTTATCGCCTCCGAACACGCGACCTTTTCGCTTCCCGAGGTCACGATAGGTGTCGTGGCACTGGCCGGTGCCCTTCCGAGACTCGCTAGGTCTCTGGGGAAGCAGCGCGCCGCTGAGATGGCACTCAGTGGGAAGAAGTACACTGCCCACGACATGTTGTCCTGGGGGCTTGTGAACGACATTGTGAAGCATGACGACGTGGTCCAGGCTGCGCTGGCTTGGGCGGAGAAGATTGCTGGGAATAGCCCTGATGCCGTCATCGTTACTCGCGAAGCCTTGAAGATGGGCTGGGAGCCGGTAGGGCCTCAACAAAGCGTGGATATCATCAATACGGGGTGGTATGCGCGGATTGAGAAGGGGGACAATATGGTGGAGGGCGTGAAGAGTTTCGTTGAGAGAAGAAAGCCGATGTGGAAGAACAGCAAGCTTTAGGCGCGAGATGCGGACGTGGGAGACGAGACGTGATTCTGGTAGGTGAAAAGGTGTTGCGTTAGTTATTTTTCTCGAGTTTCCCCTGCAGGGCCCTGGACTTTGAACAAAGGACTGGTTTCTGATATATGGCAAGTTAGATATCACTTACTATAAAAAGTCAGTATGATGTCTTAGGAATGCAGTTGAAAAAGAGCTCGCTTTGGATCTTTCTATACTTGCCCTTGCGAGTACAAAATGTCATCGGCTGAATTCTTAGGATGTGATGGATACTCCCAAGACGCCGCAGAAAATCCATCTCAGGTCAGGGTATTGATCCCCCATCCGGGTCTGTTCCAACACAAGAGGCTCTGAACTGCTTTCAGGAGCAGGAGGCGGCATGCATGGCAAACAGCTCGTCGTTCAGAAAGTCCACTGACTTCCGAAAGCGTAGGGAGTGAAAAGGTCATCGTATGCTCTACTTCAGACATGGAAGAAGGTTTTATTATAGGTATGTAAGAAAAAAGGGTGGGGGATACGAAGCATCTGCGAATGGCCATATTCCAGCTCTAGAGTAGTTGTTGCCTTTGTATCAATCCAAAACCCCCAATGTCAATATAGATGATGCATTGTAGCGGCAGAATAGCACCGGACCAGGAAGTATGAAGGTGCGAGTAGAGTTATATCCAATCCTAGGTACATTTACCTAACCCTATTGTCAATCGCACGCTTAGGCACATTGGCGATCTTATCAAGGTTGAGAAATGGACGCCATCTACAGCCGCGCGGCATCTTCAAGTGGTTTTTCGGCCATGAAAAAGTAATGAAGAACAACGACAGTCTCTACAACAGAGAGCTGTATCTAGCGACCTACCGCGGCGCTGGACGAGTGAGAGTAGTCGAGAAAAAAGTGAACCTCCAGATGGACGCCACGGCAGGGCTGCGAACTACAGCTGACAGGTTCGCTGATTGTGCGATACAAAGAATATTGGAGAGTATGTAATGGCGCCCGCGTATGGTAATGAATCCTCTTATAGTCTTCTGACGTGCCTGATCTCGATTTTACTAGCGACTACTCCAACTCAAAGGTAAGAATGTAGACATGAAAGCTCTGGGCCCCTAAGATATAGACTCGACGACGTTGTTCATGTTTGGAGGCCCTTCATTGCGTCTGCAAGGACTGTTGTATCGACGATATCGTTGAGTACATCTCGAGCCATGGCCGTCCTATAGTCTCGCTGAGCTACATATTTATCCTCCTCAACAAGGACATCGATGAGATCTGGTGGATTCCGTGCTGTCCAATGATGAACGGGCCATACTTCTCTGAACAGTGTTGCGTTCGTCTTGACGGCTGACGCCGCTCTTGCGACAACTTCGTCAGGATCACTCGTGAATATGGTTTCGGTCTGGACCAAAGCACGCAGGAATTGTACAATCTCTGCCCGCTTCGCCGGGTTTGCGAGTTTCTCCACCGTAGTCGCCAAGTTATATATCTCGCGGTATGTCGTCTGGTTGTCGCCGAACACAACAGCGTCGGGACCTAATGCTTCAGCGCCCAGCTGCACTGACGGCTCCCACATGGCGATCGCGTGAATCGCCCCTGCCTGAAGCATGCCAGGATACGTTCCTGATCCACAAGGAGTCTGCAAGCATGCTGCACCAGAGACAATGGTGTAATCCGCGGGCTTGAGCCCGACGGTAGCGAGATAGGTCTGCACAAAGTATTCGGATGACGTTCTGGTATATGTCCGAAAACATGTCAGCCTGCTTCTTTACAACCCATAGCCTGGGAACAAATCGTCCACGTCGTAAAGGTCTCTCCTCCGCCCTGTCCCCCGTCACGCATTTTCTTCCTTCTTTTTCACTCGACGTAAATATTACTCACTATAGGCATATTAGCATAGATGCTTCTAGAAATGGCGACTCCAAATAAGAATGCGTTGGGTGTATACGTACCGAGGGAACGGCGCCGATTCGTTTACCCTTCAGATCCGCCAGGGTGTTGATACCGGCCTTTCTGCTTGCTACGATGCGATAGTAAACTTCGGCCGTTGTTATCACGGTTCGAAGGTTTTTGTGTGAGGCATATTGTCTCAGGAGTTGCGTCTCTGAATTCGCTCCTAGATCGACAGTCATGTCGCTCACTAAGCTGGGGATTCCGCCGTTGACGATAGACACAGTCCCATTGTCCAAGCAGAGCACGCGATGTTAGTACGCTGGATGAAAGGGAAAAGGGCTTCCTACGTGCAACCCGGTTCGAGACTTGGCCTCACTCATACTTCGGATGTACATACTAGAGATCGCGCACATCAGTACTGAGCCGCTACGAAACAAAGGGGAGGCCCGAGAAACATGAAAAACAGTCCTCCTCGGGGTGTTTTACCAGAAATCCTCATTGGCGATCTTTTCGGGCGTCCATTCGAGAACGTCAAGGTTGCTGGCCACTTTCAGGGATGCGGCGCTAAGTAAGAGCCCTGCGATGAAGCCGAGATTATGGAAACGACGCATGGCAATGTTAGACGACGACTTGGTGCCTACAATAACCACTTCACGTCTTCAAACAGCGCATCTTGGACTCGAAGATGAGCGATCCAAAAGGCAGACCTCGATCTGGCATTATGATGTACTGGGAGGCCACCATTTTCACGGACTTCGGTATGGTTGCTAGCTAGCTGCCTTCATCGTCAGCCATTGGCAGATACTTCCAAATTAATTATGCTTCGTGTTTCGCTTTTTGCCGACGCCGGTTCTGTAACGGAATGATACACCCCGCATTGTGTTCCAGCTTGATTCAGTAGCACGCGGCAGTATGAGGCAGCCATGTTCAAGCGGCCATACGAACCCGTGCTGTCGCACCAGGCACACCTACCTTGACATCACATTAAGTCTGGCCAACGGTCCTCACAATACTACTAAGCTGCACCAAAAGACCATGGCGCAAAGAATGGCAAAGCTGCGTCTGGTAGCGTGGTGCAGTGAGAATTGATTACCCTAGGTACCTAATTACCAGAGATGAAGAAAACATCAGGCGAGAACCGTGTTTTCATACCTAGTACCATGGTTTATCCGCAGCATCCATCACATCACACCACAGCCAACCACAATGTAGTTTTCAGTTCATGTCAACCCCTTTTCATTCATCTATCATGCTGCAGTCAAATGCAAAGCCCCGGCAAGCCATGGGAGGAACATAGTTGCAAAATTCTGATGCATGCCTCCTCAACCCCAGCGCGGCTGCCGCTCTTTTTATCGTCTCCCAGAACCTCTGTCCAATCAGGGACCTTCTAGACCAACACGCGTGCCCATCCATATGTCGCTGACGTCAGGGAACTCCAGATCCCGACAGGACTTATCGTTGGGGGCACACACGAGACCAAGCTGAGAAAAGCCTGCTTCATGTGATATGACATCAAACGGATGCTACTAAAGCGTGCGCCAGGTTCTGTCCAAGAACCCATACTTGTTTCAGGTGCTATGCGATCCCTCGTTCCACGCCTGGGTGTAAAATCCTCCACAGCTATAGCATCCAGAGCGTGAGACGAGTTCGAGTAGCCGGCAGGCCGGGTAACTCGTTTCGCGGTAAACTAAAAATTATCAACAGAAAATTACCCGATTATTCGATCCTGAACACCGGTGCGAGCCTGGCGATTCGAGTCGGGCTCGCCAGATATTCGCGTAGGATTGGTCCTTTATTGGCCACATTGGGCGCAGTGATGAAACGAAATAGTGCGTGATATAAGAATGAGAAGAGCAAGACCGGAAAGCAAAAAGGTCGGAAACGAGTGTTGAGAAGTTTTTGGTATCGTTCCAATATTCATCAAATTCGTCAAGGTGGTGTCCTCATATGTGATCCCACAGCAATGCCGAGTCAGGACTCTCGATGTGACGGTTGCGCAGCATGTGTTGAGATGGTTTTGTGCTCATCTCCTGTGAACGAATGCCGACACATTTTAGAGTCTTAGGTGTTTCTCCCTCTTTATCAGTCATTCATGGAGTACCCGCGTGGACAACTCAAATCTAGTAAGCCTGGCCCGGCACGGGCTTGCGACCAACCTGTCCATTGGCATTCGGAGGGCCACGATAGCTCATGTCGTTGTTTGGATTCATCGGACTGGGGCCTGCGGGGGCGTGGCGCGGGCCGGGGCCGCTAGGGCTCTGAGGTCGCGGCTGGCCAGCTGGACTCATTGGACGGTTCCCGGCAGGTGAAGCAGGGCGACCAGCGGGACGGCCGTGGGCGGGAGAGTAGGGGCGCATCTGAGCAGGCGACTGGGGTCGTCCAGCCATTGGGCGCATAGGAGACTCGGGGCGACCGTGAGGAGGACCTCGAGGAGGACCACCCTGAGGCGTCATTGGTCTTGGGCCGGTGTGATTGGGTCCGGTGCCTCGAGGACCACGTTGGGGATTAACTGGGGGGCCACCATTTCGAGAGCCGGGACCACCAGCAGGTCGAGGCTTTACAGGACGGGTCGATAAACAGGTTCGGGGAACAACACCTTGCTGAGAACGGTCCAGACGGATGCACAGGGTCTAGTGGCTCGTTAGCAGAGTTCTACATGGCTAATACATATACTTGACTTACCCAGCCATCGTCATATTCGTGGAGGATTCTGACCAGGTGTCCGGCTCGCAGCTCCATCTCGTCGTTCATGGACGGGTGGAAGTCAAGTTGCACACGATGAACCGCAGTAGAAGGAGGACCGCCAGCTTCGGCAATGGCAGCAGCACTCTTAGAAGGACCGGGAGATTGACCAGGAGCGACTGAATTCATGCTGAACTCCGTACCAGTAGGGCTGGGCGGGCCAGCAGGCATCGTAAGGTCTAGAGGAGGGGGAGAGTCAGCTTTCTTGGTCGATGCTTTTCTCGTCAAGGAGGCACCGGCAACAGCGACAGCATCGACGGGAGAGACCGGAGAAACTGGAGAGACAGGGACAGCGGGCATATCCGTGGTGTGAGCCATGCCAACGACATGCTCGGGTGAATCGAAGGGGTTTCGCGGTTGATCGTGGCTGGCCGGCGGACCGTCGCTAGTGGGGGTGATCGATCGTGCAGCATCAGCGAAGGGGTTTTCAGTGTTGATACTATGGCCAGTGGAAGGACGCTCCCATAGACTGGCTCCCTTTGCTGCCTGCTGTGAAGCACCGCCGGTGGCAAGCATCAAGCCAGCACCCTTGCTTGAGCGCCGTTCATTGAAGGTAGGGTTGAACTCGGTGACAGGGCGAAGGCTGAGTCTGGGGGCTGTGGCCGTGGTGCGGGTGGTGTGGACGGAGGCGGTCCGCGTGACTCCACCAACATAGGGGCCACCGCTGCTCTTCTCCTCCTCTTGCTGCTCCTGTCGCTGCTTCTCGAGATCCTTCTTGCGCCTGTTGAAGAGGAAGAAAACAAGCAAAGCAACCACAAGGATGCCACCGAGAACACCGATGACAATGCCGGCGATGGTACCAGCGCTGGAGCTGGAGCTACTGGCGCTAGCAGCCGATGAAGCGCTCGGGCTGGAAGTGATGGCTGCCTCGGTGGCAGCGAGTGTGTTGCTGGAAGCGCTGGCTACGAGAGAGGCAGCAATGGAGGTGCTGGATGCCAGGGCAAGGGTGGAATGGCCACTGAGGTTGACAGAGTGGGAGGTCAGAGACTGGGGCAGGTCGGACGTGTCATCACCCGAGTTGCCCTTAGCACCTGCAGAGTGAGTCGGCGATGGCTCTTGGGTGACTGTGGCATCGGCAGTCGTGGACTGGGTTGACTCGGTGGTCTCTGCGGCGACGCCAATCGTGGTCCAACCGGCAATAGGGCCGTCAAAGTCTGCCGACATGGTTTCGTAGACGGTCTTGTAAATGGTTTCGGGTGATTTCTTCTCCAGCTCCTTATGAGGCAGCCTCGCGTGGAGGTGGTTGTGATGGCGTGCCATTTCAACGGATTGTCCGACCCGACTCGGGATGAATTCTAGGATCTATCTTGGAGGCCGGCTGTTTGGGTACACCCCAAGCGATGCGGGCGTCCTTGAGCGCCAACGCTACAGAAAGTACAACACTTGTGAAGTGAGAACGGTGGCCTCAAGAGACAGGTCCCTGACTGACTACGCAGTGGTCGGCACCGACGGCTAGGCGGGAGGGAGAAAAGACAACAGAGCGTCGAATGAAGGTCGGATTGGTGATTGGGAATGGGCCGAACGGAAAGGCACCGGGCACGCTGTGAATCAATTGAGACCACAGGCAAAGTAGTGAACGACAGATGTGTGAATGCAAGCAAGCCTTGCGGTAAATGAACGGACGAGTGGTCGGCTGAGGTCGGGAGAGGGAGAGCCAACACGCACTCTGGGGGGTGAAGGGACGGCGAGGTGGAGGGTGGAGGAGAGAGAAGACTCGCGAGACAGTTTTGGTGCGCGAGACCTTGGGGAGCGTGAGGGAGCAGCAGCCTGGGGGGAGTGCTAGAGGTAGGGAAGGGAACACACGCCTGCAGGAGGACCCGTAAGGTTGTTCCTTCCCACTAAGGTACCCTCGGTACCTACCTCTACCTGGATGGTGGCGAGCTGTCTGTAGGTACATGTATCCATGTCGGCGGGTATCCCGGGTTACTACAAAGAACCATATGATTGGGCTCCTCTGCTCCGCCTGCGCCCATTCACAATCCACATCAGTCTACTACGACTTAGTGACGGCTCTACTGTACGGATTACCTATATGCCTCTGTCTACTAATGGACATCAGCCAGACGTCACTTGTCTGGTCTTTCTCTCGGTTCTTCAACTGCCTCGCCAGAAGAGAGTAAGGTATTATGATCGCCAATGTGCATAATTGCGAGATGCATGGCTGTCGCTGGCGGCTGGCCTACCCCACCTCCGTTTCTGGCTTCGGCCTCTGTCACAAATCAATCATCATCCGGACACTTCCATACATTTCCATATCTGTGAATATGCGTTCTTTCCCTTGTTATTGGTTTGCACGCCCCGTGAATCTTCTTTCTGGGTCCTTCAGAGTGCATGGCGAACATGGCTTCGCAAACCACAACGGTAAAGGATGATGGCTTGGTATCCCGGCCCGCGCTTTCTCGTTATGGCCTAGCCAGGAACATCCTGCGTCAGCGACTCCATAGTAATCTTACAATAGCCAATCACGTTTGCTTCGTACCTGCATGTAATTAGCCTGCCCCCTTTCCGCTTTCTTGCTTCAGTTTCCTCGACAAGGTCTCGTCACTACATAAACCTTGAGCCTACCGTACCCCAAAGTCACTCTGAATCTTTCTGCTTATTATAATACTAATTAACTTTCTAGTACCCCGTAGGGCTTCTGCGCCTTGTTTGTACTAAACCGAACCTATGGAAACTTGCACAGAGTACTAATGTGTCAAGCTACATGTAAGACCTTTGACATGAAGTAGTAAGCTATTTACATGTATGCATTAAGCTTATTGTGCTCGCGTGTATGCAGATTTATAACGACGTCGCGTCCCCAGAAGTTGCAATCACCATCCAATCGCAATTGGTGAAACACGCCAGATTGCCCATACCTTAGATGTGTAAAGCTGGTACGGATTATGCATGCGCTAGAAACGTGTCACACATGTGAGCATTTCATTATAAGCTTTGAGCGTACAATCAATATGCATGGTTGTCAATTGCGCTCTTCTCACGTGTCTATGCCATCTACAACTTGACCTAATTGTCACACATGTTCGTATTCCATGAGACCAGGACCAGTCCAAGCGACATATGATGAAGTTTTGCCATTTCAAAGCGGAAAACTCCTTTTCTAATTCAATTTGGCGGCTTTAAACTGGTCATCGCTGCCTAAGCAGTACCTAATCCACCACTTTGATCGTTGTGCTGCACATATCCCTTTATCGTTTTCTACCAAACAGCGTAGTGCGTCATCATCAATCTACCACATCAATCTTGGGCATCGTGATATCAGCTCGTCCCGTCAATGTGGTCGTTGTCTCTCAAGCTGCAGAGTGGACTTTTGCGTCCAGAACGTGGTAGGTAGTAGGCACCCAAAGCGGCAGGCTCTTGGAGTCTCTTGGTACGAGATAGGAGAGACATCTCCCATGCTGAAAACACTCGTTCGGTCTCTTGATCGACCTTAGCTTTTGTAGCGTCCGTAATACCGATTGTTGAGAAACCCATCCACAACTACTACCACAATGACCCCTGTCCTGTTTAGTCCCCCTTAACGACATAACCAGAGTTCAGAGGATAGGGGTTGCAAGATTCCAGAGGGCGCATTGCGGAGGCTTGTATGGGTGAACCAACCCATATGGCATGCGCCATCTGGGGCACTAGACTGCCAGCTTTGCTACCGTATTCATGGAAGAACAGATATGTCTTTCTCCGTGCTACAATCTGCCATTCTTTGCGACATCTTGCTTCCGATCTGTCATCCACTTTTTGTCTCCACTACCGCATGCTGAGAGCCTGGTCGCAGAGGTTTTATCCTCGCCCGCCCTGCCGGGGCCATTGGCTGTTACTGCTCTGCCCCTGAGACTGTGTGCCCTGTCCCTGATTCTGGTATGCTTGGAGCTGTTGTAGAGCTGCAAGAACATTAGGGTTGAGATACATACCATTCACGTTTTGCTGCCCAGTAAATTGCGGCGGGGGAGGTGGAAAGGAACCTGGCTGAGCGGCTGTTGGCCAAGCAAAAGGGAATTGGTGATTGCTTGGCTGCTGTAGTGGTGGTGGTGGTGGTAGTTTGCCGTTCGTCTGGAAAGGAAACGTGGGAAATGCTTGCGTAGCATTCGTAGAGACAGAGGAAGTGAACGGAGGAGGGTTATACTGCGGTGGCAGCCGGGCCTGTGCAAAATTCTGCTGTGCTTGAGATCGTTTGCCGCGATGTCCCCCACGGCCACCACGGCCACGTGTGGCTCGGCCTCGAAAATCTCCTCTGCCTCCTCGGTAACCACCGACCGTAGATTCGGTACCGGCATGCGGTGCCTGACCTTGTCCAAACCCAGCTGGCCGAGCCAATGGCCGGTACGGGCCGTCTTCATCTTCCTCGTCATCTTCATATCTCAAACTAGGAGGTCCTGCAGAGAATGGCCCATAGGTAGCATCGGTACGACCACCATTAGCAGCAGCTCCGTCACGCCCGCCACGTGCTCCCCGTTTCTTCGCTTTCTGCTGTCTCTTGAACTCTGCCTCCTTCTCGTCGTCTGAGAATTCCATCTCATCATCGCCAACCTCTTCATCATGCCAGTTGCTGGCATCTGTGCCTTTGTCAACACGAAGCGCTTGCGTCAAGCCAAGCTTTGCCAGCTTCGGCGGGTAGTATATTTTAGTTCCGACTTCCAAGCCCAGCGACTTGATCTCGTCCTCGGTCGCAAAACCTGCCGTATATCGAGGCTCCCGGACGGTTGCAATGATGTCCGCAACGGCAGCGATCACGGTGCGGTCTCGGAGGCAGAGAACTGATCCTGTATCCAGAACCTCATACTCGCCTGAAACGTTGGCTCTAATGACGATCATGTTTGCGACGACATGTTCGATAGATCCCAGCTGGACCATCTCCATTTCAGGTGTAATCTCTACTTGAGGGCGCGGAATGATGTCTTCTGGAAGCTCGTTCTTGGTTCGCACCATAGAGGACCCGTTTCCCTTGCCCTTACCCTCGCACTCTTCGTCGGAACCCACGTCCATTTCCATTAGAATTCGTGCAGTCTCCTCAGCACCCATGATCTGGTAGCCCTTCTCGTCCTCCGAGTCTTCATCGGAGTCACTCGAAGTGCTGGACTCTGATGACGACTCGTATGGCGACGAGTCTTCTTCCCATTCTGGGCCTGCAATGGGGTCATCGTCTCGGGGTGAAATGCCATCTCCGTCCATGATAGGAGAGATAGAGGCAGAAGGCTGGGCATCTGGTTGACTGGGCGAGGGATCCAATCCCCCAAGCATAGCCTCCAAACCAGATGTAAGCGACGGTGGGCTTGGAGACATGTGGCATGTCGTAGCATTCTGATCTCGTGAGGTGGGGTCATTGGTCTCTTGATCGAGTGCCATGTCGTCCTGACCGCTGTCCAGTTGGTTGCCAAAGTTGGATGGATCTGGCATCTTGTCCTGCGAGATGGCTGTGTTGATGGCAACCTCTTTTGCTGCCTGAAGTGGAATGTTGCCTTGACTGGGCACTGGAGATGGCTTCTCAATGTGCGGTACGCTGGATGGAGAGGTCGATGAAGATTGCAATGCAATGGTGCTGGCTGTGCCAGACAGAGTCGTGAGACCGGGAATCTGAAAACCCGACATGACGCAAGGCGAGACTTGTGACTTGGGGGCTAGTCGGGATGCCACTCAAGAGCAACAGACCAAGGCCTCTTTACTTGGTGTGCAGCACTCAGTCAGTGGGAAATGGTGGTGAGGTGCGTTGTCTGGAAGGACCATGAAAGCGTGAAAATTGACCGGAGTCGTGTGGTGCAACGAATCACGATAGGTAGCGTTACAGTCCCAGGGGCCGCCAAAGACCAGTGTAATATAGAACAAATGAAGTCAAGTGAGGTCCATCACATCCGTCTTCAGGATGAAGCATTGATAGTACGTAATTGACAAGATGAACAACACTATGGTGCCTGTATTCATCATCCTCTGCTCACTGGATAGATAGATACCTTGATTTTATTGCCAGCCCTTTTAATCACGGTTTTGCTTTGAAAATTTTGGTGGAGACGGGGCGACTCGACACTGCCAAATCCGGTAATTCAACGTCAACCAAGCTTGAAGTTGTGCTCGTGTCCCTTCTGAAGACGTGCAGCAAATTGGCCTCGGGTACGAACTAGCATAGGTAGCAGCTTATCTCTCTTATCGGCATCCATCTCAAGCTTCAATGTTCCCGTCGGGGCTGTTCTACACCGCTTGCCCCGCTATCTACATACCTACATAGGCACCTAAATTAATAGGTACCTACATGTACGCGAGTGGCATTCCGCTACATATACGGATGTACTGCGTGCTTGATCTTTGCCGCTCCGTCTCCAGTCGTACAGAGAGAGTACACAGAGTCTCCTGTAACACTGCACTGCATCTTGATTGCGTCGGTCAACTGATGAATGCCGCTTGCTGGCATGTCAGTTCTTTGATCACCCGATTCAAGAGTTAAAAGAGACGGGAGGCGAAAGCATTTCTCTCACTACATACCTAATTGATCCACAGGACGTACGCTCTCGCGCTCGTCTCTCTGCCTTGTGAGCTACCTAACCTCTGAAGAAACTGTGGCAGACGCAGACGTCCAAATCCACCTGCACTCCTGGACCCGCCGGCACAATCAATTCGCCCATACTCCCTTTCGACCTCTCTAATCGGCACTATGCCTCCAGTGGCGGATGCTCAACCGCCCGAGCAGTCTATCCAACCGACGGCACCACGCGCAGGGGGAAGGCGGTGTGTGGTCTTGTCAAAGGGTCCTCCGTTGAGAATCTTCCACTGACCATGTGAGCAGACCTCCTTCGCCGTATGCAATCAAGCCCATCTCAGCTTTTTATCTCTTTCTCATTGCAAACTTCGTCTCGGCTCTCTATGCCCCTATTCAGGACTGCGACGAGACCTTCAACTACTGGGAGCCCACTCACTATCTCGCTCATGGATATGGCCTTCAGACTTGGGAGTACTCTCCCGACTTCGCCATCCGGAGCTGGTTCTACCTAGTACTCCATGCCATCGTGGGGAGCTTTCGTAGGCTCTTACCACGCTCCACCAAGGTACTGGCCCATCCGCTGGCTTGTAACGTTCCCATATTGACTCGTTCTGTTCTTCTCGTTTAGGTTGCCGAGTTTTATTTCGTTCGATATTCTCTGGCGTTCCTATGTGCCTTCTGTCAGGTGCTGCTCTTCAGAGTCATCAGCTTCACCCTCAATTCCAGGATTGGCTTATTCTTTGTCATGGCCATGGTCATGTCGCCGGGCAACTTCAATGCAAGCACCGCCTTTCTACCTTCTAGTTTCGCCATGTACATGTCTTTCCTCGGAGCCGCAGCCTTTATGAATTGGCGAGGTGGACTGAAGACTTCTTGGGGCATTTGGTATTTTGCTGTTGGCGGGATCCTAGGGTGGCCGTTCGCTTCGGCCCTCTGTGCCCCGTTCATGGCAGAGGAGGCTATTTTTGCCATCATGAGCGATTCGGAGCGGTTCTGGGAGGCAATGCTTCGTGTTTGTCGCGGGGTCATTGCTGCTCTTCTCCTCCTTGTCAGTTATTCCCCCAAAAGCCCTTTGCAAGCCAGCTGCTGATACCATGTAGCTTGGCGACTCTGCGGTGAATGCTTTCTTCTATCGCAAATTCGAGATCATTCCCTGGAACATCGTTCGTTACAATATATTCTCTTCCACTGGTGGGCCGAATCTTTATGGGACAGAATCTTGGACCTACTATTTTCGCAATCTAGCCATCAATTTCAACGTCTGGTTTGTCCTTGCGCTGCTCTCTTTGCCTCTGTTCCTCATACAGAAGGTGTTTTCGTCCAAGCAGCACAGCTTTCAGTCCGGTCTACGCAGCATTGTGTTTCTAATGCCCTTCTACATGTGGCTGGGCATTTTCACTCTCCAGCCTCATAAAGAAGAGAGATTCATGTACCCTGCTTATCCTTTTCTTGCCCTGAATGCCGCCATGGCATTGCACATAGTGCTATCTGCGTTCGGTGCCTCCAATTCTCAGACTCTCATTGGCAAAATCCCGGCCCGATTGAAACTCTTCGTTGTTGGAGTTATGCTCTTGATATCCCTAGACCTAGGCATCACTCGCATCATCGGAATTTCCACTGGATACTCAGCTCCTCTGAAGCTGTATGAGCCGCTGGGAGCCGGAGTCACTGGCGAGGACGGTGTTGGAGGCCGGGGTGATTTCGTCTGCCTCGGAAAGGAATGGTATCGGTTCCCCACTTCGTACTTCCTCCCACGCGACATGCACGCCAAATTCATCCGATCAGAGTTCCGGGGATTGCTGCCAGGCGAATTCGCCGAGGCCCGTACTGGCTTTGGTCTTTTCCCTGGCACTTGGCTCCCTACGAGTGGGATGAACAACCAAAACCAAGAGGATATGACAAAATATGTCGACATCCGTCAATGCTCCTTCTTGGTTGACACACAATACCCGGAGAGCACAGATGAGCTGCCGGACTTGGAGCCGGACTACATATCCGATAACAACACGTGGAACGTGGTTCGGTGCGAACCAATTTTAGACGCCGGCAGGACCCATTTCTTGTCGAGAGTGCTCTGGGTGCCACAGTCTGACTTGATACCGCCCAAGTACCGGAGAAAATGGGGTCAACATTGCTTGCTCCAGAGAAAACTGTCCAACTCCACCGAGGCGTAAGGTGTACTGACCTTGGAGGCATTGCGCACAGTACTTTTGTTTCGCCGGGGGCCCTTGAAAAGGTCAGTCACATTGACACATCAGTCCTGAAATAAAGCAGGGTTAGGTGATCAGGATTGCGGCTTGACGTGCATCTCACCTGCCCGCCCTGAATGCTGCCCGTCACCAGGATCGGACGAAGCAGGGGCGCCTACGGCTTGAACCGGATCTGCAGGGTAGCTGGGGAATCTCCAGCTTCCTCTTTGGGCCCTACCGATGTGCGTCTAGGATGTCTTCCCCAACTTCACATGGCTTGTCCTCTACGAGAACAAGGTCTATGCAATGTTTTTAATATCGTCCATATCACACGACCGAGTTCCTTCCGGACCTGTGCCTTACAAGTGACCGGCGGTACGAGCGCTTCTCAGAGCAGAATGCAAATAACATTTGGTATTACTCAGATCGTGCCCTCTTTATTCACAGAATGCTGCCAGTTTATGGCCCATGTAACGCAACGCCGACCTTGCCGTGCCGTTTTGGTGCCTGCATGTTTAAGCTTAGATATCTGAGGTCACGTTAGCGAACTCGACTCCTGGATATGCACCTCAGCCGACGTCCCGCAAAGTTGAGCACACGTGATTTGTTGAGTTACGCAAGCTTCAGTTGATTTGGGCAGGAGTGCGCTGGCAACACAACAGCGCTCTGCTTGTCCTGGGGATAGCAGTTATGTAACGTTGTGGCCTGGCCGGAAGCCCGTTCGTAACACTGGCCAAGACTAAGACAGCATCAACGTGCTATGTTGCCTTTGCTTCCGCCGCGATTCCGTCAATGCCGGATGCTCGAATGACGAGACTCGGCGTAAATTATTCCCATCATTATGCGGCACCATCTGTTCTCACCCTGGCCTCCCTTGAAACGTGCCAAATTTGATAAGACAAACGTGTCGTGGATCCACGCATGATGTATCTACGTTAGCACATCTTACATCGGGAAACGGGTGACCAGCCTGTTGTATTGAAAGAAACCCCATCGGTTGATCCTTGACCTCGCAGGCGAGTAGTGTCGCTTATAAGTGATTAGACCCAAGCTCTGCTTTGTATATATAAGTGCTAGCAGTCCCTTCGGATCGTCAGATATGAACATTGAAGGGTACCAGCTCTTAATTTCCCTCGCGTTTCTTTCACCAAAGAGGTCACCATGATTGTGCCTTTGCTGACTTTGGGGTTTGGTCTATTGGCCTCGGGTTTGCCATCCGACTCCTCAAAGGAACAGGTCTGGCCCACCATTGCGCTGACCAATGTGACGAAAGTCGAGATGACAGGACTGAAGGGTAGAAGTGGTATGTATAGAAAGATCCCATGCGAGTTAGTTTTTGACCACATTCCTCAGATATCGTACTGATTTTTTTATAGTAAGTAATGTTTGACCTGTTATATATCAAACTAGTCTTTTGTTTGAAAATCAAGGACGCGGCAGGGGGATCTCGAGAAAAATAACTAACGCAGCACCTTTGTGGCTACCAGATAATGGGACCATTTATGGGGGTTGATTTTCCGGACCCTTCTATCATCTCTGCGAATGGAATCTGGTGGTATGCGAGTTACTTTTTAACTACATTCGAAAACATCGTACTGACTTCTTTGTAGTAGGTGATATCTAACCTGTTATATGCTAGAAAGTAGTCCTTTGTTTTAAAGTCCAGGGCCCATTAGGGGAAACTTGAGAGAAATAACTAACGCTGCAACTTTGCGGCTACCAGACGCTTATGCCACCACGTCCAACGGCAAGAAAATTCCAATCGCCACATCACAGGATACCTTTGTGTCACAAGGGGCGGATCAATTCACGTGGACACTTACTGGCAATGATGCTTTACCTGATGCTGGAGCATGGGCTGACAACAGCCTCGGGATCTGGGCTCCTGACGTTCAAATCAACGATGCCGGGCAATTCGTGATGTACTACACTGCGTGGAAGTTGGGCGGCACGCACTGCATCGGAGTTGCGACGTCAAGCACAGCAACTGGCCCATTCACACCTCGCTCTACGCCCTTGATTTGCAACGATGCCGGTGGTGGGACGATTGATGCATCTGGTTATGATGATGGCACGAATCGATGGATCTTGTGGAAGGTTGACGGTTCAGCACTCGGTGGCGCCACGACCTGTGAGCGGTATGTATTCCATGAAATTGCTCGCGCGAGCTATCATTTGGCCCTACCAATAACATCGTACTAACCTCCCATTGTAGTAAGTACTCTGCCAACCAACATCGTAATACAGCTCTCCGACCTAAAAGCGGGCGCCTTGCAATGGAAGAGTCGTGAAGTCGCTGACGCGTTCTCTTTTCTGACAACCAGACACCCCCGACTCAACAACATACGGTAAGTATCTCTAATGTTAATTTTTCTCGCATTGAGAACAACATCTGATGATCGGAGGCTAATGAACTGAATAGTATGAGAACCCACTGCTACTGAACTTACTGCATGGTAATAATTCCAAAGGACTGCAGGACGCTGATTTTTTCATGTCGCAGTATTCCACCCCTATCATGATCCAACAGATGGCACGAGATGCTGTCACTCTTGTAGGGAGCGCGTACAAGATCTTGGATAACGTGTGAGTCTTCTCTATCCTTCAACGTTTCGCACCCCGCGAGACGGGTCTATATCTCGTCGGTTATGGTATTGACATCTAGTTAAAAACCAGTGGCTACAACAACAATGGCATCGTAGAGGCGCCTGCCCTTTATAAGCTTCCTACTGGCGGATATGTCTTATTCTACAGCGCCCATTGTTACTCGAGCGACAACTACGATATCGAGGCAGCATTCTCTAGCACCGTACGTATCTCACTGTCCTGAAAATGATGATAGCAAGCCACGAGAGATTCTAGAAGCATATATTTTCAAAAACTGACGATTGAGCGGCTGCCACCTACAGATCAACGGAGCATAGTAAGCAGTTCTTACCCACTCTGGCCATCTTGGTCTGTCTATATACAACAAGGGGTACTAACGCCGTCGCTGTAGTACAAACCGCATTATTGTCATGAACACCGCCAACAACTACGGCATCTACGGGCCCGGTGGGCTTGACTTAGATCCTAATGGCCAGTCTGTGGTCTTCCACGGGCGCCTCAATGCTAATGATGGTCACGGTATTCGCGAGCTATTTGCTGGCGATATGCATATTAGCGGAAGTGGTAGTGGCGGGACTGTGACGTATTGAGAGTGCCCAGTCGAGTTGTGAGTCCCGGCTCTGGAGGAGTTGTCTACGGGCATATGTTGGAGCACGATGATGGGAATTTGCCCAGGGCGAAACTCTTATACGACTAGGAGCAAATTTTCTTGAGAGGGACATGGAGAAGGTCATGAAGGTCTTAGTTGCAAAGGCGTTTCTTGCCCCAATCCGCGCATGACGTGAATATGGTATAGAGAGCGGCGGCAAACGTTGAACATCAGCTAGAACAGAATGCTTGTTTGTACTTGAATGCATACATGTCGTTGCAGACCAGTATCCTCAGGTCATACATGTAGTCTCCAGGTGTGTAACATAAGGTAAGGAAGTTCTACAGCCGCCAGCTACCTACACGTACCTACATGTACCTCCGAAGGGTACGGACATGTATTCGGCGCAGGAGTACGCAGGTGCTGGACGTGGCTGGGCACCGGCCGTGATGACATTTGCTGGGTTCCATACACAGGCAAGCAACGAGACTTGTTTTTTAGATAAGGAAAAGCAAAGACGGTTACAACAACCACGAAGGAGATAAAGATAGCCGCAGTGGGAAAAATCAAGGACGAGACAAGGGCTCTTGGCGGCCAGAACCGTCCACCTGATTAAGGCATGATGATTATGGGGTTCGTGGGTGGGGCCGGCGCTGAGTATTGTATCAACAGCGCCAAGCTGCAACACTCGGAGCACCAAGCAGATGAATGTACACCTGCAGGTATCCGGCCCTCAACAGCGTCTGATTCTTGCACCCATCTATACTCTCTACCAAAGAATTCGTCTTGGCCTGCCTCTCGTCATGTCTCCTCCTGATCAGCCCGACAAATTGGCCATGCATGCCGCCGCTCGAGACGGCAAATGTAAGGCTACCACTCGCCATGACCTGCGTACTGAGTGAGCCTTGGAATCA
Organism: Xylariaceae sp. FL1272; assembly: GCA_022432385.1. Taxonomy (NCBI): domain Eukaryota; kingdom Fungi; phylum Ascomycota; class Sordariomycetes; order Xylariales; family Xylariaceae; species Xylariaceae sp. FL1272. Next base: position 1,617,190 of record JAJJXC010000002.1, read on the forward strand.
TCACTGATTGTTTGCATGCCTTAGTGTCTCTGTTTGAGTCTCTACTCAATGTAAGCATCATCGCAGTGTGCCCATGTCCTGCTCAGCCCTGCTTCAACACTGACCCCCATGCAGGTCAATCCCAAGTCAGCCCAGCGAAAGGATGACGATGGTCGTTACCCACTTCACTGGGCGGCTTCTTCCAACCAGCATGCCATGGTGGTTCTCCTGTCCGAGCAGAAGGACTTTGACCCCGATGTCGAAGTGAGCCATCTTGTTCGCCGCGATCCACCTTGACATCGCTAATACTCTCTTCGCTCCAGGACGATAGTGGGTGGACCGCTCTGATGATCGCAGCCAGTATCAAAGACGGCGACGCTGTGGGTGTGTATAAAATGATGCCGTTCCTTTCTTTGATTCGTTATTTTCCAAAATGATCTATACTAAGTTATGTAATAGTAAGTACTCTTGTTTCGATTGAGAACCGGGGCAAGGGGCGGGAAAATATTAAACTGGTCGATTTTAATTCCAGGTGATTACCATTTACAAAGGGGACTAATATGTTGTAATACACCAGGTTGATACTTTACTGCAGCGAGGTGCCAACGCGGATCAGAAGAGTACTATCAAACATCCTTTCCCGCCACGTGAATAGTTGAACCCACCACTAATCGCTTTCTCATCAGATCACAACGGCCAGGTTTGTACCCAGACTACTGCTCTCCGGACGTAACTCTGTACTCAACTCTAGGCATAGACCGCACTACACTTTATTGCGTCCAAGAACAACATCGAGGTGGCCCGCAAGCTCTTCAGCTGCAAGCCTCCGGCTTCTGCCCGAGTTAGGGACAAACGCGGGCAATACCCACTACGGTACGTCTGGAAAGATATCACATGAGTTGTTCTTGACCGTATTCCTGACATTTCTTTATAGTGAGTAACGGAGCTTCCACATGTTAGAACCAGTCATTTGTTTCCAATATCCAGAGCTCCGCATGGGAAATCGCGAGACATGACTAACGCAGCATCTCCCGGGGTAACAGACCGAGCGGCTGCCGTGGGTTCGGTACCAATGGTCAAGTTACTGCTCGAAAACCGTAGCCCGCTGAACGCGACCGACAATGCAGGCTATACGGCCCTGCATCACGCCGTGGCCGAAGGACATGGTGAGCTGCTTATCGCCCTTTTTCGCTGAACTACCAAAGGTTACGACCAGCTAGTCGTTAACACTGGCCTAGGCGACACAGCAGTTTCTCTGCTCAAGGCGGGCGCCGAGACTGACAAGAAAGACTCGGACGGCTTTCTCGCCCTCAATCTTGCGCCGGATAAAGAGGTCCGACATTCCCCCCAAGCCCTTGTCATCTGCTCTGGTGGTGTCGCGTCACACCGTATTCGCACCGCCTACTCCCCCCCCGGCAATTCCATGCATAGAACTAACGGCGGACTCCTAGGTCCGCAAATACATCCAAAGAGAGGCGGAGAACGAGGGCATCGAGCTTTGAACATGGGGCAAAATGGTTACTGCGGGTAAGCAAAACTTGTGCTGCAGGATAGGCAGCCGAAGTATCCTGAAACGCACCCCATCGAAACTATGGCTGAACGACGAGGGATTTATAAAGTTCTCTCTACCAAGTCTCTATACATGGCCTTTACATCTTGTACATCTGCCTTGAGCTCCTCTACCAGCTCGCTTTTCTCACCCAACATTTCTAATGTGGTCTGGTATCTCTCGTTGATCTCTGCCGCCTCCATCTCTAATTCCTCGACTCTCTTCATGGCTGCCTTGGCTGACTCCGAGGCCCGCATCAGCGCCACGATCTCACCCCGTGCGTCATCCCGTTGTGCCGAGATACGCGCTAGTTCCTCACGAGCTGCTACCTTTTCGCTTTCCAGTCGGCGGATGGCCGCACTCATCCTCTCTACGAGCTGTACCGAAGGGCCGGCCGTCATAGTGGACACCGAGGTGATGTCTTGCAGTACATTTTGGGGAGACGCTGATCTCTCCAAACCTTCCATCACGTCATCCCGGTCGGCCGTTTGCACGGGAGGCGAGGTAATGTGGTCGAGGCCACTGCCGACCGACGGGGCTGTGGCGCTGGGAAAATTCTGCAGTGTAGAAAACATGGGAGATCGGATCGGCGGCTGAGCGGAGGGTCGCCTCGCCGAGGACGAAGGTCTATCGCTCGGACTTGGCTCCCCGTTACTAGAAGGGGCCGACGTCTTGCGAAGTCTTGTAGGGTAATTCTGTAGCCCAAGAAAATTATCGCCACTGAAAGTCCGTGTCGGCGCCGTGAAAGGGGAATCCGGGCGGACCTGGTTTCGGAAGGGGGCCGCTACAACCTCGTCCAGCCAGTTGCGTCGGTCACTATCTCCCTCGTCATTCGTCTGCTCCTTTGAAGATGCATGTGATTTGGCTAGGTCGGCTTTAGCCTTAACCAGCGCGGTTTCGGCCTGCTCTGCCCTACTTTTCAGCTGATTAAGCTGTGACTGGTACGAGGCGAGATCCCGTTGCATGTTTGATAACTGAGTGCGCATCTCCTCGAGCTCTGCCTCTTGGCGCTTGACGCGGTTTGCCTTTTCAGCGACGTTAGGGGCAGGTTCGTAGTTGGCTAGTGCAAGATGCAACACAATGACAATGGACTTACCGTCTCACGAGCTTTCCTCCTCATGTCAGACTCTCGGCGAAGTGCCTCGTCTCGCTCTTTTTCTACACTCACAATCCTAGCTCCGAGTGATGCCTCCATGCCCTGCCAGTTGTCACTGGCTATAGAGTACTGCGTTTGCAGAGTCTCGATCTGGCGAAGTAGTTTGGCCTGCGTGTCTCCTATGACACCGGAAGAGGCCTCTTCGGCTTTGGTTCGCAAAGACTCCAGCTTGCTCTCCAACATTCGCACCTCGCCTTTCAACTCCAGTTCGACAGCGCGAGCGCGGTCCGAAGCGCCGTCGGCCTTCTTTTGCGACTCGGCTATCTGCGTCTTGGCACGATCTGCTATCAAGCCTTTCTCAATATCGAGCGCAGCCACCGTGTCCTCGAGGTCTTTGATTCGCTTCTGACCTGCTTGCAAAGCGTGATCATTTGCCTTGGTCGCAAGCGACTTTGCCCTCTCGCACTCGTCTTGCAACAGGCTCTTGAGATCGGCATGGGCCTGATCCTTTGCTTCATTCTCCGCTTTGAGCCTGTCGGCATCCTTCCTCAGCTGAGCTAGTTGAATTTGGGTTCTGTCGTTGGCTTTCTCAAGCTCAAATAATTCCTCAGCTCGCCTACGTAGACTGGCCATTTCAGCTTCGGCTTTGTCGCGCCATATTCTCTGGTCGGTTAGGAGCTTCTCATTATCGGTCAGTTGCGTTCTAAGCTTTTTGATGATGGCGCGATGCTTCTGCTCGGTGACGGCCAGCTTCTGGCCCTCGAGCATCAGCTGAGCGACTTGGCCATCCTTGTCGGCCATCTTCTTCTCCAAACTGCCGCCGGGCGCATTTGAGGCAGCGGACCTCGCATTTTGAGCTGCCTCCTTAGCAAGATACTGGAGTTTGGCTTGCAGGGCATCTACACGTTCGGCGTGATTATGCAGTTCGTCCTGGTGTTGAGCTTGGATGGTCTCAAGTGAAACCTCCAGCTCTGCGATACGCTGCTGGTACAGTTCGGGGGCCACTCCATCAGCCAATAGAGGGCTGGCTGGAGGCTCGGCTAGAGACTCGGGTTCAGGCAGCTTTTGTGGTGCGACTTGGGGCTGTGGGGGCTCGACTACCAACGACGTGGGTAGACTCGTCATGAGCGCAGCCTGGTCATTGTCAGAAGGCTGCGATGCGGCAGAGACAGACTCAGTTGGCAGCAGGTCTAAAACTGCGACTGTAGTCGCAGGAGCAGCTGTAGTCGGCGCATCCTCGATAGACAGACTGGATCGCGGACTTGTAGCGACAGTGGGGCCCGGGGCCCGGGGCGCATCGGAACTGGGGCGCGGGCTAGAGTTGGTAGAAGGGATCTCAGCGCTCTGGCTAGCAGGGGCGGTGGCAACATTGTTTCGGGAGGCTACGGCGCGGGCGAGGCGCTCTTGGAGTCGGTCGTTGGCAGATCGTGAGGGCGTGCTAGACCGTGGGGGAGGAGTGGCAGCGGCAGCAGTAGCTGGTGTGGTAGTGTCCCTAGTGTCCCTGGCGGCTCTCTGGGGATCGTCTTCGGCGAGGATGTTGTCGAGACGAGCCTCTACGCCAGCAACGGCCTGGGACAGAAAGGATCCCCATCTCGAGGAAGACGGTTTCTGAGGGGCGCTCATAGTTCGCGAAACATGGTAGGGAAGAGGAGCAGACGAGGAAGGAGTGTCAGATGGCGGCTGGGGCTAAGGTGAGTGTCGATGGGAAGGATCAGAGGTAAGCATTACGAGACAGCACGCGGCGTGGAAGCTGTGCTTCGGGGACAATTTCTTTGGTTGTCGACAGCTGGATGCATTAGGTACGATACTTGGACAGCTGGGACGACGGTATTGGTGATGGTAATAATGGCAATAATGGCCTTGAATTGCGCGGGTGAGGGAAGGGCGGGAGTCCAACTACACTGCCTTGCATTCGAAACGTCGTGTGGATACTATCTAATTTCCCGAGTTCACCCCCTCCCCCCCATTTTCGAAAGCGTTGATTTTAACAAATATTATAAAACACCACTTTGTTCGTATAACTTCGAATTAACTAAGTATTACGATTTAAACCAAATATTTATATACTTAATTAATAAATATAAATACCCTTTTATTTAGCAATTAAATCGGTAATCGAATAGCCTTCTATTTAGCCAAACGGTATACGATTTTAGCTTTCGAATCCTTTTTATTCAACATTACTAATACTACTTTCAGCGATACTAGCAGTTTTTACTACCTTCAGCGATTCTAGCCGTAGTCACCACTTTTAGCGATTCCAGCGATATACAGCGATTTCAGCGATTTCAGCCGTATATATTACTTTTAATAACACTAGCCGTATTTACCACTTTCAGCGATACCAACGATTCCAATCATAGTTACCACTTTCAGCGATTCTAGCCGTATTCACCACTTTCAGCGATACTAGTTATATATAGCGATTTTACCACTTTTAGCGATTCTAACCGTATATAGCGATTCCAGTCATAGTTACCACCTTTAACGATATAGCGATTTTACTACTTTCAGCGATTCTAGCCGTATATAGCAATTCTAGCTATAGTTACTACCTTTAGTAATACTACGATTTCAGCGATTCTAGCTATATACAGCGATTTTAACAATACTAGCTGTATATAGCACTTTTAGCGATACCAGTTATATTCAGCGATACTAGCCGTATTTACCACCTTTAGCGATATAGCGACTTTAACGACTCCAGCTATATTTACCATTTTTTACGATTCCAGCCGTATATTACGATTTTAGCGATTCTAGCCATATATAGCGACTTTAGCAATACTAGCTATATATAGCACTTTCGGCGATGCTAGTTATATATAGCGATTCTAGCTATAGTCACTACTTTTAGCGATTCCAGCGATTTTAGCGATTCTAACCGTATTTACTACCTTCAGCGATTCAGCGATTCTAGTTATAGTTATTACTTTTAGCGATCCTAGCCGTATACAGCGATTTCAGCGATTTTAGTTATATATACCACTTTTAGCGATCCTAGCCGTATACAGCGATTTCAGCGATTTTAGTCATATATACCACTTTTAGCGATACTAGCTATATATAGCGATTCCAGCCGTATACAGCACTTTTAGCGACTCTAGCCGTATTTACTACCTTCAGCGATTCAGCGATTCCAGTCATAGCCACCACCTTCAGCGATTCCAGCGATTCTAGCAATATACACCACTTTCAGCGATACTAGCTATTTATAGGTAGCGATTCCAGCCGTATATAGCGATTTTAGCCATTATCGCTACCTTTAGCGATTCTAGCCGTATCTGTATCGCTGAAAGTAGTAAATATAGCTAGTATCGCTAAAATCGCTATATATAGCTGGTATCGCTAAAAATAGTATATATAACTAGTATCGCTAAAGTTAGTGTATATAGCTAGAATCGCTAAAATCGCTGTATACGGCTGGAATCGTTAGTATTGCTAAAAGTGGTAAATATGGCTAGAATCGCTAAAATCGCTAAAATCGCTATATATAACTAGTATCGCTAAAGTTGGTATATACGGCTAAAATCGCTAAAATCGCTATATCGCTAAAGGTAGTAACTATAACTAAAATTGCTAAAATCGCTATATATAGCTAGAATCGCTAAAAGTAGTGTTAGTAGTATTAGTAGTATTAAATAAAAAAAGATTCGAAAGCTAAAATCGTATACTGTTTGGTTAAATAAAAAGCTATTTAAATGCTAATTCGATTAATAAATAAAACGCTATTTATATTTATTAACTATGTATATTAATATTTTAATAAAATAGTAATACGTATATTTTTCGAATAAAGTGGTGTTTTATACAGTTGAATGTTGGTTAAAATTAACGCTTTCGAAAATGGAGGGGGTGAACTCGGGAAATTAGATGGTATCCACACGACGTTTCGAATGCAAGGCAGTGTACCTCCTCGGGACTACCTGGGAGGCACTAGGCCCGTCCCAACTCTTGCCACGGCGCAGTGAGACGAGCAGCCGTGCGTTATTGTGTAAGGGACTCGTGCGTGCCCACGTCAAACTCGCCAACTTGAACATGTACATGTAACTGTAGAACACTCTTACTCGATGCAGACCAAGTGCATGCAGTAGGGTATCATGGAGTACATGTGGCCTTTTAGATAGTTCTGCATTCAGCCGCCTGTCTGTAAACTGCCAGTGCATCTCGGGTCAACTTAGCTGAGTATGTTCTCTGCAAGGCACATGGTGTCAGGTACACATGTATGCCAGAGGTACCGTCGACGGACAGCAAGTGAGTACTCCATCCATGTGCTTCCCATGCAGGGGCCTGCGTACATCTTGAAGCGTCAACATGCTCTCACGCAGGATCCCCGATCCCCTCAACTGTGGGAGCGCGACCCGGCCCATTCCTTGACGTCGTCATCACTCGCCCGTCCGCAGCGGCTCCGGCACACCGGCACCGTCGGACTGCGTGTCCACGAAAATGGTGGACCTGGCGAGCTGGGTTGGCACCTTGATCGACCTCCTTACATCCGTACAGATTGAGACAGTGACTACGTGCGGACACATACTTCGCCGGACATCATGTGCAACAGCTGTTGCTCATCGCTGCATGCATGTATCTAGGTCGCTGACACCAACAGCAACATTCGCAATCGAGCTCGGCGCCGACACTTTCTCGATACGACATGTCCGGAGCTAATAAAGTGTACCCACCTAACTCTCGGGATGTTCTCGACTTTATGTCTCTATTTCACCTTGATTTGTTCTCGAGCTTTTCCAATCCCATTCGCCTGGTATTCCTCTCTCCGTGCCGGCGTTGTCTCGTCCCGCTTCATATCCGAACGCAGACGACGATTCCGGGTCCCCAAGTCAACCGGCATCTATCCTCTGCTGCCACAACGCCCTCTCCTTTCCGTGCAAATGGCCACTTTTAGCTTCCCCTACCACCAGCCGCGTGACGGCTTCTGGGGCGACAAGACGTCTACCTTGAATTTCTGTGAAGAGGTCCATTCACGCCCATCACCATCCCCTCGCCGCACTGTCTTGCTGATGTATCCTCTCCCTCGCTAGGACTATGTCATGAGCTATTACTGCGCCGAAGTCTGCAATGCAAGTTCTGTTCTTCAAGCGGGGATTTCTCACTGCGTCTTGTCTGACACGGCTACGTAGACCGTCACCAATGCGCTATTCCTGTGGTTCGGCTATCGGGGCATTAGAGACTGTCTTCGATATGCCCACCCCACCATTTTCTTCGTCACCTTTGTTGGCTATATTATCGTCGGCGTTGGCTCCACGTTGTTCCATGCCACTCTCAAGTGTTCGTAGCTTTGGCCATCGGCCGTCCCTGTGCTAACCTTATCCTCGGTTAGACCCTATGCAGTTATTAGACGAGCTAGCTATGATTTATACGACCTGCTTTGTACGTCAAGACCGCTCAGTCGGAATATCCAAGTCCAAGAGTTAACCCTTCATGTCCATAGATGGTGCATGCTACATTTGCCTACAAGCGGTCGTTCGGATTCTCTTGTGCTTTGGGTTTGGCACTCATGGGACTGGCCTGGTACATCACGGTGTGTATTGCGTACGCCAGTCATGAATATATCACTAGAAGGACTGACCTGCCCCCCAATCGAAGGCAAGGTATTACCAAACAAAAGACCCTCAATTTCGTAAGTCCCATGTACGTGCCCACCCCGTGCTGCTGCTGACTCCCAATCCCAGATCAGGACGCATATGCTCTACTCACGGCGATGGTGGTTTTCTCCAACATGTGGATTATGGAAAAAAGTGTTCGTCCCGCACTGAAGCTTCGAGAGGGAACAAGATCGAAGGAATCGCCTGTGCCTACAACCCAGGCGATCATGGTGCAAATGTGGATTATGGTAGCTACTGGTGAGCTGTTTGAATCGTCGCACGTCGTCCATCATCCCAAGCTGACTCAACCACTTTTTTCTTTCTTTCTATAGGATTGAGCGTATTTCTCGGTGGATTTCTCGTATGGAATCTTGACAACATATTTTGCAATACCATTCGAAGCTGGCGCCATCACCTGGAGCTACCTGTAAGACTGGGTCTAGATGTTCAAGGCTCCCGAAACCCGAACCAACTTGTAGCAACGTTTCATAAGGAGCAATCACTAACCGGAGCTGTTGCAGTGGGCTGTGGTTTTCGAAGGCCATGCTGTGAGTATTTTCGTTTTTAAGATTTCTTCCTGCCCCTACAATGGTTGAGAGGAACAAGTTTTATCCAGACCGACAGCGAGGTGCCTTGCTCGCTTGGATGCGCCACCAAAGATTTAGTTAGAGAACCGAACAACGCTTACTTTAAAAAATTGCAGTGGTGGCACCTAAGTGAGTGACAAAGCGCTCATAATCGTCATTATTATCACATCATTATCAAACCTACTAATGTTTGCACCATTCCCTCTTCACGTCTTAAGTTGACAACATATTGTTAATATTATCTCTCTAACAGTGACCGGCATTGGAGGTACGTTGATCACGCAAGCTACTGTTAGTGTCTAGAGTGCTTACTAAAGTATTCACGGGTGAAAGCATATTTCTAGTACGTTTTATACACTGCAAATAGCACATCATGTGACGGCACAGGGGAGTCTACGGACAGCTGACTATTTGTGCCATTTCTAAGCATTGTATGGCGCATATGGATTCACAGATGTTTGGATGGAGACGAGGCCAAGTTTGAACTGCAATGGACATCAATACTGAGTCTGCCAGGTAAGCATTCAGTTTTTTTTTTCTTTTTCTTCTTTTTGTCCTCTTGGAAGTATTGGCAATTGATCTCGTTGTTCATCCCCTGAGAACCGAAAGCTACACATTGGACCCTAGAAGTAATAACCCCCAATGAAGTAATGACTAAGCCCCACTATATGACAGAAGTTAGACTGCGCGAAGCAACCCGGGCCGACCGTAGGAAGCATCACTGAAGAGTGCGAGCGGATGCATTTGAACGGCTTGTTTCTTATCTCATGGCCTTATGACAAGACTGCTGGATGAGAGATGGTGACACAGTAGATGATCAGAACAGAAGATCAAGGTTGTGGTTGTGAAAACTAGCTGTGGTTGATGGTTGGAGGATAACAATTCCTTATGTTCAAGGGGTAACACTGGCATAGGCCAACAATATCAATAGCAGACCATTTCTATCATGTGGCGTAGATAAATGTAACTTTGGATATAGTAGAGCGACCAAATGCACTGGTGAAGGTCTTGAACAAGTCACAGCTTGCTCGGCCTTTCGATTTTATGGCAAACATGTGTATTTAACGGCTGAGCAAGGTGATCAACAACTGAAATTGCTTTGGCATTTCGAAGATGGTGTTCAGAGACTGAAGTAATGACCCGATCTTTGCAAGCTGCACGATTCGCAACAGTTGCCTCTAGAAGGATCGCTCTACTTCCCGAGATCTGTTTGTTGCCTTAGGGTACAAGAGGTACGCCTTAGGTAATCACCCGAATAGCACCTCCGACGGTACTTAAAGGCACCTAGTATTGCGAGAAATCACCCCGTTGCGCACTGTGACTTGTTGTAGATGTGGGGGCTATCTTTCCAACCCACGAACCCCAACGAACGGCGTGTTGCAGCCGAGGAAATTTGGCATCCTGTCATAGCCCATATGAAGGGTGTTCTCATGTTTCCCAATCGCACAGTGCCCTCCTCTTTCATCGCGACCGAGAACACCGCAGCCAAGCCAGAGGCCCTGTGAGATTGAGCGACCAATACGGTTAGGAGACACGAGACTGAACGAGGGGCTACCTGAGAGCTGAGGTCTTCATATCGCCGGAATAACAATGTCCATCTCGAACGAGGCTTTACAAAAGGTGAGAACATGCTATCTCTCCCACGCCTGTGATATATAACTGACCTAGATGACTAGCTCCTGCGCGAGGTCGAGACGCAGGCTGTGGCCGCACAACAGCAAATCGTGCTTGTGCGCACGCAGCAAGCATCCAAGCAACGCGAGATGCGTATGGCGCAACTAACACGCACTGAATTATCATCGCTGCCTAAGGACACCAACGTCTACGAGGGCAGGGGCAAGATGTAAGACATGGATACCACATTCCGTCACACGTACCCAGCCCTGGCTCAACCTGGCTCCTGTGACGTCTTCACTCCAAAGCGAAGTCTCAACTGACGACTTTTACAGGTTCATATCCCTGCCCGTCGACGCCATGAAGAGCAAGCTAGAGACACAGATCAAGGAGCTGGAAGGCGATGTGGACGGACTCGGCAAGCGACTGCATTATCTCGAGGTGTCACAGAAGAACAGCAAGGACCAGATAGACCGTATGTTACGTGGAGGTGCGTCTTGACCGCCAGCTTGCCATGTAGCCAGATATCTACCGGTGTCGTGTAGACAAACTTCTTTAGGCCGGCTGCCATCGTAGGCAAATACAGAAAGCTGGGCGCAAATTATTACACTCCTTCATCCCCTCAGCCAATACGTCTTGACATAGGAAAACGAGGTGGGGGGTTGGTGGATGGAAATCACAACTGAGTGAAGAAGGGCAGATTGGGTGTAAGGCGTGAAGACCAATGAGGCGTCTCGGCTTTTTACTCCACCATGAGACCTGACATCAGTTGAACAGCCGGGCAATCTGTCGCATTGCATCTACTCCTAATAACTCGCGAGGAACCCTTCGAATTCAGTGTACATCGCGTCACAACGGGCCACTGTCAAGTTTGCCTAATTATAGCACCAACGCAAAGTGAAGATATGTAAGTGCGAGCCTGTAGTTGTAGAGGGCAACGGATGCCACAAATTCTTGCATCATTCGACTCGCCATCCTCGGCCACCCCTCTCCCTCCTCCTTCGGAAGTTTTTTGGCCCCCAAAGTCAGAAGATACCTGGAGAAGTCGGTGGAAGCCTGGTGGCCCAGGGTGTGTCACGAAGCGCCGGAGCCGACCGGGCCGTGTGGCTCCCTAATTGTGCAGAAGTATTGTGACTTGGCCGGCCGGGAGGTGCGTTTTGCTATCTCGAGACCGGTTCGAAATATGAGTGGATGGGCAAAGAAGGAAAGGCTTCGACGAAAGCGAACAATGCAGCGGAGCAGGCACTTGAGGAGATAGCCACCCGTAGTCCCTGCAGCCCTATCACTGGAGTGTCCCATTACCTTACAGGGTCTGTAGGATGGTAATTTGCCATGTGGATAATATGACGTTGCTGACTTACCACATTCAGTAAATGCTCAGCTTTATGTACTTTTTAGTGTTTTTTTATTAAATTTACTTTGTTAATATTTACGTTTAAGCTTTTTTTAAGTTTATTAATTGTAACTTAATATTATAATGTTAGCGTTTTATTTATTATTTATTAAAAATGTTTAAACTTAATTAAAAAAGTAAATAAAATATATTTTTGACTTTTAAATTTTAACCGTTAATAAATTATTTAAAGCTATTTAAAAAGTTTAAAATTTAAATATATTATATATTAACGTAGTATAAATTTGAAAACTATATAAAAAAAACAATTTAACAAAATGTATAAAAAGCTTATTTTAAATATTTTAAAACAAAAATTTGCTAGCACTAGTTACGATATGCGCCTTAGTTACCTGGCACTACTAGGTAGCCTGTATAGATTAGATAAAAAGTATGTACTACTTTAAATAGTGCACCAGTTTAGCTAGTCCCTACCACTTGATTTCTTTTTTCATTTTATTAATATTATATATAATAATATGTTATTTAAAGTTTTGCTTTTATTTACGGCCTTATTATAATTTAATAAAGATTTGTTAATTTTATTGCGTTAATAAAGTTAACGTTATTTTTAATTTTAATATAAACTTTAAAAATTTTAGTATTAAAAATTAGCGCTAAGTATTTTTAGTTTTAAGTCTTGAAAAAGTTTTTATACCTCGAGGCACTACTTTTTAAATTTTTAGATTTTAAAGTTTTACAAGCGCTACCGTATTTTTAAGCACTTTTGCTTACTTTTTTTATACTTGTTTTCAAAATTTTAAAACGACTTCAATGTTTTTAAATGTTTCTAATTTAAATTCCCGAATTTTAATACTTTTAAAAGCTTTTATATTTAATAAGGCTATTACTTTTTTTGTAAGCCTTTACCGTAAAGCACTTTTTTTATTATAAATAACGTTAACTTTATTTATATAATTATTACTTAAATATAAAGCGTTATTTAAGCCGTTATATAAACTTTTTACGATATTTTTAACGTTAAATTTTAGTATAAAATAAATATTTTTTAAAGCGAGTTAACCGTTTTTAACGTAGTTTAAGCCACTTGCTGCCTTTATGCCGTATTTCTAGACCTTCCGACTTTTTCCGGCTTTGCTAATTACGAAGTTTAAAAGCTTTTTTTTTAATAAAAAAACTAAATATCGATAGCGACGCTTTAAGCGGCTTCGGCAAAGCTACTTTTATATACGTTTATAAAAAGCTTAACCTTAGCGTTTAAAAAATAGTCCGCTTATAAATCGCCTATATAGCTTTTGATTAATAAGACTATAATAATTTTTTTATTATTTTTAATTATATATACGATAATTTTAATTAAGCTTTACGTATTAATAAAACATTAAGATTTTTCATTATAAAAAACGACGATTTATTACGTGCTTTTTTTATTATTTAAAAAAAAATTAAAAAGCTAGCAACGTTAATTATTTTAATATATAACGTATTTAAAATTTCCGCACTATATTTTTACTACGTTTTACCGCTAAAATTAACGATTATGAAAGCTTTTTAATTATATATAACGATTTTATCTCTTTTTTAATAAAACTTAATAATCGTAACGGCAATAATAACAAAACTTTTTAAATTTTTTTTAAAAGCTTTAAAATATTTTTAACAAACTATTGAATGTTATGTTTATATAATTAAACGCAGTTTAAAAATATAATAATTACAACGTTTATTTTAATTTGATTAAAACTTTTAATATTAAATTTAAACACCGTTAGCATTTTCGATTAACTTGTAATATTATTTCCGTCGGCTTTTAAACACTTATTAATACATACCCGCTTTAAAACATTATTAAAAACGTTAAACACGTTATAACCGAAATAAATATATAAAATATAATACTGTTAGTTATTAAACGCGGTAATATTTTCTTTTTTTTATAAAGCCAGTAAATGCGCGTTAATAGCTAATAAAACCTTTAACGGCTTCTTAATACTTAGTGAAAACGATAAAAACTATTTAAATTATAATTATTAAGCAAAAAAAAGCAATATAAACGGCGTTAATACGGCTTAAATATTTAATTTCCGCTGTTTAAAGCTAAAATACTAAAAAGCCAGAAATCGCGTTTTTTAATAATAAACGTAACCTGGAACTAATAACGTTTTTTTTTTAAAAAGTAATTACGATATGTTTTTTAGCCACTTAGTACTACTAAGTAGCCTATATAAATTAAATAAGCAAATTAAATCAAAAATATGCACTACTTTAAATAATGCACTAGTTTAGCTAGTCTTTACTATTTAACTTCTTTTTTTTATATTAATATTATATATAATAACATGTTATCTAAAGCTTTACCTTTATTTACGGCCTTATTATAACTGTTATACTTTTAGTTATATTGTTTTATTTTAATTATTAAACCTGATTTTTAATTTAAAAATAGAATATAAAAATTAAGGTTTAAGTAAAAAATTAAAAATTTTAATTTAACCGAGGTTTATATTTTACGGTATCGCGTTTAATTAAAATTTAAATAACGCTTAAAATTAAATAAAAAAATATGTTTAAACTTAAACGTTATTTAAATTTTAATTAATTATAATGTTATAAAATATAAGCTTTAATTAAAGTAAAAATAGTATAATTATATATTTAAACGTTAATTTCTATATTTTATTTTTAAATTATAACTTTAAAAATAAAGAAAATAAAACGGGGATATAACGTAATTATCGTGTTAAATTATAATTTAAAGCATTTAAAATAAATAAAAAGCTTTATTTATATTATTAAATAATAAAATAAATTAAAAGATTTAATCGGGAATATATTTTATAGGCCAATTTATGTAAAAATGGTACAATTTATACAATAGAACCTATTTTGGTTAATAGTGGCAAGATATTATCTACATGGCAAATTACCATCCTGTAAACCTGTATTATTAACAACAAGGTTGTGATTTTAATGACTAATCAGCCAATCACCCTGGTGATTAAGACTGACTAAAATTTTTTTTATCAATTTTAATAACCAATCAGTCACTAAGTTAATTATTATAAGGCCCCGCTAAACGGTACTAGGCCCTAAATTTTAAGGCCTATAACACCTCTTTTAGCCATTACAGCCACACTTTAGCCAGGCTTTACAGCGATAACAAGGCCTACAGCGATAAGGCTTTACAGCAACTCTAGCACCTCTAGCACCTCCAGCACCTCTAGTACCCCCTATAGCTACACTTTAGCCACACCGGGACCGCTAAGGCCTTTATACGCAGTTTAGTACGCTATCGCGCACTTTACCGCGCTTTACGGCCTCGAAGTCCCTTAATTAACTAAGCTATATATTTATAATGCGTAAACCACTATTAAATAGCCTTTATACGCGCTTTAGTTCGCTATCGCTTACTTTAACGTACTTTACGGCTTTTTAAACTTGTTTATAATATTAATTAAGTTATATATTTATAGTACGTAAACTATTGTTAAATAGCTTCCGTACGCGCTTTGGTTCGCTATTGCTTATTTTAACGCGTTTTATAGCTTTTTAAACTTGTTTATAACTAATGTAACTAAAATATAGCTATGAAAAATGCTAGAAATACCGAAAACGTTATAGGCCTTATCGCTATAAAGCTTGTTATTATTATAAAGTTTTATTGCTATAAAACTTATTATTATTATAAAGCTTTATTATTATAAAGCTTGTTATTATTATAAAGCTTATTATTATTATAAGGCTTTATTGCTATATTACGTGCTTTTTTATTATAAGCTAATACTATAGCTAATTAAAAGCTAGTATTTTTAAAACAAAAAAAAATAACCTATATTGCAAAACCTGCCCTATGTATCCTGCTTGTTTAAAAAACTTTTTAATCCACATTAGCTTTTCAACGGTTTTAACGGCTTAAAAAGCTTAAAAACGACTAAAGCCTTTTTGCTACGTTAACTATATTAGGCATAGCTTGCTATATACGCGGCTTTTTAATTAGTTGCACCTATTTTCATTAGTAAACTTTTAGACCTATATCGTTTTTGCGATCAGATTTAAACAAAGCCCCCAAATTAAAATTTGGGCATATAATTAATTAAAAAAATTAAAATTAATTAATAAAAAAACGGGGTTATTTTAAAATAACTACGAAAAAATATAATAAATATTAATATTTTTAATATTATAATAATTTAATTTTTACCGAATTTATTATTATATATAGATTTATACGGCTATTTTAATATACGGTATATTTTTATATATAATATATAATAACATAACATATGGTTAATTTAAACATATAGTTAATTCGGATATTTTTTAAAATATAATTATATTTATATATTTAAACGCGTTTTTTTAACAATTTAATATGTAGTTTATATTTAAAAAAGCTAAAATTATTTTAACGATTTATACGATTTAAAAAAACCTGCGTTTTTTTATTTATAAAGCTGTTTAATATTATTAAATCTTTTTTTTAATTTTATATAACCGATTTGAAAATAAAATGCGCTTACAAACAAAAATCCGTTTTTTTAAAACAAAACTTACCGAAACCGAAAAACAAATTATTATCGATAAAATAATAAACTTAAATTCGTAAGCGTTTTTTTTTCGGCTTCGATATATAAAAAAAATAGCTAATATATTTTTATACAAACGTAACGCGTTTTTAATCAGCGTTAATTAAGCTTTTAGCTTTATACGCCGTTATTTTAAACTAAAAACGCGTTTTAATCGTAAAATCGATTATTAAAAAGCTTTTTATAAAAGTTTTAACGTATATTGTAAATAGTTTAAAATAATAACGAAAATAATCGTAACGTATAATATTTAAAATAATAATATTTATAATTTTAATAAAACGAAATTTATAATAAACGTAATAAAATCGGGTATAATTATAATTAATATTATATAACGTATAAAACTTTATTAAATATAATAAAAAAATTAAAAATAATTTATAACTATTTAAACTATTAATATTAATAGTTTTATTATATTATTTTATATTATTTTAATAAAAAAAAACTTATTTTATATTATAAACGCGTATTAATTTTTTATTTTTTAATTAATAAATTATAATTATAAATAATAATTAAATAATTAATAAAAAAAGTTTAAATTAAATATAATATTTTAATCTTTATATTAAAAAACGTTTAAAAAATATAAAACGCTTTTTTATTTTAAACAGTTATAAAAATTATTATTTATTAAAATTTAACAAATATTTTAAGTTTATCGGCGTTATTTTATTTTATATATTTATTTATTTATCTTATAAGTTTTAGCTTTTAAATATTTTTTGTTTTGCCGTTTTTAAAAAAACGTATAGTCGGTTTATTAAAGATTTAATACGTTATTATTAAATTTACGTTATAAAAAATTTTTTTTTACGCGGCTTTTATATCGCGTTTAAAAAAGCTTTTTTGTTTAAAAACGTAAAATTAAGTTTTAAAGCCGTTAAACTTATATTTTTAAAACCCGAAAATATAATTTCGGCGTTAAATATTAATTATATTATTAAAACGCCGTTATTAAAGCCCGAATTATTTACTATTTTTTAAGTTTCTAAAATATTTATTATTATTAAAAAAGCTATTTTTTAATTTATTTATATTAAAAACAAAACTTTTAAATATTAAAATAGCTTTTTTATATTAATTATCGATATATATAACTAGTTTTTTAAAACTATATATAAATTAATACATAGTATTACGATTTTAAAAAAAAAATAACTAAGTTTTAAAATATTAACTATGTATTTTTTAAACGTTAAAAAATAAAAAACAAGCGTTTATAATATAGAAAATTATTTATTATAATTAAAAGTAATACTTTTTAAGTTAAAAAAAATAGTAATAAAATAATCGAAAAAAAAATAAAAATAATCGTTTTATAAAAAAAACTTATAACAGTTTATAACGTTATAATATATATAGTAATATTAAATATAATACGCAAACTTATTAAATAAATATAAATAGTGTTAAATAGGCTCTATATACACTAATAAGCAAATATAAATAACTATACGATTAATTTATTTATATCTATCTTCTAAAAAAAGAAATCCCGGAAAGGATTTTATATAAAGTATATAAGCCTCCGTATAGGATATCCGACGTACGTATAACTTACTTACGTCGGCTATCCCGTAACCGTTATACGTAATACTCACTTACGTTAATTATTTTTTACCCGACGTATATATTATATATGTATTATTTATTTATATTATACGTACTATTTACTTACGACGGTTATTTAGTATTTATTTTGTTTTTATTTATATAAAACAATTGTTTTTTTATATTAAGTAAAAAGCTTTTTACGTAATAATAATTAAATATTAATACCTTTTTTTTTACGTAAAATAGCTGCTTTTTTTAATATTCCGTACGTTATATATTAATAATTATTTGTTAAAATAATTATATATATATTATACGTTTAATTTTTTATCGTTTAAACTATTATTATAATTATAAACTGCTGTAAATTATATTACTAATAATTTAATTATTTTATACGTAATAAAAATACTATAAATATAAAATAATATAACTATTATTAAATTAGAGTTTTTATATATAATATTAAAAGCTTTTATATAATTAAAATTCTTTTTTTTTTTTATACGTTATTATTTTATTTTGTTTTTATTGTTTTAAATTCTATACAATTTTATAATAATACTTTTTTATCCCGCTTTTTTTATTATTATATAAAATAGCTGCTTTTTTTAATTAAAGCTTTAGCTTTTTAAATCTAAACAATTTTGTTTTTATCGCCGTTATTGCTAGCTAGCTTTTTATTCTTTTTGCTAAAGGTTTTGCTATTTTAGTTAATACGTTTATTGTATTTTAGCCGAATTTTTTAAACTTTATAATTAACAAAGTTTAAATTATTAAACAATAATATTTTAGCTTATTTTAAATCGTTATTATCGGGCTTTAAACTTATTAAATTACCGGTGTTTTTAACGTTAATAATATTATAACTTAGTATTATTTAATTTTAAATATATATAGTTTTATACATAATATAGCTATTAACGTATATAATTATACAAACTTTTATTTTTATTTTTATTTATTTATATAATAAAACTAAAAACGCGTTTTTTACGCAATACCGTTTTAAAATATTAATATTTTATACGTTTTAAAGCTTATTAATATATAAAAAAATTATGCCTATATATTACGTCGTAATTTATATTTTTACGGTATAATAATATAGTTTTATAATATTATTTTTATAATTAAGCCGTATAACGCTTACTAGCGTTATATTATTATAATAATAATAACTAGCTATTATACCGGTATTTTATATAAATAATACATATATATTTTAAGCTTTTTTAATAATTTATACGTTAATTATATTTACTATTTTTATATTGCTTATTATATTTATTATATATAAAATAGTTAGCGTTAAAATAGTTTGTTTTCGGTAAATAATATAAAATAAAAAATAAATAATACGATATTTTTATTTTTATAATTATAAATTAAATTCTTTTTTTTGTTTTAAATTAATGTTTTAAAAATGTAATATTAAACATATAGTTGTATTTTATATAATAAGATAATAATTTTTTATACTATTTAAAAAAAAAAATAAAAAATTAATATAGTACGAAAAAAAATACGTAAAAAAAAATAAAATACGAATTTATTATTATTAATTTAACCGATTAACAAATATCTCGATTTATATAATAAATTAATTAAACGTAATTAATTATATAAATATTTAATTAGGTTTTTTTTTCGTAAACATGTTTAATAAATTGTTTTTGCTATTAATTTATTATATTCTTAAAATTTTACGATTTTCGTACGCTTTACGCAGCGATATTACGTTAATTATTAACCGTTTTTCGGTAATCGTTCTTAATTTTATAAAGTATTTATATAATAAACGTAAATCAAAACAAATAACTATTAAGATTTAATTTAATTAAAATATATAAATAATTTATTATAATATCGTATTAAAAGCAATAACGTAATTAAAACTAGTTATTATACCGTATAATTTATTTATAAATACGTTTTTCGTAATTTTTTTATATTTTAAAAGGTTTTAATATATAATATTTCCGTAGATTTTAAAACTGTTGTTTGTATATATTTTTTGAACTAATACGACTAAAAAACTAAATTGCGATAAAAAATCCGCGTTATTTATAAAAAATCCGTCGGTAAAAATAAAATTAAATAAAATAAACCGTAAGCCGTATGATAAATTCTTTATTTATTATTTTAATTATATGTTTAATACTTTAATATATTTATTTTTTAGTTTTGTAATTTATATTACGATAAAAAAATCGTACGCCGTTTTAAGCTAGCATATTAATACGATATATGTTTTTTTTACGCGTTACGTTATATAGTTTTATAGCGTTATATAAATAATTAAATTAATTTTTAATAATTACGATATTTAGCTTTTTTATATAAAAAAAAAATGTTTTCATTTTTAAATAAAATACGGCCGCCGTTAAATTTTATAATAACGTTTTATATAAACGTAATTTTTAGCTTTATACAAAATTTTACTTTTTTTAATTTTCGTTTTTTTAATTCCGAAAATTTTAATATAATAAAGTTAAATATATCGTTAGTTTATAACGTAATAATACTAAAACCGTTAAGTTTTTTTTTAGTTAAAAACAAATATAAATCGTATATTAAAATATATATTTCGAGCTTTTTATAATAATATATATAATACGTTTTATATTAATATAGGCCTATCTTGATTAAGCTATATAAAAGCCGTATAATATACAGTAAAATATTTATTAAATATTTATTCCGAATTTTTTTTAAAAGTTATACGTAAATAACTCGAATTAATTTATTCGTTATTTATATATATATTTATATAATATTTTTTAATTTATTTTTTACTTCGTACAATTAAATTAATATAAAGTTTAAAACTAATATAAAACGTTAATTATTTTATTAAATCGTTAAAAATTAAATAAAAAATATTTTATTTTTTTTATTTTTATATTTTTATATAACTATTTTAAATTTTTTATATAAAACGGTTATTTTCTTTATAACTTTTTTTATTAAATATATATTAAAAATACGAAAAGTTTTTAATATATTATCGAAATATTATATAATAATAAATACGCTTTACGTTAATAAATTATTAATCTTTTTTATATCCGATTTTTTAAATAGTTTATTAAACGTATTAATTTTTTTATTTTAATAAAATTATATTATAAAAATAAAATCTAACTTTTTTTTTAATAAAAAATACTTATATAATAAAATATTTTTTAAACGTTTTTGTTTACGTTTTAACGGATTAAAAACTTATTATAATTTTTAAAATATAATTTTTAGCAAAATATTTTATTATATAATAAATATTTTAAGTTTTATATTATTATATAACGGTTGATAATACGGTTTAACTTATATATAACGAAATTTTTAACTATTATTTAAAATTACGTTTTATTTTTCGATTATTACGACTTTAAATAGTTTTTTTTTAGCCGTTTTTTTCGTATTATATAAATATTTTCGATTATAAAAAAAGCTAAAAAACATTATACGATAGGCCGTTTTATATATTTATTATACGATTAACGTTTATTTTTATATATTTTTTCTAAATTGTTTTCGTAGCTTTTTAAATTGTTTTTACTTTTTATATAATATTTAAAAAAAAGAAAAATCTGTCGCAATTTTAAAATAAGCTGTAAAAATTAATAAAATAAATATTAAATTATTTAAACTAACCGTATTATTTAAAGCTTTTACCGCGATTTATAAAATCGTATAGTCGTTTATTATATTTAAAAATTTTTTATATAAAATATTAAACGTATAACGAAATAGCTTATATGTTTATTTAATTTTTTTAATATTTTAATAAGCTTTAACCGGGATTTTTTATATAAAAACTTTATTAATTACGTATTATTCCAAAATTCTTTAAATAAAAAGTTTTTATTAATATTATATATAATTATATTTAATAGTTTTTAATATATATAAATTTAGTATTAATATAGGGCGTTTTAAATATTTTACGTAAAATTTTTTTTTTAAAAACGTAACGGCTTAAAATCCGTTTTAGCGTTAATTACGTATAATATAAGCTTGCCGTTAATATATACAACGTTAATAACTATTTCGTAATTAAAAAATAAGTCGTTTTTAATCGAAAACTTGAATTTTTAAGGTATTATTACGTATAATTAGCAATAATAGCAAACTTGCTTAATTTTATTAAAAACTTTTAAAAAAAACGTCGTAGCCTACTTTTATTAATAAGTATAAAGTTTTTTTATACGTTAGTAATTTATTTTTTTATATATTTGCTATAGTTTTATTTCCGTAAAATATAAAGCTTATTTTACGTAACCGAAATAAAAGAATTTATAGCTTTATTTTTTAACTATAGTATATAATTTGCCGTTTTATATAATTTTATTTAATAAATTATTATAATACGTTTTTTATCGATTTATATTATATAACGAAAATAAAAAAAGCGTAAAAGCGTCGAAAATAAAAAATCGAATTAAATTAATTAGCGTATTAATTTTGATTTTTTTAATCGATGTTATATTTTTAGTTTTTTTAAATCGTATAAAAGTTTTTTTAAAAGTTTATTCGATTTTTATTTCCGAAAATTTTTATATATATATTAATATTTACGATTTGCTAATAATCGATATTTATATAGCTTTTATATTTTAAAAAATACTTTAATAAATATTTTCGTATAGGTTTTTTAATATAAAAACCGATATATTATATAATTTTATATTATTATATAAAAAATTATTAAATTTTAAAATATTTTTCCGGGTTATTTAATATATATATAATTAGTTTATTATATAGTACGATATTTTAGTTTTTTATTTTTTATAGGCTTTTTTTTTTCGTTTTTTTTATATAGTTAATTGTTTTTATTTTTTGTTTTAAAATATTTTTTAAACTTAACGACGTAAATATCGACCTTTTTATTTTATATACCGCTATATTTAACGAAATATTATTTTATATAAATAATTTTTTTTTTAGAATATTTTATAAATTAATAATCCGGTTTAAAATATATAAAACATTTTTTATTTATATAATTAAATAAACGTTAAAATTTTAAACCGCGAAAATTATATAAACTATAATATATATAGCTATAGAATGATTTTTTATTACGTTATTTTTATATATAATTATTACTATATTTTTTATTATTATAATATATAAAAAAAATTTTGTTTTATATAAATTATAGCTTGTTTTTTTATTATACCGAAATTTATATTACGGTATAAAAATCTAAAAATAAGCTTTTATATAAGTTTTTTTATATTAATTAACGCTTGTTTAAATTTGGGTACGCCGTTATATATTTATATAATAACTAAATATAGTTGAACTTTTTTTTAAAAATTTAGTTTAAAAGCGTATTATATAATATAAAAAGTTTTAAAAAGCTGTTTTAATATTTTCGGTTTTATTAATGCTAAATTATTTTATATAATTTATTAAAAATTCGTTATAGTTTATTTGTTTTAATATTAAATATAGTTTATTTTTGTATTACAATATACGTTAAACGTATTATATATTTTTTTTACGTTATTTTTAAGCTAATATTAGTTTAAAAATACGATTTAATAAAGCTTAAAAAATTAAAAAAAAAAACCGCGTAGTAATAATTTTTTTTAATTTTTAAAACTTAATATAACTATATAAACTAACGTATTTTATTTAATAATATATTATATAATAAGTTAATAAAGTTTAAAAAGCTTTTTTATAATTTTCAAAAAGCTATAAACTTATATAAATCGATTTAGCTGTTTATAAT
The DNA here is from genome assembly GCA_022432385.1 of Xylariaceae sp. FL1272. Taxonomy (NCBI): domain Eukaryota; kingdom Fungi; phylum Ascomycota; class Sordariomycetes; order Xylariales; family Xylariaceae; species Xylariaceae sp. FL1272. The sequence continues at coordinate 1,640,867 of JAJJXC010000002.1, forward strand.
ATTATATTTTAATACGATAAAATTCCGTAATATATATTAAAATAAGGTTTACTATATAATAAAAATAGTCGGAAAGTTTAAAATTATTTATACAGTTAGTTTTTTTATAATAATTTTTCGATAGTTTATTAAATATCCGGTTTAAATAATTTTTAAAATCGTAATAATTAAATTATACGAAGTTTTTAGTAATAAATATCGGCTATTATTTATTTATTTTATATAAATTTAATTAATTTCACGTTTAAAGTACTATTTTCGAATTATATTTTTTTAGTTTATTAATCGTATAAAAATAGCTGTTTTTACGGTTTATATAAACTTATTAAATTAAAGTTCCGTTTAATTTTTAAAGTTTTTTTAAATAAAAAAAACAAATAATCCCTTATTATATAAGTTTATTTATATAATAATACGTAATAAGCTATATATATTATTATAAACTTATTAAATAAGTTATTGAATAATTTAAAATTATTATTGTTTTTTTTATTTGCTTAGTACGAAATATTTTTTAACGGTATTTTTATTAAAGCGTATTATAAAACTATTTCAGCTTATAAAACCGATTGCTCGAACGAAATTTAAGATTTGTTTTTTAATTATCGTATAGATTTTATTATATAAATCGGTTTATTATTTTTTTAAATATAACTCGAAGCAAATTTTTTTAAGTTTTTTTTGTATAATTTGCTTAAACCGGAAATATAAAGCAAAAATAAAACAAAAACGCAAAATCGTATTATTATAATTTTCGATTAACTGTTTTTTTTCGTTTTTATTAATTTATAATTGTTTTATAATTATTAATTAATATTAAATAAACTTTATACGTATTAATAAACAAATATAAATAACTATACGATTAATTTATTTATATTTATTTTTTAAAAAAAGAAATCTTAAAAAAAAATTTATATAAATATATAAGCCTCTATATAAAATATCCGACGTACGTATAACTTACTTACGTCGGCTATTTTATAATCGTTATACGTAATATTTACTTACGCCGGTTATTTTTTACTTAACGTACGTACTATATACGTGCTATTTATTTATATTATATATGCTATTTATTTACGACGGCTATCTAGTATCTGCTTTGTTTTTGCTTATATAAAGCAATTGTTTTTTTATATTAAATAAAAGGCCTTTTACGTAATAATGGTTAAACAAATAGCAATACTAGAAAAAATTCCGACTAATTTTAATTAATTTTAATATATTATAGTTAATTTATTATAATTATAATATAATTATATTTCAAAAAATATCCGAATTAACCGTATATTTAAATTAACTGTATATTACGTTATTAAAAATTAAAATATTTCTTAATAATATTCAAATAAATTAAAAAAAATTACTTTATTATAATATAAATAAAATGCTATTTAATGCATATTTTTAGTTTTTATTAAAAACTGGATTTTATATTAGTTTTTTTTACTTAATTATTAAAAATTCGGTAAAAATCAGGTGATTTTTTAATCACTAATTAGTTATTAAAAACTAACTAACTTTAGTCTTAATTAGTTAATAAGGTGATTAAAACTAAAAAATCTGACTGACTAATTAGTCACTAAAGACTAAGGATTTTTTCACAACCCTGATTAACGACCAGCGCACTTATCTCAGGTGGCCTTAAACCAGAAGGTCTGTATATATGTACCTACTTAGCCACACTACTACTTAATTAATTACAATTTCTTTTTACTTACTTAAAACATATACGGATTTTAGTTTAAAAATAGGCTGTCGAAAATTACGTTTATTTGTAAAACTAAAAATTAACATTTCGACTATAATTAATAAATATTACGTTAAATTTAAAATTTTAAATTATATATAATATATTATAGCATAATTTACGTTATATTATTTTTTATATATTAATTATTGCTATAATTATTATATTATTTTACAAAAATAAATTTCCGGTTATAAAATTTATTTGCTTTTTTATTATTGTTTTCACGTTTATTTTTCATATTTATAAATATTACATATATAATGCTAATATTTAATCTTTTCTTTAAATTAAGCGATTTTTTAAATATTTTAACGTCGATATTAAATTTTAATATAAAGTTTACCGATAAAAAAAAATAAAAATAATTCAGATATTATAATTAATAATAATAAATAGTTATATAATTTAAAAGTAACGTTTATAATTAAAAAACTTTAAATATAAAATCGAAATAAAAGCTATACGTTTTAGCGTTTTTTAAAAAGTTAGCTTTTTTTTTAGAAAATTAATAACAATTTATTAAAGTTTTATATACGTAAAATAGTTACTATTTTAAAAAACGCAAAGATTTAAGATCGGCTAAATAAAATTGGCGTTTAAATCGAATTCGATAATAAAAACGTTATTTAAAATATTGTAAATATTTTAATTTTTTAAAAAAAACTTATAGCATTGTTTAAAAAGCTAATATTTTAAAAATTTAATTTAAAAACTTTTTAAGCTTTTTAAAAAAAACCGTATTAAATAAAGGATATATATAATATTTAATAAATTAAACGGTTTTTTTATTTTCGTGTTTTTTTTAAATTTATATTAATAAATTAATAAATAAATTATAAATTATATAACGTTTTAAAGCTTAAAAAGTTTTTTTTATACGTTATTTACGTATATATAATTATTGTTTTATTATTTAATACTATTACGTTTTTATAAAATAATTATTTTTAATTATTTTTTAAAATATATTTTTAAAATAGTAATTTTTAAACTTAAACTATAAACATTTTTTTTCGGTTTAATATTTATATTAAATATAAAATTATTTTAAAACAATTATATTAATTAATAAAATAATTATAAATACGTTAATTAGTTAATATTTTTAGTTTTAGTTTTAATTTTAATTTAACGGCTTTATAATTAAATTTTAAACGTATTATTTATAATTTATATATTATATTTATATATAATAATTTTAATTTTTAAAATAATATTCGAAATTTTATAAAAAATTACGATAATATTATGTAGAATTTTATTAACTATTTTATTATTTCGAGTTTAAATATATATAAACCGTTTTTATAATTATAATAATAATTAATTAAACTATTTAAAAAAAACTAATTATTATTTTATTTAATATTAATATTAAAATATTATAAAAAAACCGTATATTATTTAAAAGTAAATTTTATAAATTATTTATTTAAACTATTATTAAAAAATATTATTATATTTTTAATTATCGAATAACTAATAAATAACGTTAGTTATATTTTATAAATTTTTATAATTAATAAAAACGAAAAAAAAATAAATGAATTATATTAAATTTATAATATATTATTTTAAATTATATTAAATTATAAAAAATATAATTATCGATTAATATTAATTTATAACGATTAAAAAACTATATTTTTTATTTAAACGATTTAAACTTTTGAAATTAAAATTAATAATATATATAATAAAAAATAATAAATACTTTTTATATTAGTTTTTTTTTATATTATATTAAATTTTATATAGTTAATATTCCGAAATTTTTAAGATTTATTAATTAAAAAAACGTATAGTTTTTTAAACGAAAATAATATATCGTAAAAATCGTATATAATATTATTAAACTTTATTACTATTTTATAATATTTTTTATTTTTAAATTTTTATTTTTTTAATATACGATTTTATATATAATAGTTTATTATTATTTAATAGTATATAATCGGAATAAATAAATAAAATAATAAAAACGTTTAATTTAAAACTGTTTATATAAAAAATTAACAATACTTAAACATTATAATATAATTATTTTAATTAAATTAAAAAATATTTAAATAATAATTATAAATTAATTAACGTTAGATTTTAAAATATTTATTAATATATATATATATTATAAGTTTTTTATTAATTATTATTAAAACTATATAAATTAAAAACTATAATATTTTATAGTAAATTATTTTTTAATTATTTGTTTTTTTTTACGGCGGAAAATTTAATAACTATAAACCGAAAATGCTTTATTTTATATAATTATTATATTTAAACGTAATAAATTTTACGTTAATTATTAATATTTTATAATTTAGTTTTATTAAATATATTATTATTAATAATAATTAAAAAACTATCGATTTAATATTAAAATATATTAAAATTATATTTATTATTAATATTAAAACGAAAAAAAATTTAATATACGATATATTTATTATATTTAATTAATTATTAATTATAACTTTATATATTATTATAATTTAAAATAATATAAAACGTTTATTTTATATATATATAAATAAACGTTATAATAATATTAATATTATTCAAAATATAATAAAATATATATATAAATTATACGTTAATAATAAAATAATTAAATATTAAAACGGGTTTATTATAATATATATTTTATTTAATACTTTAAATTTATTAATAGTTAATATAAAATATTTTATAAATATTAAAATCGATAAATTTAATAATAAAATTATAAAATTAAAATAAATATTAAAATAAAAAACCAATTTAATAATATGTATAAAAAATAATTTTTATATAAAAAATAAAAAAAACTAACGTTTATATATATTCGATAAAAATAATAATATTAATATAAACGTAAATAATAAAACTTAATATTAAAATATTTATATTTAGTTTTATTTTATATAATGTTAAATTATACGTTTTATTTTTTTTTATAGTTTTTTTAAACTTTTTTGCTTTAATAATTTTTTATTATATTTTAATATATAATATTACGCGTATAATATTAAAATTAATATAAATACTATTATATAGTTTAAAAAATTATAATATAATACGTTTAACGTTATTATTAATAAAAATAATAAATTAAACACTATAAGTTTAAATTATAATAGTATATAACGAGTTAAAAAAATAAACATTTATAAAATATTTAATAGTTATTATTTAATTTATATTATCGAATTTGATTTTAACGTTAATATAAGCGTTTTTTTTATAGCTTTTATTTGCGTTTTTTTAACTAAGTTTTTTATATATTTTTAATAAATTTGTTTAAATTTATTTAATAATTATATATATATATTTTTTTTTATTTTTTTTATTTATAAACGTATATTATATTATTTATTAATTAATAAAAATTAAACAAATTTATATTTTTTTTAAAAAATTTTAAAATAGTTTATTATATTTAAATTAATATAAAAAAATAATTTAATACGTTATAAACATATAACGTTTTTTTAAATAAAGTATAAACGTATTTTATATATATATTTTATAGTTTTTATTATATAAACTATTAAAAAATATTTTTTTAAAACGTTAATTAAACTAACGGTTTAAATAAAAGCTTTAAAAATTATTTAAATTTAACGTTATATAAATTATAATATTTATAAAATAATATTAATTTATATTTTTTTATTTTTTTATAATTTAATTATTTTATATTTCGTTATAAAAATATTAATATATATTTTTAATAGTATTTAACGTTAATAAAATTATATATATTAAATTATTTATTTTTTAATTGTTTTTAATTTTTTTTTTTACGTTTTAATTATTTTACCGGTTAAATAAAATTAAATTGTTTTAATTTTAAATTTATATTAAAGTTTAAATACTTTTTTTTCGATTAAATTAATGTAAAAAAAATTATATCTATCGGCGTAAACTATATAAAATTACGTTTTATATTTATAATAAATTTATTAATATTAACGTTATTAATATATATTATATAACGTAAATTATTTGGTTTATTTTTTAATAGTTTATTTTAACGTTTTAATTAAATAAATTAAACGTTAATTTTATTTATTTTAAAAAAGTCGAAATATTAATACGGAATAAAAAAATACGTTATTTTTTACGTTATATTATTTTAAACTATTTTATTTAACTTTTATAATATATTAATAAGATTTTTAAACGTAATAAAACTATATTGTATTATTTATATAACGTTATAAATATTTATTTTTATATTAAAAACTATTATTATAATTATAATTTAATAATAAAAATTTATATTAATAAAATCGGTATATATAAGTTTTTAATTATTTAGTTTAATATCGGTATTATATTATTAAATAATACGTTTAATTTTTAACATAAAAAAACTTAAACTTTAAAAAATCGATATTAAATAATAATATATTACTATTAATTTTTATTTATTATTAATAAAAATAATTATTTTATTAATTATTTATAATATATTATATTATATTTTATTAATAAAAAAATATAAACGTTGATAATTTTTTTAAAAATAGTTTTTATTTAATAATATTATTATAAATAAAATATGTAACCGGTTAATTAAAATTATGATAAAAAACAATTTATTTATATTTGTTCTTTTTTTATAAAAGTTAATAATATATAATATAAACTTTTTTATTATTTTATTTAATATAGTAATATATCCGAATTACGGTATATTTTAAAAAACTAACGCTTTTATATGATATATATTAAAATATATAATATAAAAATCGTATTATTAATATATTATATATAATTTATTAATAACTATAAACGTAATTTTTTAATTAAAATTTAAATTTTAAAACAAATTAAAAAACTGTTTATATATAATTTATTTTAAGCCGAAAATAATATAAATAAATTTTTTTAAAACTAAATTTATTTATATAATATTAATTTATAATATAATAAATATTAATTATTTAATTTATTTTTATTAAATAAAATAAATATTTATTTTATATATTTTATTAGTTATAAATAAAAATTAAATATTAAATATATTAACTATTTTTTTAAACTAGTTTTTATTTAATTATTTTAGTAAATATAACTATATAGTTATTATATTTTATATAATAATAAATATAGTTTATAATACGATAATTTTATTATATTTAATTTATATAGTTAATATTATATTATTATATTAAAAAACGATTTATTATATAAAATAAATTTAGTTCATTTTTATTTTAAATTTATTAATTTATTTAATAATTTTTTAATTAAAAATAATATTTATTATTATTTAAATAAAACTATATTTTAATATTATTTATTATTTATAATTATAATATAATTTAATACGTTTTTAAATATATTAAATATATTATAGAACCGATAATTTATATATAAACTAATTAATTAATTTATTAAAACTATTAAATTTATTAATAATAATATTAAATATTATAATTGTTAAATAATCGTTAAATTTAATTATATTAAAATCCGAATTAAATTTATCGGCGTTTTAAAAAAGTTTATTATTATTTTAAAAAAATATAAAATTATAGTTTATTATAAAAATATTACAAATAAGTTTTAATTTAAACGATTTTTAAAGCTAAAACATAATAACTATAACTTTATACGATATAAAAAATAGTTTTTAAATATTAAACAAACTATATAAAATTTTAATAATATTTTTTTTTATTAATAATATATATTTTAATATTATGTTCGATTATAAAATATATATTACAAATATAAAACAAATAAACTTTAGCGCTAAAATCGACAAAGATTTTTTAAACTATATTCGTTTAAACACCTGCTTTAGACTTATAGATATATACGTATAGGCGTACAACCGTTAGGTTATAGTTGGTAGCAGGCGTAGCCCGCCACGGTCCGAACGAATATAGTCTGAGGAACCTGAGATAACAGCGCACCAGGGCTCAGCCAGGGCTGACATGGGTACGTGGCTCGGTCGACGTGGGTCTCGCCTACCTACTCGTACTAGGTACATATATGTAAGTAAGCGAGGTAAGGTAGTAAGTAGTAGCGTTGCCAATGGCCATGGAGAGTACCAGGCGAGCCAGGCGCGCAGGCAACGCACACACGTGCCTCCTTACTATTGCTGAGCTGCCCATGCCGTTCAGACTGGCGACTGTAGATAAGTAGACGGGAGCCCATCTTCCACGTGCACTTATTGCCTATAGGGCGGCTCTGGCGGGTGGCGCAGGTCTGGTGGCTGTAGTGCTGCTGTACGTCGTCCAGTACCTATCATGCAGTGGCCAGCCGCCCAAGCTGCCGCCGATCCAACGGGTGATAATTGAGGACAGCAGAAAGGGGGGAGGAGAGGGGGGAGGAGAGGGACGAGGGTGTCGAGGCGGAGCGAGAGGGAACCTCGTCAGCAGGCAGAGAGGCAACGATAATGGAATGCCGATCGCGTCGCTTTATCAAGTCGTGTCTGACCACGACTTGGCTGGCTTGCTCACTCACCATCTCACCCTCGCCATGCCGAACCCAGAGTCGATGAGCTGAAAGCAACAACAGCCCGACAATCCAGATCCAGCCCACTCTGCTGGTCATGTCGCTCCCTGCTTCTCGCTTATCCACCCATGCTTGGGTTGGTACAGTACTTTAGGTAGTATCCACCCCCTCTTTCCCCCATCGCCCGTCGCCTGTCGCCCGTCGCCCATGCCGCTCCCATTCCCCTCCCTCTTCTGCTTCGCATTCCTGTCGTCCACACATTTTTTACAATATCCACACCGTAACCACAATCGCCAGCTTTCCTGTGGCTGCCTTAGTCGATCCAGACCCGTCTACCTGGATCAAGAGCGCGTGAGGTGATCAGAGAAGTGAAGCCGCCGAGCTGCCGTATCTGCCACGCGAAAGACAGGACTGGGACGAGCTGTAACCGATGAGCAGATATACATCCTACTCCGACAGCGAGTCGGATATCGACGTCCACGTCAGGTCGAAGCATCGACACCCGTCTCCCGCGCCTCGTCGCCAAGCCCCTCCCGTCGCTCACTATGTCGAAGCACGCTCCGTATCTCGCCCTCGCTACCTCGACGATGACCGCGATCGCTACCTTTACCCCGCCGGCGAGCGCACTGTCATGACCACCCGTAACTCGCGATCCCGCTCGCGCGACCGCCGTTCGAGCTCTCCCGCTGCTCCGCCTGCCCCTCCGCCCGCGCCCGTCATCATCAACAATCGCATCTACAACCTGTCCGACTCCGATTCCGAAGACGACTCCCGCGTCTCCCACAACTCGCGGAAACCTCGTGGCTCGCGCCGCCGCTCCCAGTCCCGCGCTTCCTCCAGCTATTCGCGCGAAGCTGCCCGTGAGCGAGAGCGGGACATGTGGGCTTTGCAACACGTGCGTGAAGACCACGAGCGTGAGCTCCAGGCGAAGCGCCGCGAGTACAAGCGCGAGCAAGAGGCCAGGCAGAAGGAGTACGAGCTCGAACGCACTCAAAAAGAACTGCAGGAGCTCCAGCTCGCTGCCAAGATCGAACAGGAAGAGAAGCGCCGTGAGCGAACGGCCCGCGAAGAGCGCGAGCTGCGCGAGGCCAAAAAGGAGCTCGACTCCATTCGCGAGAAGAAGGACCGTGACGAGCTTGAGCGCCGCATGAAGCAAAAGATCGATCTGGACCGTCTCAAGGAGGAAGAGAAAGCTCTCGCCGAGGAAAAGCGTCGAGAGAAAGAGGCCAAGGAGGCTGTCGAGAAATACAAGAAGGAGGAGGCTGCTCGCCAGCTCAAAGAGAAGGAAGAAGCCGAGGCGCGCGACAAAGAATACAGGCAACGCATGCAAGAGCAGCTTCTCAAGTCTGGCCTTGACGAGAAAGCCATCAACGACATCCTCGCCGGCAAGAAGATTGAGAAGGAGAAAGAGAAAAAGCCCAAGTCGCCGCAGCCTGTCCACCTGATTGAGGACAAGCCCCGCCCTACCTATACGCGAATGGCCCGGCGCCACCTTTCTCTCGAGACCTTGCGCATCTACGACATCGATTACGTCTTGGACCCGGTAAGTATCCATCCTCGTTGGCGCTGGCGCTTGGCCATGTTGGTCGCTAACGCATTATCCGTCAGGATCCCGATTATATTTTGATCAAGAGATGGGTGCCCGAGCAGGAGCAAGATATCCTCTGGCGACACACCAAAATAGTCCGTGAGCAGCGTGCGGGTAAGCTAGTCCTGCAGATCGAAGACAAGAAGGAGAAGAAGCATCACCACGGCCATCACCTCGAACCCGAATTTGAATGGGTGCGGAAAAAGGAGCGTAGAAGGAGTCGTTCTCCATCGCTTTTGACCTACCTGGCCGGCGGACGACCAGCGTGAAGGAGGACTCCGGCGTCCGGCATATACAATATCAGGGGATTATCATCTTTATGCCTCTTTACTGGGTCTAAGTTTTCCCCTTTTTTCGCCTCTCGACCGCCCTGGGAAACGTGGATGAGTCTTTTGTGCTCGACATTATGACACATGGAGAGCATGATCTTTACAGCACCGTAGCTGGATATCGCGGAAAGTGGCTTAGGAAGGGTGGTGTGAACTCTTGTCATGGACAGTTATATGATTTCGGATTGGGCACCTTTTACTTATACATAGTCATTTGTGTTTCGCCTCCAAGTAGTCTCCGCCCTTCTTATCAGTTCTTCATAGAGCATCCATGCTAAAGCTGAACTGATGGCCTTTCGTGTCATCCGCAAGGCCAGTCCGTCGTAGAGTGACCGCACCCCTTCCTGCGTCAACATGTGTCGAGAGGCGTGAAACATATTTTTGTAGATGTGGGGTTGTAGTTGAATACGCGTCTTCACAGCGTCGAAAGGGTTGGAGATGAACGAGCACGTTGCGCCAGCGAGAGCGCCCGATGTGAAGTTGATAGTGGCCGGCGCAGAACCTTGCATGGCACCGCGGTCGGACCCATACCACACCCCCAGTCGCTTCTTGAACTGTTCATAAGATACCACATAGAGGCCAGCGTAAGGAGCATCGCGCATGGCCGTTGCACCGAATCCTACAAAGAAGCCCGGGATGCGTTGCGTCTTGTAGATATCTTGGGCAGCACCGGCAATGGACTTGTAAGAGTACAGGTTGGACTCGTATCGCACTTTGATGATTGTCATGGGCATGAGGACGAAGCCGGCAAAGGCACGCGCCACACCACCTGAGAGGAGATTCATGGTATTTGAGAGCTTCGGGAGAGCGGATGAAGAGGGCCAGTGCGCATCGGGAACTCTGGAGAGTGATGCGAATGCGGCAGCCCTTTGTCGAATGGTATTCAATGTGGTGAAGTAAATGGCAGAACCGACGCCAGTGCGCAGAGCCGAGGGGACGGTGCCCCGCCAGAAGGCGGCAACAGCATTGGGCGACCGGGCGATGTCTCGAATAGCGGACCGAATTGAGTGAGATCCGGACTGCTGGACACGAGTCTTAAGAAGATCGAATGGCTGAAGAAGGACAGCTCCGAACACACCGGAACCTAGACCAGCCACGAAGTGGAAGCCTTGGAACAGGCCATGTTAGTTACGCACGTTGTCAATGTCGCAGACAACGACCTACCCGTAGAGGGTTTGGTGGGCGGATTCCCTTGCCGTGACATGCTGGGCCTGGATGGCCCTTGGCAAGAAAAGCGTTGCTGTTACAGCCGAGCCATCTGGTTTACTGTGATGAGGGGAGTCAATAACAATCCGGGATCCGCGTGCGAAAGGGCAATTCGGCCGCGCCCACTCAACGAAGAGCGCGACTGGCTGCCCGACAATGAAATTGTAGGACGTGCTTGCGGTGCTCGATGATTATTGTTGCTCTCCAGCCAAGTATGTTGGGGTAGGTTGAGCTGGCGGCGGTAGGCAGTTGCAGTCGAAGAGCGGACTTCAGTTCCACGCGACAATCGAGTGATGAGAGAGAGATGTGTCGGCGGCTTCGGAAGAGGAAACGAAGAGAGTGAAATGGCCCCTCTCCATGTCCAATTGAAATTTGACGATTCCAACGAATGCTAGGACCACCTGGGGACGTCATACCTACTTCCATGTGGTAGGTACGTGTACATATGCATACTAGGTAGGCTCGCTATCCCCTTAAGTGCGGGTTCAGCTCTAGTACATTACCAGTAGGCTTGTTGACTAATTAAACAGGGGTGTTCAAAAAAAACATGTAAACTCTAAATTTATTACCTAATTTTGGTTATGCCATATATATTTGCAAACTTTATTATTATAAAGCGCAATATCGCACGTATTATAGCCCTATTTCGTCTGTTTTCGATTTAGTGTTAAATTAAGGTCTTTTTTACCTAAAACACGCCTTTTCGAGCCTATAATATAACTTTAGCAGGCTTTATAAAGGCTTTTTTTGCTTTTGTTAACTAGTTTATAGTATTAAATAAAAATAATATGCCTTATTTTATTAGGATAGCCTTTTTTCCTTATTTACGAAATAACTCCGTAAATAATAAAAAAAACGTTAATTATAATATTTTTTTAATTGTATTTAGTGCTGTATTTTTTTTACTTTAAAAGATAACTGCTTTAACGCTATAAATAATAAATGTTAATTATTATTACTTTTAAAATAAACTTAAAAAATAAAGCCTTTTTATAATAACGGCGTATATAAAGCTTTTAATATAACTAGCGTATTTAATTAGCCGTATTTACTTTTAAACGATTTTTATTATATATTAAATTATATACTGGCATAAGTACTAATTTGCGTTTTTTAATATTAAAAAAGTAACTAGCGGTTTTTATACGTAGCCGTGCCTTAAAACGTAGTATTAAAAGCTTATTACTATTAAAAACAGTATTTATAAATAGTACGATAATTTAGTCCTTAAGTATAAATTGCTATATTTTGCTTTCGTTGCCGTCTAAATCGGTAGTGCTAGTTTAAGTAGCTAGCTATTAACTGCTTTAAAACGCTGTATTTTTTTTATAATCTTGCTTTTTTTAAGTAATAAAATTTTTGTATATGCTTGATTTAAGCCGGCAAGTAGCGGTAGCACTTATATTAAAATAGTAACAAAAGTAGAAAAAAAGTTTTGGTAAAGTAAAGAAATTATTAAAAAAAACGTGGTATCGCTAACGTAAAAAACGTTTTATAAAAGTAATAACGACTTAAAATACGTCGAAATTAACGTTAAAAAAAGGCTTAATATAAGGGCTAAAAATAGGGCTTTTTTACGTATTTATTAAATATTATTTAATACTTTTTTACTTTTTTTTTTGTTAAAAATACTTTTTAAAAGCTGTTTTTTACGCTGTTTTAATAATATTTTAAAAAAATAACTAATGTTTTAAAGTGCTATACCGTAATAGTGTTAATATTAGCAAAAAACGTACTCGCAGTAAACATACAGTTAATATTTAAAGCTATAAAGGTATAGTTTATTAAAATATATAGTAGCTACTTTAAAGCGGCTTAAAAAAAAGCATATGTTTTCGTTGATAGTAATTTTGGAAGGCATAATTTCGATATGGTTTATAGACTTTTTTTATATATGTTTTTCGGTTTTTATAACCTTTGAAAAAAGCTCCGGTAAGTCTAATAAAAAGTTATCGCTTTAATAAGTGCGAAAATACTAAAAAATTACTTAAAAACGGTTTTTTAAAATATAACGCAAAATCGGATAAATAAAGTAATGATTTATTACTTTTTAATATTAAAAAATCGTTTTTTTCCGGGTATAAAGTTATATAAATATATATTTTAAAAAAACGTAGATTTCGGCCTTAGTAAATAGTTTTTAAAAATAATTTCGAAACCGTTTTTACGGTATTAAGTCCTTACGGCCGTTTTTAAAGCATTTTATCTATTGCTGGACGAAATAAAGTAGAAAAAAGCGTAAAAATAGCTTTAAAAGCGTATTTAAAAATCTTTTAGTACATAAATCGCGGTATAATACGTTAAAAAAGGTAAAAATAAATAAAGTAGCCGCTATAGTATTAAAAACGATATCAAGTTAAAAAGTCCTTTTATTTATTTTTATAACTTTGCTTTTTATTATAACTATCGTTAGTTATCGCATTAATTTTAAAAAATATATATAAAAAACGTTAGATTAAGCGATTAAAATAATATACGTTATTTATAATACAATGCGATAATTATGGCGTTATTATGTTTTTTGTTTTGTTAACTTATGATAATTATGGCGGCCCTGGTACGTAATATAAGTGATGCCAGGGTAATGTGGGACTGGTGATGTACTAGAGCTGAACCCGCACTTAAGGGGATATGTATAAGGAAATGAAATGTGACCAGGGCATGGGTGGGTTACATGCCGGCGGGCCTACATGTAGATTGTACGCTTGATTAGTTGCATATCTCCATTGGGACCATGACTCGAGGGCTGGGTCGTGCGCATGGACTATCACCGCTACTGGATGTTGTGTTTCATGCCAAGGTTGCAAACTTCATGTACATATAGAGAGCCTTTCACACATTACTCTTTTCTTTGCTTCCAACAATGGACTCAAGGCGGCCAGCCATTAAGCGATGGCGTCGGACGACCTCTACCCATTCTCCTTCTACATCCTCCCCTAGGTCAATACTTGCTAGCAAGATACCAAAGTCGCCTCCCAGTCGGCCAAGGCTGCCCGCGCAGTAAAGAACTTGGGTCAGGAGGCTATCCCTTGAAGCCTGGTCTTTGACACCCGGCAGGTAGGAACGTAACGTCTCAATAAGCATCTCGACGAGATGGAGCGGAAATGTAGATAAAGCAGATGACGACATATTCAACGGATCCTGCGAGGCAGCTCCGGCCGATGACGGTTTTGCTGGCTGGGAGGGAAATATGCTTCGAAACATGGACACGATAGCAAAGCTCTGTTCTCTAAAAATTTCCACGTAGCGCTTGAGATAGCGTTCGGTTTGTTGGCCACCAGACCAGGCGTTGCCAGCTGTCGAGTTCTCTTGTTGACGGAGCCGCTCGTGGTCGGCGAGCTCACGAAGAGGCTCTAGAGCGTCGAGCAAGTTCATGAGGGTTGAGAGCCGGCAAAGGAGGAATAAGGCACCCAGCCCCCCAGAAGCAGCGGCTTCGAGGTCAGGGACCACCCGGCGTAACCACCCTATGTTTCTCAAGGCGGACGCAAGCTTGAGATTGGGAGCACGCAAGCTGGCGATGAGATTCCTGGCCATTAGTTGCATAGCCTGGTCGGCTTGCTGGGTTACGGAGGAGACCACCGGTGAGTCGGGATAGAGCAAGTGAAGACGCCGTATATGGGTGTTGAGATCTAGAGCAGAAGAGTAATTTGCGGACAGGGTCGAGGAGCCTGTGGCGATGGTGGTGGACAGCAAGTTGGGGAGATCGAGCAGGTCTACAACACGCTCTATATTGCGGGAGAGCAGAAGTGCCGTCTTGCGGACCCGAAGGCACTCGTTGTCGGCTGATCTATGGTAGGTAGTGGAAAAGCGAACTGCGGCATCGTCCAACTTGGGCATAACGACCTTGAGATCTGCGACCGCAGTAGCCAGAGCGGGCAGAGCGGTGGCCAGGATCGCATGGCTTTCGGAGGAAGCGATGACGGCCTTATGAGAGCGTTGCGAGAGGGACTGCAGGGAGAGAAGTAAGGAATGGGAAGCCTGAGCTAGCTCTTGTGGTTCCGCTGTGTCGAGGTGAGAAAGTGGCTGAGCGGTAAGGCTCGAGAGATACTGGAGAGCGGCGGGCGGCGGGCGACCTGGTTCCGGCGGCGCACTTAACAGATCATAGAGCAGGTCGGCGGCCATCTCGTGAGACTGCTCACCGCGACTTATACAACGTCTGGGCGCGTCCTGGTCTTTGGTGCCCCGTTCTCATGTAGCATCAACCACCACTTCGAGTCTGGACTCAAATCTCCCTGGTTGCGGCCTAGGTTTCGACAATGACAAAACAATCGGCACGATGTGTCTCGGCGCAGTATAAGCGTGAGGTCTAGTGCTGTTGAAGTGAATGGAGACAAGCACTGCTCAGGGTAAAGCTCCGACGCAATGCGATTGAGGACGAGGTGGCACGTACCTCATCAATGTCACTGATGGGTCGGTCCTTTGGCCTCGGAAGTCGGCAGGGTCCACGACTCCAGGACGATGTGCTCAACCTCAGTCCACGCTCATCTGGGTCCTGGATTGCACACACACCTCGATGCTCAGTGAGGTGGGCGGAACTGAAGCTAAGGGTTTCATCTGATCCGTAGCAGGGGTGAGTTGGGGAGGTACCTATCCATCCGATGCCAGCGTGGGAAGGGGCACGCTACCTAACGCCCCGCCCACGACATCAGCCCGATCAGCAAGCCCGCAGTCCCGCAAGCCCCGTCCGTGGCCCTCCCACAGCCAGGCACGACACGGCATCACACGCCGTCCCGCATCAGCCCTCCCCTACGAACCCTGTCGAGCTGTCCGCCTGATTCTCGCCTCGCCCGCGCAGGTCGTGGGTTATCAACCAACGCCGCCCTGCTCCATCTCAACCTTACACGCACTCAACCATCATCATCACCGCCATCCCCGTCATCACCACCATGAAAGACCCTTTCCCCATACCGCCCATCCCCGCCCTCAGCGCTCTCGTCCAGCCGTGGGCCGACTACCTTAACCTGCCTACACTACCGCTACACATCCACGAGATCCTCCTAATAGCCGGCTTCTACGAATTCACCCGCAGCGTCATCTCCCCGCTGCTTTCCAAGTCCCTGTTCCCCGCCCAGTATGCCGCCCTGTCCAAGTCCAAGAGGCTGAACTGGGACGTCCACGTCGTCTCCTTCGTCCAAAGCACCACCATCAACGCCCTCGCCCTCTGGGTCATGTACACAGACAACGAGCGCGCCCACATGGACGCCCAGGAGCGTCTCTGGGGCTACACAGGCGGAGCCGCCATGATCCAAGCCCTCGCTGCCGGCTACTTTCTCTGGGACTTCTTCGTCACCGCCGCCAACGTTCACGTCTTCGGCCTCGGCATGCTGGCCCACGCCATCTGCGCCCTCGGCGTCTACTCCTTTGGCTTCGTACGCTCCATTGCCCTTACTCCATCCTCCTCCACCCCTCACCCTTCACTAACTCACTGACACGCACTCATAGCGGCCATTCGTAAATTACTACAGCACTAACTTCATCCTCTGGGAGCTTTCCTCCCCCTTTTTAAACATCCACTGGTTCTTCGACAAACTCGGCATGACGGGATCCAAAGCCCAGCTGTATAATGGTCTGGTCTTGATCGCCACCTTCTTCTCATGCCGCTTGGTCTGGGGCACCTACCAGTCCTTCCTTGTCGGCCTTGACATCTGGGCCGGCATCCAGTCTGGCCCCGTCGTACCTGCCACCCTCGCCGCCGACAAGCTGCAAGACGCTGTCTTTCCCTCGCAGTACGCCTCGACCATGATCTTTGTCTCTCCTATGGCGACGACCGTGCCCCTTTGGCTGGCTGGCGTCTATATGGCTGGGAACCTGACATTGAACTCCCTCAACTTCTACTGGTTCTTCAAGATGATCGAGGCCGTCCGCAAGCGCTTTGATCCCAAAGCGGCTGCCAACGCAGGTGGCGCCGTTGACAAACCTCATGCCCATGGGACAATGGGCACAACAACGGGCACGGATGGCGGTATCAAAGCTGCTCGTCCTCGGCGTCGCACAATTCTAGATGGCGAGGATCCTGACGAGCCACCGCCGGGTATCTGATTGCTATCATCCGTAATGACGCGATGGCTGATGTGTACCCTCACACTGCACATTTCACAGTCTTGCCGCCATTGTATGTATTTGTGTCACATGTGAAAACTCTCTCGGCTTGGGCGTGAGAACATCCATATCACTGTGAGATGGATCTCAGCACGAAAGCTCAGCACGACGCCCTGGGAGCGTGAATGGTGATGAATGATTACAGTTTGGCTTTATTTTACTAAGGGGGGTGTAGGGTAGGTACTATGTTGCTCTGGCAAGCTTCTATCAAAGAGTACGTAGCCGAATAAATCCCAAAGGCTAGACAAATAAGTGTCTCTTCAAACAAATCATTGTGTCCAAGCATGGACCAACCCGCATTCATGTCTACCTACTGTATAAAAGGATACCATTTCAACAACGTTCCTCGATTTCGAAGGCTCTCATTTCAAGACAACTTGACCATTCATCACACCGCATAGACGTAGACGCCATGGCCAATAATAAGATTATCGTGTCTCACCATATTGTGCATGCCATACTTCGTGAGAAGTCCCGGCTTAAAATCCAAAGGGATTCTGCGGTGCTGAACAACATGTGAGCTTTGCACCGACGACATGGTCAGATTTAACTTTTTAACTTACTGGCTTGCGAAAGGTTGGCACGACGACCTGTGGGTTGAGGGGCCAGTGGTTTGGCCACTCCGAACCGCACGGGCGGTGCCGGGCCGGTCTGCTGAGGCACAAGGGGAGGAGTCGGCGCTGGGTTTGAAGATGGACTATTCGACTGGAACCCACTGAATCCGGTAGGCTGAGGTTGCATGGAAGGCATGCTGGTCTTCTGGGGCTCCAGGGCGGTAGGTAAGAATGTGTTGACACCTGTCGGTTGTGGAAACTGTTGGCTAGGTTGGAAACTGTTGGCAAATCCGGTTGGATGGCCTTGCATCGGTGAAAATTGCTGAGCACCGCCGTATGATATGGGCATCTGAGGGACTCCGGTCATTTGCGGTGGCATGAACTGCTGAGGAGCGTAGCCTTGTTGTGGCTGTTGCTGCCGTGAAACGGTGTATGGCACCATGCCCTGTCCTGTCGGTTGTGGTTGAAAAGTACCCATGTAAGACTGCTGCAATCGCTGCTGCTGCAGCTCGCCCAAGCTTTGTCCTGGAGGCGCTATGCCAGTCATTTGATGTTGCAGAGCTGGCATGGGTGGTGGCGCAAAGCCACTCGGCAATGCTGACTGAGGAGCTGATAGTGGACGTGCTGGCGGCGGCGGCATGATACCACCCTGGGTGCCTGTCATCTGCGGCGGCGTGGGCCGCTGTCGGTTGCCAAGTCCGAGGTTCAAGGGCTGTGCCGGAGTCACAGGTCCCGTGGGGTTAGCAGGAATGCCCGTGAAGAAAGACGGTGTCGCGCCCTGAGGCTGGGGCTGGCTGAATACTGGTGGTTGCGTCGAGGCTGGTGCTGCGGGAGCCGGAGGCTCTGCTTTTGTCGGTTCAAGAGGTTGGCTGAGAAGAGACAGATCCTGCATGGCCTGTGTCGGGGGAGATGTCGGCTGGACGGGCGCGGTGGTGGTGGTGGTGGTGATAGGCGTAGTCTTGGGTTCAGGGTTGGGAGTCGGTTTGTGTTGTGGCTCTGGGTGCCTGGAGGGCTTTACATCCCACGCATCGTCATCAAAACCACTAGTTGCTTTTTCGTGAGCGGTGGGACGAGAAGTATCAGGTGATTTAGACGGCTTCGGCCTCGACTCGGCATCCTTGGGCGACTGTGAAAAGGCTTTGGCGTCGACCACGTCACTGGCTTGGACAGCAGGAGCAGGCCGACCTTTGCGGGTGTTGTTGCGCAGCGTGCCTCCCGGCCCGGAGAACAAACCCCCTTCCTCAGCCTCGCTGGCGCTCTTCTTCTTACTATCCCGGTTGAATTTCTTGTCCAAAGTCCGCATAACCTTGATGATGTCCCCTTCGCGTAGGCCAAGATTGCGCAAAATGCTGGCGTCAACGTCTGGCAACACGCTCTCATCCATGGAATCTCGGCTGAAGGCTTGCGCATAGCGCTCACACAAGCCAACAGCAACATCACACGAGAGAAAGAACTGGAACCAGTCATAGTCTGGTTTACCCGATTCAATAGAAGCTCCTATGTGGGATGACGGAATATTCTTGTTAGCATTCACAGGAGGAGATCTTGTTGACTTTCTCCGTTTCACCTCGGATAGGGGCTTGTCCTCATCGAGTGATATTCCCGTGGTGCGCTCGACGTATTCTATGTCCTCGATAGACATCTTGGCCAAAGGCACCGCAATTTTGACGCCGTTCATCTTGTGTAGGTTGATTTTGCCTTCCTTAAGACCTAGAAATTGAGCTTCGACGCTGAATGATTTGGATCTGTCGGTCCAGCTTCGCACCTTGGCAGGATCAGGTTCTGGGAATCGATTTAGTCTCCACGACGCAGTACCCATCATCTCGCTCACGTGAACTTACTGGGCTTGGAAGAAGTTGATCGGCTCGATTCAGGGCGGCCGTTTTCGCGTCTGCTTCGCTGTTGAGTAGAAGAATGGTTATTAGTGTCCCGTATCGAAAGGCTACTATGCCTTTCGGGTAAACGCATGCCAGGTCCTACCTCAGCTTTCGCTTGGTCCTTCTTAAGGGCCTCTTTGGTCAGCCGCTCTTCCTCCATCCTGTTCTGGGCAACCGCAGACTTGCCCGCGTTGAGTCCCGATGTCGACGCCGACGCCGAAGGTGGCGGCGGAATGATGGTGTCGGCAACTTCGACGTAGCTGCTCGGTACTACTCCTTCCTTCCCATTCTTGAGACGACGAACTTGCCACCACTCCTCGCTCCGCCTATCATCGAGGATGATGACCTCGTCTCCCAAGGCAACGGTGACTTCATCGTCGCCCTGTGCCATGAAATCGTACAGCATCTGTCCGCGCTTTTGTCCACCATGGCCCGTGCCAGCGGCAATGACCTCGCGCAGACCTTCGGCTCGCATCGCCCCGGACAACTCACCGAGCGCACTCACTATTTCCTCAGCGGTATCCTTGGCCCCGGCGTGAAAATCGACACTCTTACTAGGCCGAACAAGTTCCAGAAACACATGCTTGCCCTCCCTTGAGTAGTGCGTCATCTTCTCGGCCGTCCACTCCTGAGTAGGACCATCTGATGTCCTCTCTGGGGCGATCAGGATGACGCCCGTTCTTAGGTTGATGCCCAAAGTGGTGGGCATCTTCTTCTTCTTGCCCATGACGGAAACCATCTCATTGATGTTGTACATATGGAAGCCGCCTGGTGCCAGGGGGCTGAACGGCTGGGCCGGGGACTCGGCCTCTTGGTTCCTCTCACCTCTGTCATAGCGACTCGAGGTACGCTGTGGAAGAGGCGGCGATGCCGCTAATTCCCCAGCCTGTGGACTTGCGTAGCTGGATCGCGTGGGCGCCCGGCGTGGCAGAGCTGGACTCTGCTCCTCCTCGTAATCGTCGGCTTGAGGCCGTTGGTAGCGTGGGGGGAGGGTGATGGGGGGAGGGGTCGCAGCGCGGGCCGATGTTAAAGACCTGCCCTGCATGACGCCGGCCAAGGCAGCAGCAGGACCGGGGGGCGACGGCGGGTTGGGGCTGGCGTCGTCGGCAGCGGGCGGGCGAGTGGGAAGAGGAGGGCTCATGGTTTCAGGGCCGGCAACGGGCACGGAGGGGCGGTCGGGCAGCGAAGGCGGCAGGTCGGGCTCGGAGTCTGGCTCTGGCTCTGGATCGGCATAGGATGTCTGATGGGCATCGGGGTGAGCATCAGGGGAGCCGCCGAGCTCGATGTAGTTGGCGGGGACGAAGCCATAGTCGGACTCGTAGCCGACGAGGATCCAGTCGGGGTCAGAGGAGTCGTAGACGCGCAGCGGGGCGTCTTCGGGGAATGACAGCTCCTCGTCGGTCTGACGTGTGTATTCGTAAAGGGACCGGGCGTGGGCGAGGGGCTGGGCCTGTGGGAGATGTGGTCAGCACGTCGGCACGTCGGCAACATGGCGGGTGATTCTGATGTGACTGGTCGTGTGGACGTCTCGTGCGGCACATACCTCCTCGATGTAGTTGTTCGGCACAAGGCCGACAGGCTCGTCATCATCGTCTGCGCTGGCCTTCTTCTTTGCCTTCCACCAATTGTCCTCGGAGCTCTTCTCGAGAACGTAGAGCACGTCGCCGTCGGTGAGGGACAGCTCGCCGTCGGACTGTGGTGCATAGTCGTACACGGCCTTATAGACGCCTAGAAATCCCATGACGTCGAGAGACGAAGCCGCGATGGGCCGCGATGGGGCTGAGGATTGAGAGATTCAGGGGTGGCGAGAACACAGAAGACGGTCATGCACTTGGCGGTGGAGGCGATGATGGTCCAGGATGGGGAGCGATAAGCCGTCGTCGAGGTGTACCCGGCAGGGTCCGGGGATGATGGTCACTGGTCAGGCTGGCGAGAAGGAGGAGAAAGTGAGGAATCGCAGGTTTATCACGTCCAGGACAGCCTACTACGACTGGGTGCCATGGAGGTAGGAGGCATCTACGGGTGGGAAGCTCCAAGGAGGTAATGGGTAAAGAGGTGGATGAGCCGACATATGCAGAAATCAGGTAGGTACATGTATCTACATGTAATAACAGTAATATAATATATCCGTACTTTATATATATATATATGGATATATACATATCCGCCTTAAGCTTATACTTAAGAACATATAGTTTAAAACTTTAAGCGCTTACGGCTAAGGTTATAATATTAATAATTAATTAGTTATAAAAATTTAAAAACTTAGTTTTAATTTTAATTATAATTAAAAAAATTAATTTATATAATAATATTATTAAAAATATTAAAATAAATAATTAAAATAAATAATTAAAATAAATTATATAAATATTAATTATATAATATAAAATAATATATATAATATAAAATAATATAAAATAATATAAAATAATATAAAATAATATAAAATAATATAAAATAATATAAAATAATATAAAATAATTAAAAGTAATTTAAAAAAATTTTAAAAAATTTTAAATTTTTTTTTTATTATATAAAAGTTTTATTTTTAAATTTTTTTAAATTAAAAAAATTTTAACAAAAATTATAAAATTAATTACTTTTTTTTATAATTAATTAATAAATTAAATTTTTTAGTTTTAATTATTTTATAAATTAATTAAAAATTAAATAATTAAAAAATATTTTTAATTTTTATTAAAAGTATTAATAATAAATTTAATAATAAATTAATAAATAAATATATTTATATATTAAATAATAAATTTTAATAAATTAATTTTAAAAATTATAAATAAAACTATTATTATTATTATTTTATATTTTTAATATATAATTTTTTTAATTATTAAATAAAATCTTTATTAATTAATAATTAATTAATTATAAAATAAATAATTAAACAAACTTAATTAAAATATTAAAATAATTAAAACTAATTAATTTAATTATTAAAATTATTAAAACTAAAACTAAGCTTAATTATTTATTTAATTATTAAAACTAAATAAATAATGTTATAACCTTGCCAATAGTATTAACATTAGCAACAGCAATCAGTACATATTAACAGCATACTAGGTAAATCGTTAAAACAGCCATGGCCTTATAGTACATGCAGCTTACTGGGCTCTGCTACATGCGACAAGGTACAATCACTTTCATAATGGGGAGCACGCATCCCTCTCCCAACTCATATAGGACAAATAATGCGAAGCAGATGAGCGAGACTTAGCTATTAGGGCGAGTGCACCAGCTCATGTCGAATAACTGGAAGCACCACGCATTGGGAAGTGCACGTGGTGCAGGACTGGACTACCCACAGATATGGTACCGTATATAGTAGGTCGCTTTGATATTACGGATCTACCTTACATGTACATGAATGAACCTGGGTACCTGACAGTATGAATTTGTGGGCTCCAGTTGTTGTTGTTGTTCAACCTATATGTATTTCAACAACAACCTTACTACAGTATAGGACTTCTAGATACATGTAGATGGCCCATCTAATCGCTTTTGAAATGCTCTGCAACTTTTGCCTACGAACTGTTTGTGCACGCAAGCAAGACAAAGTAGTATCATGTGGTATTGAAGCTTGAATCTATACATACAAAAGACTGGAACGCAATACCACAATTACACGCGCTGTCTGTTTCTAGTACTCCTCTCCACATGTGGGTTCTAGACCTGAGGCGTCTTCTGTAATAGAACATATGTATAACCTAGGGTCCCATTACCTATTGATCCTAAGAGAGCAGTCGGTGAAGTGGTATGTATACGAGAACTCATCATGGCCATCACCCACTCACAATGCGAGCGATTCACCATCAGAGGATACCTTTCATCCACATGTATACATTCCTCAAGTATGTGATGATCAATTCCCAGCTTTTGTCTTCATATGCCGTCATGCTTTTTGTTTCCCACCATGATCGAGCGCTGCACTCATGCGCCTTTGCAACCACTCCAGCCATCTTCGATGGCAACGATGGAAACTGCCCACACCTCGGCGCTCCCTCGCTGCAGCTGTATAGAATGTCACAGTTTAGGCTAAAGAACTAGAGAACTAGGCATCTGTTTCATGCACTGAGTTCTGGCGCATGCTATCCCGCCTTGACGCCCTCGCCACCATCCCAGGGAGGTAGCGAGGCTCGTGCCCAGAGATGTGCAGCTCCGCAAGCCCGTCCGTCAACTCCCGGTGCTCGGACTGGCTGCCACCGCCAGCGCCTGCCTCGCCGTGTACACGACTCACATCGCCCCGCCCGTTTGAGAGCCCGGTCCGGCCTATCTCGTTGTTTCCCACATGGGACGACGTCCCTCCTTCATGCGCTGTGTCCGTGGGCGACGTCACCTTGCTCTCGGTGGCTGGGTGGTGCTCGGCAATCCCGTCCAGCCCGTGGCTCGACGTGTACCTCGAAATCATCCGGTGTTCTTCTTCCCATGTCTGGTGTCTAAACTCCTCACGCCGGTCAGGGACGTTTGTCTTGATCATCTTGTTCCCCTCTGCGCCTGGCAGGTTGAACTTATCACCCAGCCACTGCTGCTTGACGGAGTACTCGAATCCACTTTGCTTTACAGAGTTCTTGGCCAGCTCGCACATGTCCACGGGACTGAGTTTGTAGATCTGCGCCGCCACCGCGTACTCTTCCATCAACGGCTCCTTGGTAAAGGCAAATTGAAGCGGGTCGTCGGTGGACAATGACACATTAAGTCCACGCCGAAAATATTGGTGGAATGGGTTCCTCTCGTATGCCAGGAACAGTGCATTATTGCTGAGAGGAGACATGGCGATGCCGATCTGCTCGAGGTAAAAGATGTATTGTAGCAGTGGTACCTTGCGTAGGAGAAGCCCGTGGCTGATACTGTGACAGCAAAGTAGTGCTACGGCGAGATGTTCGCTGTCGCCCGCCTCGCCGCAGTGCGGCCGAAGCAGAAACGTGTTGAACCCTCGCTGACGACGCCAAAAATTGAGCGACGTCGTGTTGGAGAAGAGATAATAGATCCAATAGCTATACGGTGGGTTCTGCGGAGAATTCCATTCGTTGGGCACAGGGTATTTCTTGAACAGCCTCCGCTCTACTTTGCTCTCGTCGTCAACGCTGTCGAACCCGATGACACGCTGCAGGAAGACATGCAGCTTGGGATGTGACTCGGGTTCCTTGGTTACTTCGAAAAGAGGCTCGAAGATGTTCTTAACCACTTGTTCGAAGGAGCCCATCAAGCCGGTGGCTTTATAGACGTCGTATAGTCGTGGGATCTGGATAAGCCACCGAACGTTCGGCGATAATAGCTTGTTGTCCACGACCCAAGCTGCCAGATTATCCCATTCATCCAGAGAACGGCCGTATATGGAGATACGCCACTCCACCATTTGATACTTACTCGATTCGAGATCGGCTATCACCTCCTTGGTGATCTCGGCCAGATACCGGCCCTGAATATGATTGTCTGTTTTCAAAAAGATGGTGCGAAGACGGGACTCCCCCACGGGGTTGTATTTCAGGTTGAACTTGTCAAATCGATGGAAGGAATCCGTGTGTGCCTGGACATGATATCAGCGCTCGAGACTCGCCAATACGATCTGTTTGTTACTTACATGCATATCCAGCGTGTCGATACTCAGGTCGTATGCCGTCAAGTTGATACTCTCAAAGACCTCCTTCAGAGTCAGATTTTTGCCGTCACGAATAAGCACATGCTCGTCCGGACACTTTTTCATTTTACTCTTGATGAAACGGAGAAGATGCTTCTGGTTCATACAGGCAGAATGGTGAACATGGGTATCCACCTTTCTCACATTGTAAAAGTCTCGATGAGGTACTTTTTTGGTGTCGGCCGTCTCTTGATACTCATTCAACAGGGCGTACAGATTGAATTTGCCCTCGAGATACTGAAGTCTGCGAAAAGCAAAACTTTTGCTCGGTCCATCGGAAGAGACAGATAAAATCTGCTCCAAATCTTGGTAAAAGTCCTTGATGGTAGGAACACCAACAACAGGAGTGTTGGCTGTGTCGGCCGCTGTGTTCTCAAATACCTGATATACCCCGCTCTCGTCTAGACGATAGGTAAACTCACTGGCCTGAGGCAATGGCAATAGGTCGTTAAAGTCAAAATCTTCCCCAATGTCGAGACCAGGTTTGCGCTTCTTGGGCGTTCTTCGTGGCTCACCATGCAAAGCTAACCCGCCATCGTCGCCCGAGCGAGGGGCACTTGCCTGGGCCGGCAAGACGGTACTGCTTGCCAAGCTATTAGGGGCCGTGGGCTGGCCGGGCATTTGGTCTGACTGCGGATCGACCCAAGCTGGCTCAGGGGGCGCAGGATATATACGCCAGCCGGGGCCATCTTTGGGATTATCGCCGTCACGTTGCAGCGATAAGCGGATGTATTTGTGGCGGAGGTCGAGCACGGTCTGAATCTGTTTGAAGATGGCGGTGAGTTCAGCGTTAATCTGAGGGTCGTCGACCGCATAGTCGTCTGTGATGCCGACAGCTGCGGCACTGGGTAGTTCCATGTTTTGCTGCGGGCCGGGCACGATGCTCTCGCGAGCAGTACGTTGAGTAGTGCCATGGTCGCCCAAGGAAGGGCGTGTGGCCGTCCTGGGGGCCACGGATGGGGAGCGAGCGACACCTGCCCTCAAACCCGCGATGCGCGGAAAGCTATAGCTTTGAGCGGCCGAGGGGAGAGAGGCAAAGCTGCCGTTGTCGGGGAGGCGGTTGACGGCGTGAGCATCGGGGTCACTGGGCAGGGGTACAGTGGGCGGGATGGCGGGGCTACCATGGGGGGTGGAATGGGCCTGACTCCATGCGCTGCTGTCGGTCTTGAGGTGATCGAGCTGGCTTCTCTGGTAGAAGAGCTTGGCATCGGCCTGTGTCATCTGGCGCTCAGCGACGGCGTCGTAGAAAGTGGTCTTCCTAGGCACATCGCGCGGCAGCATCCCGTCGTCGAGAGCAGACGAGGATGGTGGCGCGGCAGAGACGGGACGAGGGTCGCCATGCCCACTGGCGCCATCGTGATCGGAGGCAACATCGCGGTCTGCATGAACATCTTGATGCGCATGTCCTACTGCATCAGACTCGTCCGAGTCGAAGTCGAAGGTGTGGCGGTCGAAGCGCTGCTGAGGCGACGTTGGGGGGATGGTGGCTGTTGGCATAGCAAGTCAGCAGTCGGCTCTGCGACAGGCATGGATGCATGGATGCAGAGGCGTGGCTGACAAGGCATATCAAGCGAGTTTGCTCTTGTTTGCTTCTCCTCGTCTCCCCTTGTCCCGTCTCTCGACGGTGGTACTTGTCAGCTTCGGGTGGCGCCTCTCTCCCTCTCTCACTGCCCCGGATGTTACAACGGTCGGTGGGTCTGTCGATGCCCGACACTTGGTCAGCTCAGAGGGGTAATGCACAGCTGTGCACGTAGGGAGATACTCGAGCGGGAGGAAATGTATAGGAGATCGTCTGTACAATAGACAAGAAATGAGCGGGCAGGAACTGTGGGAGGTTTTCGATTCGGAAACTTGCCGAAGACGGATGCAGCCTGGCGTCAACTTGTCCAGGGTGCAATGCAACCCAGGCCCCGGCCCCGAAGCTTGTAAAAACCCATGCCGCCGGTATCCGTGCCCACGTCTTGCTTTATGTACTGTGCGGCGGACGCCTGTGGGAGGCGGACATGGCCGTCGATTGCCGGCAATGGGCATCAATCAAAGTCTGTCTCCCGTCGCTGCACATTGGAATGCAGGGATCTGTCCAGTCGCCAGTGGCATTGGAGAGCTGCGCTTCGGCGCTGTCCAGTTTGGACCGAGTGAGATATCGGCTTGGTGAAGAGTCATCTGGAACTGGCATTCACCCACGATCTCACCCACCCTGAAATGCACACAGCACTTATCTCGACTACCTACCTCGCCTACCCTGTACCCCGTGCCTACCTAGGTATCCGCACCCGCAACTTTTGCTATTAATTGGAATTCTTGGCCTGGCGAGTGGAAAGGGTAGGGTGCATGGAGAGCTCCTTAATCAGCACCAGAAGCCTTGAGGCTGAACCATCTGCTTTGTGTTGTCGAATAGCGAAGACATGGTAAGTGTAGTACCCTATCAATCACATAGTGTTCGGACTCGTCTTGAGTTTGGCCCCTTGGAATCCCCTGCCTAATCCGTGTCGGTTCAGATACAACGCCATATGACGTCGACGGATTCTGTATCGTTTCACACTTCACATTCCGCCGTCGCCATCCTAGGTATTCGCGAGCCCTTTCCCAAACAGCATCATCACGATAGCACGCACCGTAGCTCCCAGCTGGCTACGGTATGAGGGCAAAGGGCACGGTGCAGTGACTTTGTGGGGATCGAGCGCCGCGGGATTTATATTCTTTTCCTCTGCAGGTCCCGAACACTGCGGCGTTTGAAACTGGTAGTACTGCTGAGTGCTGAGTAGATATGAGTTACCTACGTATACTTATCAGATTGAAGTTCCGGAGTAGAAGCGCTTCTTCGTACACGGCGCAGCAGCGCGCTACCCAGTCCTATTATCACCGCCGGTCTTCGACTTCGGCGCTCCCGTCTTCTTCGGCCGCTTCTTCGTTGAGTCCAACGAGTATAGTCCCCCAGCGGTGAACACCACCACAGCCCCCACTAGCGTTCCCGTCGCCAGTCTATTGCCGAAGAACCAAATACTGAGCAGCAGGCTTACCAGTTTGCGCACGTTGAGCACGATTGTTACCGTTAGCGCCGTCGAGGCCGCCGCCAGCAAGTTCACCCCACGGATGCATGCATATTGGGTAAGCACGTTCAGCGCCAGGTACACTACTTGACTCGGCACGTGAAAACCCTCTGCTGCTTTGCGCCAACCCTCTGGTAGCGTAGCAAGGCTGGCCTGGTCCATGGGCAGGCGAATCGTCAAAGGCGGACTGTCTACGAGGCGCATGAATTGGCGTATCAGAGACTGCGAAAAGGGGAGGAAGAGGGGAAGAGAGAGCAGGTGCGAGTAGAACAGATTCTCTTTCCATTGGGGCCCGTATTGCTTGTACGTCTCCTCCGTATACAGACCCATGACGGCCGAAAGAATCTGGGCGACAAAAAGGATCACGAGTCCTGTACTGAAGCTCGGTGGGGCCATCTCTTCGGGTGGTCGTGAATCCTAGACGCTGGTGTCAGTAATTCTACGAGGAGCGAGCATGAGCTAGGACCGTTCATCGCTTGCCTTGGCCTGGCTATCTGACCAAGCAGCAGTGATGACGCCCGCCGTCAGGAGCACCACGGCAACGATCTGGATACGCGAGTACTTTTTGCCATATAGGTAGCCTGCTACCATGGTGGTTATGCTGCCACCAGAGCGGAGGATGATGTGGACAGGGACCGAGATGTCGTAACTAAAGGCATGGTTGTTCAAGAGGTTGATGCCGAAGAAGAGCACAATGTTGATAAGCCAGCGTCGGATGGGGACGCGATTCGGGCGTAGGAAGAAAGGGGGTCGGGCGGCATCGAACTGCGAAACATAGCCGGTGACGGCAACGAAAAGGAATTGCACAAAGGTCAACAAAGTTCCTACAGTGATGACAGGCGAATCAGACCAAGTACTTGTAGTAGGGGCGGTGCGTTGGGTCAAGGGGCGAGATCAGTGGCATGGCCGTCGTACCGCTCGTTGGTTCAACCCTGTGCAACGGTTAGGAGTGACAATGGGCACGGCGAGGCGAGGTGGGGGCCGCGCTCACTTAACGATGGCCTCGAGGGCGAAGACCTGGAACGGCAGACAGGCACTGTCAGCTTTTGTCGGGATAGAGGACGACGTGGACGAGACAAAGAGAGAGAGGACGAGCGCACATTGGAGCAGCAGCCACCGAAGATAAGCGACAACATGGCACCAATGGCCAGCCACTGCGGGATGGTCTCGATCAAGATGCGGCCGGCGAAGCCCATGAGCTTGGAGTGGGTGGATCGCTGGTCATCTATGCCGTACAACTCGGCCTTCTCGAGCGACGGGGCGGCGTTGATGATCTTGGGGGTGACAGGGCCGCCATTGCGGGCAATGGCGTGCGACTCGCGGAGAGTCTGGCGTCTCCGAGGTGTCGATCGGCTCGACATGGCGTGAGCGAAGTGGCAGGGAGCGAGGGACGGCGGTCGAGGTGTCGATGGTGGGGGTTGGCAACGCGACACGACCTCAACGAGAGAGAGGTCAGACAATCATCCGGCGAGGGACGCGGAACAGTAACGAACTCAGGTAAGTTGTGTACGTAGTGTGTGCCTAGAGCAGAGGGGAAATGGATTGGTTAATGGGTGAATAGAGGAGTGAAGGGAGGATGGCTGACGGCGTGGGGTGCCAAGCACCAGGGGATTCAAGTGAGTACGAGGGCGTCACGAGCATTGATGGTGAACTCGGTGGTGCAGAGCAGGAGCCGAAGAGGACAGCAAGGACCTCCGGCAGAATGATCGACATGTGGCTTGATCGCTGGGACTGACTTGCCTGCAGCTTTTCGCAGGCGCCATCTCGCTTTTTTTAGGCCTGGGCAGCCTCGGCAGGCATTTGATTCCCGTTCTGGAAGGCCCAGCGGGGAAAGCGGGCTCGGCGGGTACCTTGCGGCTAGGTACTTCTTAGTCACCCGAGAAGGCGTTCATGAGTTCGGGGGCCCCTGACTGTTAGTGCCGGCACACTCTCGTTCTACATATCTACATATATCCACCACTCTCACCTCGCTCAATGTGTGTGCCATCTGGTCTGCCTTCACCTCCTGGCTCTTTATCCTTAAAAATATCTCTCCCCGGGTTTGTGCAGCTGCAGCATTGGCCAGGATTTCACGAATCGGGCAAGTAGCACCACGTGGTCATGACATATTAACAACTATCACCTACTGCAAGACGACGTGGCTTATGGAAGGGCAAATCACTCGACTTCACAACAAAAAAAAGAAAGGGGGACGGGGGGTCACAGTTTGATAGGTGTTCAAGAAGACTAAACCACGATGGCCGTATGCGAGTAATCGGGGTTCAGCTATGGATGGGTCAATCATGATTTTCTACATCGTGACGCTTCGGTGGCAGGAACGACTCGGACGACATAGCATCCTCCCAGAATCATAAATGTCATGAATGCAACATACCTAACCTAGCTTAAATCACATAATTAGGCTTGCCAGACGGGTATGTTTCTGCACCCCATGCATCGCATTGCCTAGTCGATTCATGGGAACACGTCAGCCATTGTTCACAAACGCCTGGGCCATTTATTGGTGCTCGTCATCTGCGTGTAGGGTCTATGCTAAGTTGGCGGCCCGCCTGCGTTTCCACAACTAGGAGGGGAGGAGCGAATTCTCTGTTCCGCTTGTCTTCCTCCAGCCAGCATAGTGCTGTCCATTTCATTTTTTCCCTTCTTATTCTGTAGGCGCAGTCCAATGCCATCCATGGGCACTTTCCCGGATGGCATCTCTAACATGATCTGATGGCATCATATACTCGCTCGCCATCATGAAACTAAAAAAACCGGATTGGCGCTTGGCAGTCGAGCACGGCTATGCATCAGAGTAGTTGAGTCCGGAGATTGGGCCGCTCCGCCACAGGCCGTAGAATCGCTAGAGTAAAGAGGCTGCCAGATTACTTGTGTTTCCGTAACCCGCTTCATTGACCTCTTCTGGCCAAGAGAGAACGGTGTGAGGGATGGATCGACGGTGACGAACCAGTCCGGCGGCCCTTACAGCGCCGAGAAGACAAACAACTATTATTACGTTAATACAGTCGGGCCTTATGGTCAACGTCATCGTTCGTCGTGGCTTACATTGTTCGTCGCGGCGATGGCGATGCTATCCTCGAAGGGGTGCCAACTCATATGCAGAATCTTCTTGTTAAAATCGATCTGGTCTGCATCGGTCTCCTTCCTCATCCGCTGCCCCTGGCCCGTTCCAGCCGCCGGACTACCAGCGCGGGACCCGGTCTTCTTACCACCATTGGTCGCCGTGGGGCTGGTCGCCGTGTTGATGGGTGTCGGTATACCCACCTTCTTTGCCTTGAACGCTGACTTATCAGCTTGCAGAACCACCTCTGTCTCCTTCTCCGGATCCGATGGGTAGATCATGAAGTTGTTATTATAGCTTCCCGTCATCACATTCTTGGCATCACCCGAGAAAACAACCTCGAACTTGTCAAAAATGCTGTCGTTTTCATAAGTATCGCAGAGCCGTGGACGCAGATGTTCGTGGATGGGAATCGTCTTGACGGGCTGCCGTTCCATGTTCACATCCCAGATCTTCACGGTAAGATAGTCACGTGAGAGAATGTACCTGCCATCATGAGAGAAGCGAACGTCGGATATTGAAGAAATGATCTCAGAAAAGAAGGATCTCGAAGATGGATCTTCTTCTTGCTCGAAGACTAGCAGTCCGGTCAGCACAGATCAGAAGCTAGCACTTTCAGAAGAAAAGGGCATCGCCGTACGCTTTGCATGCTGGTCACAGAGAGCACTCTCACGCATATCGGCCAGTTTGATAGTTCCCTTCGAACTGGCATACATGAACCAATTACAGCTGACGGGATGAAACTCGGCGGCCGTGATGACTTCTGTAAGTTCTTCCATATTGGCAGGCTTGATATCAACGATGTTGAAACTCTGGTCCTGGATGTTTAAATTCCAAAGGTTGATGCGTAGGTCGTCGCTACTTATGAACGTCTCTCCGTCGCTATTGACGGAGATGCTGTTGATGTGGTACGCATGAGCGTTGGCGTAGGTGCGCCGAGGCACGGCGGCAACGACGGTGTCATGGTGTGTCAGTCGAGGCAGTTTGAGTTCCCCGGCCGTCTTAAATTGAGTTTGAGGAAGCGGGCGCGCGGCTCCGCCGCCGGCGCTGGCCAGGTTGCCGGGCGTGACCTCTTGCGACAAGTTGTTCTCGGCGACGACCTTGAGCGACTTCTCGAAGACCTTCCACAGCTTTATCGTCTTGTCATTGGTGGACAGGAGGTAGTGGGACGCATTCTGCCGGCGGCACCATTTGATCTTGTTGATCTTCTCCTCTATCTCAAGGGACTTTAAGTAGTCAAACTCGGGCTCGTGAGACTGGAACTCTGTGTGGAATTTGTACTCGCATGTCTTTTTCTGTTTGGGGATCAGCAGAGGAGTCGAAGCTACGGGGCCAGTAGACTGACCGTTTCGTTCCGCTCAAACAAGACAACTCTGCCTCCTTTGTCTCCAGTGGCCAGGTAGTTGCCCGTGTGGTCGAACTCGACGGTCGATATAATATCAGCTACACAAACGACAATGTCAGCACAGGCAAGACTCGGAGCGCGAGAGGCCCAGTGCGCTTGGCGATGGCAGCAGGGCGAGGGCGGGGTGGGATGAGTGTGATGCAAGCCAGAATGGGCGGTGGAGCACCATGGGCGTGAGCAAACCTTCAGTTATGTCCTCAACATCTCCCTTGTCGCCGAAACACCTGTGCGGGTTAGGAGCTGGGCGGGTAGAAGCAGCAACGGAGGATAAGGGGACTGACTGGGTGAACTTCCAGACGGTGGGATCGGACTCGGCCATGCTGGGAGAGGTGACGAGGTGAGGCGTGGTCGGGCGGCAGGGAGAAGGCAGGGCTGAACAAGGTTGTCGGGAATGCAGCCTCGCGGGGGAATGGTGAGTAGCAGACCAACAGACCCGAAGTGGCGGCGGAGGCTCAAAACAGTCGTGGGCAGAGAGCGTGGAAGGTTGTTGGCAAGATACCTAGGCCTCCTCCAGCGACAACAGACGATGGAAGGCAAGAATAGTACGTCGAGCTGGGAGGGACGCTGGGTAGTGAGGCGTGAGTCGTGAGCCGAGGGGTGGCAGTGGCTGGTGACAATACGGGCCAAGCGGGCGATGATGATAACGGGATGGTGGTGACGGTGATGATGATGCGCAAGGGTCAGACGTCGTCAGGTCGGGTGTGCAGTGGCAGGTTTAGAGTGGTAGCGGGTTTGCCTTAGGAGCGTCGTTGTCCTGGAGGCACGCAAGCAGGCCCTTTCAGGCGGGGCCACCACCCTAAGATACAACCAAGTGCCCAGCTACCTCTATCGTGCAGTATGTACCTCATTAGCTGACTCGCCTGGTAGGCTTTGATACCCAGTACCTCCCGTCTGGCACTCTATCAACATGAAAGCAGGCATTAAACGGTTGACCATGAAAATCGAGTGACGAAGGAGTGCGAATACCGATTCTACTCCACATGGACCTAGTTGTCATCGCTTGTTTCATTATCCAGCAGATATTCTGGAAGCCGCCCGACGCAAAGTATCTAGCTCCTAAATACAACACACCGTAATGTAAGGTATATATGTAGGCTCGGTAGGTAGGTTCAATGTTGGTGGCTCCGTGCCTGTAATCGGCTCCAGCTGTCCAGTGATGTGTGCTCCCTCCTAACAAAGAGGGGCGCTCTCCTGCCCCACCTCCATCAGAAGCTACCCGGCTCTTGCTGGTAGCCGTGGCAAACGCTACTGAACATTGAAATGATGCGCTCGACCGTTCAACTTCAAGGTTCGCTGTCTTGGGTACATGCTTCAACTACGAACTGCCTACTTATAAGGGGAATCCCTATTTCACGACAGCGTATACGCAAATATGCTAGCTAACTGCTGAAGGCCTACCATTAAGTTAGGTCGACATCGTGACCTGTAAATATTGCTAACTCAAGCTGTTGAGACTTTGGTTTATGAGATTTGGTTCTCGGCGACCTACTTTGCTGGACGGACAACTCTGCTGGCAGAGATGCGCAATGTCGGCGAATTCAGCAAGCACGAACAAAAAAAAATAGAATTCGCAATGTCGTCGTTTCGTTCTTTCCTCGTCGACGATCCGAAATAGTAGTCGGTCGCTAGCAGATTTTCCCCTAGCCATAGAGGGGACACGGTGTTGCCGAATCCGGCATAGCGGCAAGCATATATAGTGGGCTCCAGTCTGCCCAAAAGGGGGGATCTCCCCTCCCTTTAATTGCGATTTCAACTGCGTGTACTTACTGGGATACTTATTGATATCATCAATCAATAAAAACGCACTTAGGCAAGTATCGGCTGCGATTTATTGGGTGCATCAGACACTAGCTAGACCTACGTTATCAACCCTGCTACGTAGATTCGTACCGCAGTTGAAATCGCAATTCAAGGGATAGGTAGTACAGCCAAAAAGACAGTAAAGCGATGGATGTATGCGTGTATACATTAAGGCACATAACCTATATACATGTATGTAGATACCCTCATTGAATTGCTAACCTTAAATGCACTGGCATTCCCTCAATTCTCCGGACGATATCGAGGTATGCCCATATACATGTACGTACCTAACCTGAGAGGTTGCCAGACCACATGCACAATGGTACCTACATGTAGTCTCTTCCATTGGCCTGTTGTCTTCCGGCCGGGGTTCGTGAGATGTGGAAATGTTGACTGGAATCGAGACTGCCCGGGTGGCCATCATGGTGAACTTAAATACCGCTACCTAGAGGTACATGTAGATACATGTAGTTCGTTTACCGAGGTCTTGGAATCTGTACATAAGGCATGTACCTGTCTCGCCTGTCGACCGGCAAGCTTCGGGGGCGGGGGTTTTCACATTTGCAACCCGAATCGCCATGTCGCTTCACTCTTGTCAGAAGCATATTGTGTTTGTATTGGACTGGCCCGTGACCTGACAGCAGCAGTTAAACGCGATGGGCTTTCAGAGTGATCAGAAGGATGTGGTACCGTTCAGTGGGGACGGGAAGGGGAAAGGGAAGGAAAAGGTACGAGAAGACCAGCAGTCCGCACGAGTGCCGTCGCAAATTGAAAGGTCAGAGGACAGCGCACAGTCGCAGTCTAGCATGTCCCGAATGGCCTCCTCAGCTACCAATGTGACCAGTGACCTCTTCAACGGCCGATATGGTGGCCAGTATCTGGGCAGTTTCCTCTCCTCTGGTCACAAAAGTACGGGTTCATCCAACGTTATTTTCCAATCAAACCCGTCCGCGCAGGAAACGGCGCAGGTGGTTTCCAGCCAGTCAATTCCCGGCCGGCGAACGGGTGCCACGTTCAGGGCACCCTCTGGCCCCGAGCCGGCAGGCGACAGTCAACCAACCTGGCTACAGATTGACGATGCAGAACGTGGAACTGGGGAAAGCAACCGGGATCTCCAACGGTCGCATGCGGCAGCCATGTCGATGATGGACGGCTTCGAGGTGGTGCAATTACTGGAGACAGGAACAGGGGCGGAAGTCTTCAGCTTCGAAGATGGTGATTTGCCGGTAACCAGCCATCAGGCCTCCGCTCTTCGCCAAGCATTGTTTGAGGGCGACTCTGCCAGCAGAACCCTCGCCTGGGATGATGCACTCAACTTCATACCAGACAGCCTTGCAGATTACCTGGGCATTGACAATGTCCACGACGCTCGTTTGATCTGGGCACAGCAATGGCAGGACGTGTTGTCCTCCTACACCGATGAAGTCTGGGGCGACTTGGACGCTCTCGTCAAAGCGGCTCGTCGAGAGTTAGACGACATGTCGAAAGGTGCACGAACAGAGACGGCATCAGAGCCAAGTCTAGATGCCGTGCGCCGGCTTCGACAAATACTTGCACACATACGAGGCTCGTGAATCCCAGAGAACGCGGGACATACTCAATACGAACTCTTGATGTTATATATCACCTTCGAGGGTGTTATCTTCGCCTGGTCTCGTGAGAAAGAACTACAGCGCAGTTCACGTCCTAGCTTACCTATATGAAGTGCTTTCGTAGAAGGGATGGGCACGACACTATGGGCATCGTGCAAACCATCAGTCGATCAAGTTGGTTGTTAACATTGGCCTCTGAGGTTGGCTGCGATTCATGAGCAATGCAGGCTTTGCAGGCAATGCGAATAATTCGGAGGGCACGGTATCAATGCTGCTGCTCCCGCCGTCTGTTTCCCTCATCCTTTCGCGATGCCCCTACGAGAATTTGCTACAGAATCGGGTGTATATTGCTCTGAAGTAAGACCTAAGGTTCACAACGCTGCAGTGTCTGCAATATCTCTGAGTTACGGATGGGCTGTGCGGTGGATGCATACATGTATCGAGTGGGTGAGGCTTCGTGCTTGAGCCAAGTATGCGCTTGGTTAGGAGTTGTCGGGCGTTGCCCGGGTCACTACCTGTGTGGAAGGGATATCTCGTACGGAAGGAGTAGATGACGCACTGAAATGACAGCACACCAACCGTCTATCCCCCCCTGCAATCAATACCACCATTCGGTTGAACCAGGAGGTCTGTACCTTACTGGGTACATATATGTAGGACGTTGACACGGAGGGCGTTGGGCGGGCGTCGCGGGTCCCCTGCAGACGGCCTCTGCCCGGGGACACAGCTCCAGTCGGTTAGGTATCTTGGGTACCTAGGTACCTCATGAAGGCACTAGCACGGGGCTGTTGCTGCAATGTTGCCCCCATGTACGGATCGGATGTACCGCATCGCTCGCAGGCTGCATCTGCTCTATGACCGCAGGGTGGGTATCGCTCCTCCGTAAATCTGGAAAGATGCATGCTTTTCTCAGGCGTCCTCCCGTCTATCGATCGTCGTCGAGTCGCATCAGCCGTCTCCCAACCAATGTAAAATCATTGTCTCCAGTGACAAGGTAATGCTTCCTCGCCTCGACGGTCCCATCAGCCTCGAGGCTTCTGCTACAGTCCGCTTTACAGTCCGCTCTGCATCCCGCTTCTCACCCGCGTCTTCTCGCTAGAATTGGCCGCCGACGTAAACGTCCACTGACATCGTCCTCGTCCACCGCGCGCCCCCTTGTCAAATTTTCTCTAACCTGCACCTCAAGACAGAACCAGCGACGACGCCAACGACTCCCAGCATAGACGCCCGTCGTCACCATGACCACCCTCGGCGATGACCTGCTACGCGTCGTCAACCAGCTCCAAGATCTGGTTTTCAACACCATCGGCACCGACTCCCTCGACCTCCCTCAGATCGTGCGTCCCACTACCCACCACCGTCTCTTCCTTTCGCCCCCAGCCCTTGCTCACCCTGCCGCCCTTTAGGTCGTCGTAGGCTCTCAGTCTGCCGGGAAGTCCTCCGTTCTCGAGAACATCGTCGGTCGCGACTTCTTGCCGCGCGGAAGCGGCATTGTCACCCGCCGCCCCCTCATCCTGCAGCTCATTAATGTCGAGGAGGACGAGTCCGACCCCGACCCGCATGCCGCCTACCGCAATCCTACCCAGGCCCGTCGCTCCGAGTGGGCTGAGTTCCACCACATTCCCAGTCGTCGCTTCACAGACTTTGGCGATGTCAAGCGTGAGATTGAGACCGAGACCTCTCGAGTCGCCGGCAGCAACAAGGGCATCAACAGGCAACCCATCAACCTCAAGATATACTCGCCTCATGTTTTGAACCTCACTCTTGTCGACCTCCCCGGCCTGACCAAGGTACGCTTCCGTCCTGCTCCTACCCTGCCCATACCCTTTCCCCGTTCCTGCCGTCGCTGATCAGCTTGCCTCTCAGGTTCCCATTGGCGACCAGCCGCCAGATATCGAGAAGCAAACCCGGACTCTGATATCCGAGTACATTGCAAAACCCAACAGTATCATTCTGGCCGTCTCGCCCGCTAACGTCGACATCGTCAACTCCGAGGCCCTCAAGCTTGCCAGACATGTCGATCCCCTGGGCCGGAGGACCATCGGCGTGCTCACCAAAGTGGATCTGATGGACCACGGGACCAACGCTCTCGACATATTATCTGGTCGCGTGTACCCCTTAAAGTTGGGCTTTGTCGGGGTGGTGAACAGGTCACAGCAGGATATCCAGGGCAACCGTCCGATGGAGGAGGCGCTGAAAGCCGAGACCGAGTTCTTCCGCCACCACCCCGCCTATCGCAACATAGCGGCACGAAGTGGAACGCATTTTCTGGCCAAGACGCTCAATCACACTCTCATGGCCCATATCCGGGAGCGTCTACCAGATATCAAAGCGCGGTTGAATACTCTCATGGGTCAAACGCAACAAGAGCTTGCGAGCTATGGCGACATGCACTTCAGTGGCAAGGAGCACAGGGGTTCCATGATTCTGCAGCTTATGACGCGCTTCGCCACGTCCTTCATCTCCTCCATTGATGGAACTTCCACTGAAATTTCCACAAAGGAGTTGTCTGGAGGAGCTCGCATCTACTACATATTCAACTCAGTGTTTGGCAGTGCCCTGGAATCCATTGACCCAACATCGAATCTCTCCGCGCTCGACATCCGGACTGCCATACGCAATTCTACCGGCCCCCGGCCCAGTCTATTTGTGCCCGAAATGGCATTTGACCTTTTAGTCAAGCCGCAAATCAAGTTATTAGAAATGCCCAGCCAACGTTGCGTTGAGCTCGTGTACGAAGAGCTCATCAAGATTTGCCACACATGTGGATCGACAGAGCTGTCGCGGTTCCCCAGGCTACAAGGTAAACTGATTGAAGTGGTCTCGGACTTGCTCCGGGAAAGACTGGGTCCTGCCTCGTCATATGTTGAGTCTCTCATCTCCATTCAACGTGCTTATATCAACACGAACCACCCCAATTTCTTAGGCGCTGCCGCAGCAATGAGTGGTGTCGTCAACGCAAAGCAGGAACGGGAGAGGAAGAAATTGATCCAAGATGAAAGAGACAGGCGGGAGAAGAAAAGGCTCAAGGAATTGGGTGGCGCCAATGGAACGGAAACTCCAGAGGATGAGGAGGACGGTACTCATGAAAGGGGGGATCTATCCCATCCTCGCAAACAGCTGCACAAAGGCTCTCGTAGTATGTCGCCCGCTGTCCATGAGAATGGCGCCGGGAGTATCGCCTCGACACTCAACGGCGCACGCTCGAATTCACCTAGTCGATTCAACCAGCCCCTTGGCCATGCTCGAGAGTCCTTCCTGACCTACTTCTTCGGAAAAGACGGCGCCACACCAGCCGGGGGAGCTGGTGCCCCATCCTCTCTCCCTCGACATGTGAGCCAGGGCACAGAAGCAACATTCTCGCAAAGTATTCGACGTGGGGAGGACAAGCTACCCTACCGGCCGAGTCCATCCCCTTTCATCCGCGAGGAAGAAAGTCCCCGAACCGCTGCATTCGGTTTGAATCCGCAATTCGTAAGTCATCTGTCAGTATTGATTTGATACGGTGGTCCTAACCTATCCTGCAGGGCGATAATGTTGAGCCAGCCCTGACGGAGCGAGAGGCCATGGAGACGGAACTGATCCGTGCCCTCATATCATCTTACTTCAATATTGTGCGCGAGTCGATTGCAGACCAAGTGCCCAAAGCAGTCATGCATCTCCTCGTAAACCACTGCAAAGATGTTGTACAAAATCGGCTGGTCAGCGAACTGTACAAGGAGGGTTTGTTTGAAGAGTTGCTATACGAGGACGATGGCGTCAAGAAGGAACGCGAAAAGTGTGAGAAGCTACTAGAGACGTACAGGGAGGCGGCCAAGATAATTGGAGAAGTCGTATAAAAGAAGTTTGAACGGTACCGCTCACTTCAAATGGGGGAAGGTTGGTTGGCCGGCAACGCGCCCCATGTGCTCGATGTGCGAGTTAAGGAGGTGCTGTGTTGATTCATATTGTATAAATAGACGCGACGTAGAGATGCCTGCATCAGAGCAGCAGGATTGCACTAGAGCTACCGAATGAATGTATTGTACATGTAGTCCTTCCCTCACAGACACTCGTCCAATTACAGTCCACGTCGTTCATGAAGCGGTCCGTAACGGACCAGCTCGAGATACCGATCAGCAAGCAGGATGCTCGACTACCTCGAATGACAAACCCGTTGAGAAGCTGCCACCCAGATATACAGATTCTACTGCCAGGGCGATATGGTTCAAGTATCGCTATGTTCTACTCTATTTGGTTCTACGGTGTCAGATGCTCGTCTTCTCGAGTTTACTTGCCAAATCGTCGACCGTTTTATCCTTGAGCTGAACGGTAGGCTCCTCCTGAGCCTCCTCGGCCTCCTTGATAAGCTTCTCGGCCCGCTGTTCTACGGTGACGTCTTCTTCTTCCTCCTCCTCTTCCTCCTCTTCTTCCTCTTCTTCCTCTTCTTCCTCGTCGTCAGAGTCCATTTCTTCCAGATCACTTAAGCTATCTACACCCCAAGCGTCCTCATCCACAATGTCACCAGCAAAGTTCTCCTTTCGCTCGTCCAACAGCTCTTGTAGGGCGACGATGGCGCTATCGTGCTCGGCAAACTTGTTGCCGTTCAACTCAATCCTCTTGAGCGCGGGCAAGGCGTCCTTGGCGGCGACGGACAGACGCTCGAGGCCGGGGGCAGTGATCTCGTTGAACTGCAGACGTAGAATCTCGAGTTTCTTATTCTGGCCCTTGGCCAGAGCGTCAGCGAGCAAAATGGCACCTTTGGCGCCGAGAAGCGAGTCGCCGATGCCGAGCTCATGGATGCCGGTCCACAGCGGGACGACCTTGGCAAGCACTCGGGCGGCCTTGATGGTGAAAGTGTTGTCCTGCAGATCCAAGACCTTGAGTTCGGTAGCATGGTTGAGCCCGTCGCCGAGGAGCTGGGAGATGCCCTCCTGACGAATACCGTTCTGGACCATCTTGATCTCCTTGACCTTGTGGTGGAGACGGAAAGCCTGGGCCCAGGCCAACATGCTGCCATTCTCGAGGCGGTTGCGACCGCATATGACGGTCTCCAGATCGGGGACATCGTGGCCGGCTTTTCTGGCTTCTTCCTTCTTGGCGTGGAGTTTGGACAGGGCATTAGCGATGTTAATGCCGGCGTGGGGCCCGAGGCCGTTGTTGTTGAGGTAGAGATGCTGGAGTGGAACGTGGCTGGCGAGGAAGTCGATGAGGGGCGCCTGTGTGTTCAGACCGAATGCGTTGTCATTGAGGTTGACGGTGCGCAGGTTAGGGAGATTCAAGATGGAGGTGAGCAGATGCGAGAGGGCGTCGGGGATCTCGTTGAGCAGGCGGCCGGTGAATATGTCAGCAAAGTTAGCCACCTGAAAGAGAGCATGGTCAGTACGGGCGAAATGAAGAGAAGAGAAGAAGATACCTTGAGGGTGTTCTTGGAGGCGAGGACCTCGCCGAGCAGCTTGCAAGCCTCGACGCCGAGGGTGTTTCCGAGGATGCGGACTTCTTCGACGTGGTCCATGGCGCGCAGAGGGCCGATGTGCGGCTCGAGGTCTTGGGCGGTGTCGAGCTTCAGCCCCTGGCCCTCGAGGGAGAAGAGGTTGGGATGCGCCGCCATGATATGTGAGTGATCCCTATACGCGTATATCTACCTGTACGATGTCTGTCGGATGGTGCATGTACGGTGTATGTCGACGGACGGCGGGCACCAACACTTCAAGAGAGACGCGCAGCTAGAGACAGAGAGGCTTGTTGTAGACTCGGAAGTTGGCCGAGACTGCGAGTGACAGGAATCTGGGGTTATGGTGAACAAGACCAAGCAGAGGCGGGTGGGTCGAGAAGGGTGGGATCTAGGGGTCGAGATCTGGGACGTCGGTGGTGGGATATCGGCGGGAGAGAACCTTGGAGATGTTGGAGGGGTTCGGTAGCCATGTCCAGTGTCGAGTCTGAGCCCTCTGTATGCCAGGCCTTGGTGGGGGGGGTTGGCGGGGGAGGGGTTGGTGGTAGGTAGGTGCCTCCTCACAGGTAGGTCGTGTCAGCCCCTGTCACACCCGGACCCTGGGTGTGTGTTCGGTGTAAACGTCGGGCCCCGCTCCCACAAACCCACACACCCGGCACCTACCTTACCATCACGCCGGCCCCTCGACCTCTGAAGGCGGGAAGATATATGCCTATACGGGCCACACTCTCGGTTGCCTCTTTGTCTACTACCGGATCCCACCATACCACACGAAACCCTAGCAAAGCCCGTTCTTTCACGGCATCCAACATGTCGGCAGGAAATGGCGGCGAGGCAGGTATGTTCGCCCTTGTGGAGTCCATCTCATACTTCGTACAGTACGCTAACTGACACGGTCTGCAGTGAACCTCGACACCCTCAACCCCCAGCAGCTCACCCAGGTCAAGAAGCAGCTTGACCAGGAGCTCGAGCATCTGACTTCATCCTTCACCCAGCTCCAGGCCGCCCAGTCCAAGTTTCGCGACTGTCTGCGCTGCGTCAGCTTGGGCAAGACCCCCAAGCCCCCCGCCCTCCCTGGTGCGTCACTTCCCGATACAACTACATACATACCTTACGCTTGCTGACACTTCGCTATTCATGCAGACAACAGCCCGATCCTCGTACCCCTGACCAACTCTCTCTACGTCCGAGGCTCTCTATCCGACGCCGACCATGTACTTGTGGACGTCGGCACCGGCTTTTACGTCGAGAAGGTCACATCTCTACCACCCTCCAACTCTACGCCTTTGGCCTCCTGCTAATCCCCGCCCAGAATCTCCAGTCGGCTGCCCAGTTCTACGACCATAAGATGCAAGAGGTTGGTGCAAACATCAAGGACCTCGAGGCCATAGTCCAGGCCAAGACGACTAATGTCCGTGTTATCGAGCAAGGTATGCCACTCGCCATACACCCTACCTCACCCGCCTAGTCTACTGATATGCTGCATACAGTGTTACGACAGAAAATGGCCTCTGCACCCGAGCCAGACACGGCAACGCCAACATCATGAGCTCCG
Organism: Xylariaceae sp. FL1272; assembly: GCA_022432385.1. NCBI lineage: Eukaryota > Fungi > Ascomycota > Sordariomycetes > Xylariales > Xylariaceae > Xylariaceae sp. FL1272. Next base: position 1,684,288 of record JAJJXC010000002.1, read on the forward strand.
GCCTGAGTCTCGCTCCCGTCGCCATGGCTAGCTGCCTGCTGCTGTCCCCTCTTCCATAGTCCTCGAAGATCTGTACAACCACATGTAATGCGCTCTCTGTCCGTCTGTTGGCGACGGTTAGGTGGAAACGCCTATTCCGTTAAAGAAGTCGCGAATCTCTCGAACCGTCTCGAGGCAGACCTCAAGCCGCTTGTTGCGTGCTTCACCACCAGCCACATCGGTTCTCAAACCCTCGCCTCCCCTGTACTCTCCTGTATCTAGGCCAGCTTGGTCCCAAGCCTCCTCGTAGACCACCACCCCAAACTCAGTACAAGGCGCCATCTGGTTCATCATGTCTTTGACGTACCGCCACCTCCGATAGATGGTAAACTCGACCACATATCCAGTGTCTTTCCACGTGTACTCGTACATACTGTTGACCGAGAGGTCGTCCAACTTGCCTGTCGGTGGATCCAGCCCCATGCGAACACAGGGATATGTGTCGAAGTCCTCGACAGCCCCCCCCACCGATGCCGCGGCGGTATTGAAGTACTTCTTGATGGGCGAGGACGGACGGACACCACTCTGTCGACCCTTGGCCTCGATCTTCCAGTCTACACTTCTAATGTCGACGTTAGATGAAGCGAAACCAGCATCGACGAAAAGAAGGAGGGGAAATAGAACAGACCCATAACATCTGTAACTTGAGAATGTGCTGTGCTACTTACTTTCCTATGCTGATGCTAGTGAACTCGAGGGTGGGCACTTGTTTATCGCTCGGGCCCAAGAGCTTGAGATCCGTCGTCTTATACACTGCAGGAGTTGATGTAGCCGTCAACGTGGCTTTGGCCCGGTGTCCTGCGATACATAGCTCGAGACTGTAAGTTGGGATCACGGATCGGGGCTTTTGCATCCGGCTATCCAAAGGGATAAGTGGGCTATTAACGCCTTGCATCTGCTGCCTCGCTCGTTGGATCGTGATACCACATCCCAAACTAAGCATCCCGCGTCAGATCTTCCGCGGGGACTCCCGTGAGTTAGGGAAGCACCTACCGATGAATGAACTTGCCCCTAGACCGAGGGTTTCCCACCATTTCTTCGAAGCTTCTCAAAGTGAAATGGCCCAGTTTGAAGGGAACGTAGTATCCAAGGTGGATTCGCATCGCGACAGCCGAGATACTGCGGTTCCTCTCGAAAGTCTTATCCAAGGCCTTAATTATCTGATTTATGTAGTCATGTGAGAGCCGCTCGACAAGTAAGGCTGGCACGATGCCAGGCTCACGCTCTATACGGTGTCGGGGCCCTTGCGTAACGTCATCCAGTGCCACGACTATCTGAAATGGAACAGTTACGTCGCTGCATGCGGGCTCGAGGAAAATGCTCTTGCGTCTCGTCTCAGGATCGACGGCGAGGTAGGAGACAGCTAGCCTCTGCGCGGACTGGATAGTCTCCAGCACAGCCCCTTCGGTCTTCGCAGAAACACGTATGTAGGGGACAGCACGATCGATGGACACCACGTCGATCTTGCTGCCAGTCTTGTTCTCGTCTTGCAAGTCGCGTCGCACCTCACGGACAATCTCTTCGGCGTCGTCGCAAGACTGGGCGAGGACAAAGGAGGCCTATTGCAGGATAAGTGAGCGAGGATTAAGATGTTTGATGGCAAGGGAGCAAGGCTTGACCTACAACGAAACTGGCATGCTCAGGCACTGGTATGTCTGCGGCCTCATTCGCAGCTATGGTTGTGTCTCCAGTCATCGGACCGGTAGAAGATGTCGCACCCTTCATGCCGTTTCCCGGGCTATGCTGAGATGGCAAAGAGTCTAGCATGTGCCCCAGTGACCAGGCAGGAAGGATAACCTCGACAGCTCCCTCGGCCCGCTCCCCAACACACTGTTGATCGCCATGACAGTGGAAAGGGGACTGTGGCTTCGCGGTCTCCATCGGGCTGCATACGGAGCACCGTAAATGAAAGAGGCTTGGAAAGGCAAAAGGAAAGTGGAAGACGCGGGTAGTTTTGCGTCCGATAAAGGTACAGAAGGCACTAGGCCGGGCTTTGGTCGTGAGTAGGTGTGTTGCTAGTTGTTTGGGGTCTTGACGGTCTTGCTAGAGGAGAACAAAGCTGGCCAAAGCCCAACCGTAGGGAAACAACGGAGGCGAAGAAAAGGGGTTCATGCAATACTACTACATGTACGTAGTAGATGTATGGACAGTACCCTCTATGAGTGTCTTGGACGGCTACCCTTCAGGCCATCAATCGGTGGCCTTTTAGGTAATCAGTAGGCAAAAGCTGCCTGTGGAAACAGCAGCTTTGTGTGACGCATCTGGGGGGGCAGCTTCCGCAGCTGGCACTCTCGGCGGCGTACGCTATAAATGTACACCAGCGCAAGTGAAGATTGGCCTCTGAGGTTGCTCTCGGGATAATGGCCCGCTCTGATTTCTTTTCTGAAAAGGGATCTATCAGGTTCACATTGCATTCCTGTTTCAGCGGTAGTACTAGATAGGCCCGGAACTGCCTACATGTAAAATCTCGCAAGCATGGACGTGGGCATGCATGGTCTTACACAGTCCCGTAGGCAGTACGGCAAGAGTGGAGGGGCTGCACAGACGGAGCAATCAAATTGGACGTAAAATAAAAGTTTACATATGCCTATATGCAGGCAAGTTTATTATATAGACACACATACCTTCAATACACGGATGTAGGTCGAGATTGAACGTAGCAACAATGTGGGAAGCCAGGGGCAGTCACATGATCTCGCGTTGTCCGGCAGCAGGCGCGGAGTGGAGTAGAGCCGGACACGGAGACACTTGCATCCTGCAGAATGCCGCGTCGCCTTGCATCGGTCGCACGTCGACGTTCCGCATCGACATCACCCACAGTTCCCTCCCGTCCCCGTCAGACTTCGGAGAACACCACGGCTGTCTGGTGCTCTTCGTTTCCAGGAGTGTGCCGTCGCTCCATACTGTCAATAGGCTTTGGTGCACCCGTCGATTCCCCGCCTGTGCTAATGCCGATGGCTGCATGTTTAGCTGGCCGTGGCACGTTGATTGTGACATTGTCTTGGCAGCTTCTCGTCCGCCGTCTCTACTACCTCTGCCGCTTTCGACATGCCCTGCCAGTTCAGCTCTCGCGATCGTCCACCCCCCAACCATCCCCAAGACCGGGACCATGAACATGAGTGGGAGTGGATATACAATGCCGATGCCGCCACCCAGTCTGGCCGCGCCCGACGCGAGACCACCCGCCACATTGTCGGCGCCCGCCACGGCTCATTCCAATGTCGCGTCGGCGACTGCGTCCTGCTGAAGGCCGATGCCTCCAACCATCCCTGGGTCGCCATCATCACCGCCTTTGTCGAGTCTGACGACGAAGGCGACATGGCTGCCGACTTTCTCTGGTTCTCCTCCGACACTGAGATCCGCAACGGCCCCCGCAAGCGTCACGACTTCCTACCCGTACGTGCCCCCATGCTTGCCCCGTCTACTGCCCCTTCTGCTCCTCGCACCTGACCAGCGCCCCAGAACGAGCTGTACATCACTGCCTCCACCGATGTCAACTCTCTCTCTTCCATCGACGGCAAGGCCCGCGTCATGTCCCACTCCGCATTCCTGCGCGAGTTCCCCGCCGGCAAAGTCCCACGATCTTCGTCCGCACACAATAAGACCTTTGTCTGTCGTCGAGGCTGCAATGCCAGAACCACCACTTACACCCCCGAGTTTACGTGGGAGGACGAGTTCTCTGGTACCCCCGACGACATTGCCAAGCTGCTGCGCCTTGTACACCGCGGAACACAGTCCACACGAAGGCACCCCAAACCCAACGACGCGCCCAGCAGGCTCACGGCTCGCTCGACCCCAAGAAAGCGGCGTCGGGACGCTGGTGACGACGGTAACGAAGAACACCACGACCATCCAGGCGATGGCTACCTATCTTCAGACCCAGACACCCCGTCAAAGACGACAACTCCCCGCAGAAGGCATAAGACGACACGAGTCGCCACGCCCTCCAGCCGAAAGTATTCACTTCTGCCATTTGCCATTCTCCACTCCTTGCGGTCTTATTCCTGTGTTTCGCGCGTGGAACTGACTTGCCCGCAGTAAGATCATCGTCAAGAAAGCACTCGAGTTCACCCCACTAGCAACGCGCATGCTATCCCCTAGCCACAATCAGGCGTCACCGTTCCAAATCGCCAGGGCGCAACTGCACGTTGCATCCGTCCCCACGACATTGCCCTGCCGCGAGTCCGAGTTTGCCGTCGTGTATTCGCACCTCGAGGCCGCCATCACCGACGGCTCGGGAGCTTGCATTTACATCTCGGGGACTCCGGGCACGGGCAAGACCGCGACCGTCCGCGAAGTCATCGCTCGCCTAGACGAGGCTGTCCAAGCAGACGAGCTAGACGACTTCCTGTTCGTCGAGATCAATGGCATGAAAATCACAGATCCCCACCAGTCCTATTGCCTCCTGTGGGAGGCCCTCCGTGGACAACGAGTTAGTCCGAGTCAGGCATTGGACCTGCTGGAACGCGAATTCAGTCATCCCAGTCCCCGACGCGTCCCCTGTGTCGTTTTGATGGATGAGCTCGACCAACTAGTCACCAAGAACCAGAGTGTCATGTACAATTTTTTCAATTGGCCCGGCTTACGCCACTCGCGGCTCATTGTGCTCGCCGTGGCCAACACGATGGACCTGCCCGAGAGGACGCTGAGCAATAAGATCAGCAGTCGACTCGGCCTCACCCGCATCACGTTCCCCGGTTATAATCACGAGCAGCTGATGAAGATCATCCAGTCCCGACTCGAAGGCGTGCCGGGCCAGATCGTAGAGTCCGACGCTGTGCAATTTGCCAGCCGCAAAGTGGCCGCTGTAAGTGGCGACGCGCGGCGAGCGCTCGACATATGCCGGCGGGCCGTGGAGCTGGCGGAAGCTGACTCGAAGACGGCGGGCAGTGATCCGGTCACCCCCAGTAAGAGAGCCAGGGCGGACGTGGACAAATCCAAGAACTCTCGTGGCGTGGTCACCATCGGCACCGTCAAGCGGGCTATCAGCGAAGCCACCACCAGTCCTTTGCAGCAGTACCTACGTGGGCTTCCCTTCGCTTACAAAGCCATGTTGGCAGCGCTGTTGCTTCGCAGCGAGAGGTCGGGACTGCCCGACACGACCTACGGCGACGTGCTGGAAGAAACAAGACGGGCACTCGTCTTGGACGCGGGGAGTCGGCGGGTCGACGTCCTCGTACGCGTGAGTCAGAGGGACGCGGGTCGACAGATGAAGATACGCAGTCCGACATCCCATCCAAGCCGGACCGCCGGGGTGCATGCTGCCGCGGTGGCCTTGGCCGGAGCCGGAGTTATTATATTGGAAGGGCTGCGCTCCGAGAGACCAAGCAAGATGCGATTGGCGGTGGGTGCCGAAGAGGTGAAGCTCGCGCTACGCGACGATCCCGAGATCAAGGCATTGAGTATGTCATTCTAGAGCATAGTCCATGTTCTTGTGGGTATCAATATTATTATTTCACTCTCCGAGAAAGCCTCGCCCCTAATACATGCAGTGATACTCTATGCTAACATGATCCACAACCAAGACATGGATCCCATTTCTTCACCCACGATGTAGATTTTCCCTTCTAGCAAGAATCATACCCCAATCTGTCCACAACTGCTACGGAGTGAGAGGGGTTGTCGCAGGCGATGTTAGTGTTTCTGTCGGCCCAGAGTCGGCTTCCAATCAAGTGGGTGAGTATCAGGGGTGGCCTCGTTGTCGGGCCTCCAGATCTTGATGGTCTTATCTGCCTCGCCGACGATGAGCCGCAAACCAGTGCGGTCAAATGTCGAGCTCATGATGCCAGCCTCGGCGTCTAACGACCCCGGCTGGGCGATGGAGTCGAGGGCTTGGAAGCGGTGGCCAGACTTCCAGTCCCAGAAACTCATGGAACCGTTGTCGCCGCCAGAAAAGAGAACATCATCGTTGGCGGCGAGCGAGTTGATGATGGCGTTGTGGCCCTCAAAGTTACCCATGAAGCTGCCCTCGGGGCACTTCCACTGCTTGATGCTGCCGGTGCTGCCGGTGGCGAACGTGAACTCGGTAGGGTGGATGGCGAGGGCGCGGACGCCCTTTTTGTGGTGGGTGAGGACGCCCATGGTCTTGCCGGCGGCGAGGTCCCACATGCGGACGGTGGCGTCGAGGGAGGCGCTGATGACCTGGGGATCAGACTCCTGGCACTTGACGTCGGCAACGGTGCCGCGGTGGCCGGAGAGCACATGAACATTGCTGCGAGTGCGCATGTCCCAGACGCGGGCCACGCCGTCGCGGCCGCCAGTGACGAGGACGTCGAGGGTGGGATGGAGGGCGAGGGTGTAGACGCCGCTGAGGTGGCCGTGGTAATGGCGGATGACCTTGTTGGTCTCGAGGTCCCAGCACTTGACCATCTTGTCCTCGCCGCAGGAGAAGAGGTAGGGGTGGCGCGGAGAGACGGCGAGGCCGCGGACGGTGGAGATGTGACCGGTGAGGGTCAGCCTAAGGCTGCCGGTGGCGAGGTCCCAGATCTTGACGGTGCGGTCGCCGGCGCCGCTGGCGAACCACTGGTTGTGGGGCTCGACGGCGAGGGCGCGAACCCATCCAAGGTGGCCGGATATGACCCTCATGAGCTTCCAAGGAGGGTGCCAGTCGGGCTTGACCTGGTGTGTGGCCTGGGCGCGGGCCGAGGTGAGGGCGGTGGACGGGGCATAGGGGGACTGGTGCGGTGGGTTGTGGGCGGCGGGCCGCTGCACGAGAGCGGTGGACTGAGGTGCGGCATGGTCGGCGGCAGGGCTTGCGTCGAGAAGCTTCTGGTGAGACCTCTGGGATTGCCGTGCTTTCTGTGGCCTCTGTGCGGGTTGTTGGGCAGCCTTGGTGCGGTGGGCGAGGCCGGGGGGAAGAACATCGAGATGTAGGTACTCGGCGTGGAGATGCTTAGACAAGGCGGCGTCTCCATCGAGCTCGGCAGCGGCCAGCCTGGGCCTCTTGGTGGTGGAAGAGGCAGAGAAGAGAGTGTGGGAGCGCTTTGCATTCTGCAGGGCCAACACCTGGAGATTGGGGTTGAGGTTGGGGTCGGCGACGTCCATGGCGGCAAGCTGCGTCGTCTGTTGCCGGCTGTAGTTGTCTTCTTAAGCGTAGAGGGTAAATGCTCTGCGAAGGGCAATGGTCAAGTCTGCCGAGCGTCAAGGCTGGTCCGTCTCCAATGCACGCATCTATGACGGGTCTGCCCTAAGGTAGGTAGGTAGGTATTGACAGAGGCGTGCACGCCGCTAGATCTCATGGTTCCACTCTCGCGCTGCTGTATCGAGTGGGCTTGGCACACTAACACATATATATCTCGTTTGTTTATAATATAAAGCACGGGTTATTTCTTTATTAATATAATAAAATATTAAACTATAAAAATGTTACTAATAAATAATAACTAGCGATTATTATAATTAATTAATTTTTTTATAATATATATTTATAGTTATAATTTTAATAATTAATTAATAATTAAAAACTAATTAATTAATTATTTTATTAATTAAACTTAATTTTTATTTAATTAATAAATTATTTTAATAATTAAAACTAATTAAAAAAAATTTAATTAACTTTAATTATTAATTAATTATTAAAGCTAATTAATAAAATAAATTAATTAATAAAAAAGCGGGGCTATTTCGGAATAATTCCGGAAAAATATAATAAATATTAATATTATTAATATTATAATTTTTAAATTTTTATTTAATTTATAATTATATATTATAGTTTATATAATTATTTTAATATATTATATACTTTTATAAACGATATAATATTAAAAAATTAGAATATACCCGGATAATTTTCGGAAAAACTTAAATAAAATATTTTATTATACTAATAAAAGATTGCTATTTAATGCATATTTTTATTATTTAATACAGTAAAAACTAGATTTAATATTAATTTTTTTATAAATTTTTTTTAAAAATCGGTAAAAATCGGGTAATTTTTTAATCATTAATTAGTTATTAAAAACTAATCAATTTTAATTTTAATTAGTTAATAATGTAATTAAAACTAATTTTAATCAATTAATAAATTGGTTAAAAATAAAAAATCTAACTAATTAATTAATTATTAAAGATTAAAAACTAATTTTATAACCTTGCTTTTTATAACTAGGTTTAAAACAATAAAAAACGCATGTTTAAAACGTTATTAAAGCTATATTAACCATATTTATATATTAATAAATATTATATTATATATATATATATTATGTTAAATACTTTTTTAAATAATAATACTTGTTAATAATTTTATTAAAAATGTTGATTAAGTTATAAATATATATATAATAAGTAAAAAAGCAAACTATAATAACTATATATTTATTTATTTTCATTTTTTATTAAAAAAGGTTATATAAAAAACTGCTTTATATAAAGTATTTATAAACCGGATTATTAATTACGTATTATTATACAAGCTATTTAAAGTTTATAATAATTATTTTTAATAATTATCCCGTTATTATTTATTTTTATTTATATAAAGTAAATATTTTATTATACCGGCTATTTAACGTATATAATAAATATATACGCCGGTTATTTAATAATTATTTATTTTTATTTATATAAAATTAATATTTTATTATACGTAAATAAACTCTTTTTTATATAATAATAATTAAACATTAATAATTTGTTTTTATAAATTAATTACGTAAAATAGCTGTTTTTTTAATACGTTATATATTAATAACTATTTTATTAATATATATATTTATTAATTAAATTTATTTTATTTAATATATTTAATTATATATTGTTTAAATATTATTTAAAATATTATTATAATTATAAATATTATAAATTATATGTTTATAAATAAAAATAATATAACTATTACGTAGTAAATTAAAAGCTTTATATAAAATAAAACGTTTTTATAAAATTATAGCTTTTTTTTTATTTAATTAAATAATTCCTTTATATAATTATATTTATTTTTATTTTTTTATTATTTTTTTATTATTATATAAAATAACAGCTTAATTTTTTTAAAACCTCGGCTTTATTAATTTTAATAATCTTTTTTTTATTATTATTATCGCTAGTTTTTTAATTTTTTTAATTAATAATCCGGCTATTCCGGTTAATTTATTTATTATATTAAACTTAAACCTTATAAACTTTATTATTAATAATTTTTAAATTATTAGGCGTAATTATTATAATTTATATTAAATCGTTATAATTAATTTTTAACCGTATTAAATCTTTAATGCTTTTAATATTAATAATATAATAATATATTATTATATAATAAACTAAGCCCGTAGTTTTATATAAAATATAATTATTAATATACGTAATTATATAAGCTTATATTTTTATTTTTATTTATTTATATAAATAAAATTAAAAATAATGTTTTATTATAATATTATTATAAAATATTAACATATTATATATTTTTAATATTATTAATATATAATTAAATTATATATAAATATTACGTTATAATTTATATTTTTATAATATAAGAGTTTAATTACGTAATATTGTTTTTATTAATAAACCGTATAATATTTATTAATATTATATAAATGCCGTTATTATTATTAAGTATTTTACCGGTATACTTTATATATAATATGTTTATATATTAAGCTTTTTTAATAACGTTTATATTAATTATATTTATTACTTATACGTTATATATTATTTATACCGTATTTAAATCGTTAGCGTTAAAATAATTATTATTAAAAAACCAATATAATATAAGTCGGTTTTTAAAAAAATAATACAATGTTTTTTATTATTTATATAATTACGAATTAAATTCTTTTTTCTTTATTTAAATTATTCGTTTAAAACTATAATATTAAATATTTATACAATAAAATAATCTTTTATACTATTTTGAAAAAAAAGAAAAAATAAAAACGTAATATTTTAAAGTATTAATATTATAAAAAAATATAATACGGAAAAATATTAAAATAATATAAAAAGAATATTAATATTTATATAAAAAAGAAATACTTAAAAATATATTTACGTAAATAAAATATATTTATATTAATTTAACTAGTTAATAAATATTTTAATTTATATAATAAGTTTATTAAATATAACTAGTTATATAAGTGTTAAATTAAAGCTTTTTTTTATAAAACCGTTTAATAAATTATTTTTGCTATTAATTTATTATATATTTAAAATTTCGCGCTTTTTTTATATTTTACGTAATAATATTACGTTAATTATTAATCTTTTTCCGGTAATTGTTTTTAATTTTATAAAGTATTTATATAATAAACGCGAATTAAAATAAATAACTACCGAAATTTATTTAAATTAAAACATATAAATAATTTATTATAACGTTATATTAAAAGTAATAACGTAATTAAAATTAGTTATTATATTATATAATTTTTTTTTTATAATTTTTTTTAATTTAATAAAGTTTTAATATATAATATTGCCGTAAATTTTAAAGCTATTATTTATACGTATTTTTTTAACTAATATAATTGAAAAATTAAATTATAAAAAAAGTTTATATTATTTATAAAAAGTCCGTTAATAAAAATAAATAATTTTATATAAAAAGAATTAAACGGGATAAAATGTAAACTATATAATAAGTTTTTTTATTTTTATTATAATTATATATTTAATATTTTAATATATTTGTTTTTTAATTCTTTATTTATATTATAATAAATAAATTATATATAGCTTTAAGTTAATAAATTAATATAATATATGTTTTTTAACGCGTTATATTATATAGTTTTATAATATTATATAAATAGTTAAATTAATTTTCAATATTTATAATATTTAATTTCTTTACGCGAAAAAAATAAAAATTTTTTAAATAAAATTCGATTGCTATTAAATTTTATCGCGGTATTTTATATAAACGTGGTTTTAAGCTTTATATAAAACTTAATTTTTTATAATTTTTGTTTTTTTAGTTTTAAAAGTTCGGGCATAATAAAATTAAATATATTATTAGTTTATAATATAATAATATTAAAACTATTAAATCTTTTTTTAATTAAAAATAAATATAAATTATATATTAAAATATATATTTTAAACTTTTATAATAATAAATATAATACGTTTTATATTAATATAAACCCGATTTAATTAAATTATATAAAAGTTATATAATTTATAATAAAGTATTTATTAAATATTTATTTTAAATCTTTTTTAAAAATCGCGCGTAAATAATTTAAATTAGTTTGTTTATTATTTATATATATGTTTACGTAATATTATTTAGCTTTTTTTTAATTTTATACGATTTAATTAATAATAAGCTTAAAATTAATATAAAGCGTTAATTATTTTATTAAGTTATTAAAAATTAAATAAAAATTGTTTTTTTTTTGTTTTTATAATTTTATATAATCATTTTAGATTTTTTATATAAAATAATTGTTTTGTTTTTAATTTTTAATATAAAACATATATTAAAAATTTAAAGAATTTTTAATACCTTATTAAAATACCGTATAAAAAAAATATGCTTTATATAAATAAATTATTATTTTTTTTATATCCGATTTTTTAAATAGTTTATTAAACATAATAAATCTTGTTTTATTAAATTTAAGTAATAAAAATAAAATCTGACTTTTTTTTAATATAAAAGAATTATATAATAAGGTTTTTTTTAAACGTTTTTATTTATATTTTAATAAATTAAAAACTTATTACAGCTTTTAAAGCAAAAAGTTTCTTAGTAAAAAATTTAATTATATAATAATTGTTTAAAAGTCTTTATTATTATATAATAATTAATAATATAGTTTAGTTTATATATAATTAAATTTGTAACCATTATTTAATATTACGTTTTACTTTTTAATTACGATTTTAAATAAGCTTTTTTAGTTGCTCTTTTTACGTTATATAAATATTTTTAACTATAAACAAAGCTAAAAAAACATTATATAATAAGCCGTTTTATATATTTATTACATGGTTAATGTTTATTTTTATACGTATTTTTTAAATTGTTATTATAGCCTTTTAAATTGTTTTTATTTTTTATATAATATTTAAAAAAAGAAAAATTATCGCAATCTTAAAATAAGTTTTAAAAACTAATAAAATAACTATAAAACCATTTAAACTAATTATATTATTTAAAGCTTTTATTATAGTTTATAAAATTATATAATTATTTATTATATTAAAAGGTTTTTTATATAATATATTAAATATATAATAAAATAGTTTATATATTTATTTAATTTTTTTAATGTTTTAATAAATTTTAACTAAGATTTTTTATATAAAAATTTAATTAAATTTATGTTATTTTAAAACTTTTTAAACGAAAAATTTATATTAATACTATATGTAATAATATTTAATAGTTTTTAATATATATAGATTTAATATCGGTATAAAATAATATAAACATTTTATATAAAAAAAAACTTTAAAAACGTAATTGCTTAAAATCCCGTTTTAACGTTAATTATATATAGTATAAGCTTACCGTTAATATATATAACGTTAATAATAATTTTATAATTAAATAATATATTATTTTTAATCGAAAACTTAAATTTATAAAATATTAATACGTATAATTAATAATAGTAATAAATTTGCTTAATTTTTTTAAAAATATTTAAAATAACGTTATAATTAACTTTTATTAATAGTTTATAAAGCTTTATTACGTGTTAATATCTTATTTTTTTATATATTTATCGTAATTTTATTTTTATAAAGTATAAATTTTACTTTATATAATCAAAATAAAAAAATCTATAGTTTTATTTTTTAATTATAAAATATAATTTATTGTTTTATACGATTTTATTTATTAAATTATTATAAAACGTTTTTTATCGGTTTATATTATATAAAGATAATAAAAAAAAAGTAAAATATTAAAAATAAAGAAATAAATCGGGTTAAAAAGCGTTTTTATTATAATTTCTTTAATTAACGCTTTATTTTCGGCTTTTTTAAATCTTATGAAAGTTTTTTTTAAATTTTAATCTATTTTAATATTTAAAAACTTTTATATATATATTAATATTTAAGTTTTATTAATATTTAACGTTTATACGGCTTTTATATTTTAAAAAATGCTTTAATAAATATATTTATATAAATTATTTAATATAAATTAAAAAATATTAATTTTTAAATTATTATATAAAAGAATATTAAGCTTTACGATATTTTTCCAGGTTATTTAATATATATATAATTAGTTTATTATATAATTTAAAGCTTTTTTTTAATTCTTTTTTTTATTATATGGCTAATTTTTTTCTTTTTTACTCCGGGGTATTTTTTAACGTTTATAATATAAACGTTAGTTTTTTCGTTTTAAATACCGTATTTAATAAAATATTCCTTTACGTAAGCAATTTTCTTTTTTTTAAATACTTTATAAACTAATAATCTAGCTTAAAATATATAAAACATTTTTTATTTATATAATTAAAAAAACGTTAATATTTATAATTTTAAAAACTATATGTTTTATAAAAAATATAACCGTAAAAAAAGCTTTTATTTTATTATTTTTATATATAATTATTATTAAATCGTTTATTATTATAATATGTTTTAAAAAGTCTTTTTTTAATTAAAAAACTGCTTTTTATTTTTCTATAGTTTTGAAACTTATATTACGGCATAAAAGTTTAAAAATAAACCTTTATACAAATTTTTCATATTAATTAAAACTTGTTTAAATTTTAATACGCCGTTATATATTTATATAATAATTAAATATAACTAGATTTTTTTTAAAGATTTAAGTTAAAAACTTATTAAATTTTATAAAACGTTTTAAAACGTTGTTTTAATGCTTTAAATTTTATTAACGTTAAATTTTCTTATATAATATATTTAAAGTTTATTATAACTTATTTGCTTTAATATTAAAAATAGTTTATTTATATATTAAAATATATGTTTACTACGTTATATATTTGTTTTTATATGGCTTTTTAAACTAATATTAGTTCAAAAATATTTTTAATAAAATTTAAACAATCTGAAAAAATATTATATTATATTAATTTTTCAAATATTTAAAATTTAATATAATTCTATAAATTCTTCTATTTATTCCATAATATGTTTTATAATAAATTAATAAAGTTTAAAAAATTTTTTTACTTTTTTTAAAAGCTATAAACTAATATAAATTAATAAAGCCATTTAAAATATTATATATTAATATAATAAAATTTTAAAATATAGTTTAAACTAAAATTTATTATATAATATATATTAATTAATATAATTATTTATATAGTCGTTTTATAAAATAATTCGGTATAAATTAAATTAAATATAATAAATTAAAATTACGGCATATTTATTTTAATTATTATTTAAAAAAATTATATAAAAAATAGTTTTTATATTTTTTATAGCTTTTTATTATAATTATTATATAAAAGTAAAATCTTTTTTAATATTTATATTTAATTATTATATAAAAAAAGAATTTCGATAGTTTTTTTATAATTAATTCAAATTAAACTTTTTAAAATTAATATTATAATTATTAAAAAACTATATAAAATAAATTAAAAATATTATTCATTTATTATTTATTTTATATAAATTTAATTAATTTAACGTTTATTATATAATTATTAAATTATATTTTTAAATTTATTAGTTATATAATAATTATTTTCTTAATAGTTTATAAAAGCTTATTAAAATATAATTTTATTTAGTTTTTAAAAAAAGAATTTAAAAAAAATCCCTTTATTTAAAATATAACTTATTTTATATGTTTTTATATAAAAAGTTATATACGTTGTTAAAAATTTATTAAATAATTTAAACTTATTATTATTTATTTATTTTTTTAATAAAAAATATTTTTTAATAACGGCTTTATTAAATCTGTTTTATAAAATTATTTTAATATAAAAAATTAAATATTTAATTAAATTTTAAATTTTGTTTTTACTTATTATACGTAATTTATTATATAAGTCAGTTTATGGTTTTTTTTTAATATATAAGTCGTTTTTATATGACTTTGTTAAAAATGTTTAAAAAATTTTTTTTAAAATTGTTTTTTTTTATTTATATAATTCTTTTAAAAACATAAAAAAAAATAAAGAAAATAAAGCGTAAAATCGTATTATTTTTTAATTAACTGCTTTTTTTGTTTTTATTAATTTATAATCGTTATATAATTATTAATTAATATTAATTAAGCTATAAATATATATTTAATAAATAAAAAAACAAACTATAATAATTATATATTTATTTATTTTTACTTTTTATTAAAAAAAGCCGTATAAAAAATATTTTATATAAAATATATATAAATTAAATTATTAACTACGTATTATTATACAAGTTATTTAAAATTTATAATAATTATTTTTATTAACTATTTTACTATTATTTATTTTGGTTTATATAAAGCAAATAGTTATATATATTAATTATTTAATAATTAATTTACTTTTAATTATATAAAATAAATATTTTATTATACCGGCTATTTAACGTATATAATAAATACGTACGCCGGCTACCCGGTAGTTATTTACTTTACTTATATAAAGTTAATGTTTTATTATATATAAGCAAAATCTCCCTTACGTAATAATAATTAAATAAAAACAAACGTTATTAAATATTAATTTAACTTAATTATTGTATATATATATATAACTTTTAACTGTTATAAAATTGTAAATAATTAAAATTAACGTTAATAAATATATTAAAGGTTTTTTTTAAATATTTAAACTATTACTTTTAACGTTTTAATAAGTATTTAAGCTATTTAATAAATGTTTTAAGCTATATTTAAGCCTTTTAAGTGCTTTTTAATAAAAAAAAGACTTTTATTAATACTTAATAAAAAAGTTAAGGCTTTAAAAAGTGCTTAAACTATAACGTTAAAGCTTTTAATATGCTTAAACTACGTTAAAGCTTATAATAAATCGTTTTAAGCCATATTTAAAGCTTTTAGTTACTTTTTAATAAAAAAAGGCTTCCGTAAGTGCTACCTAGTAAGGGTTGACTTTTAAGTGCTTAATAAAAAGGTTAAGGCTTTTAAAAATGCTTTATAATAAAGGCTTTTAATTAATACTAAGTGCTATAAAAGGTAACTAGCTATAACTTACTACGAAAGTAGTATGCTTAACAAACTGTTGCCTTAGAATAAAGGCTTTTAATTGGTATTAAATGCCGTAAAAGTGCCGAAAAAAGCGGTGCTTTTAAAAAAAGGAAATAACTAGCGATAATTTTGCCGTAAAGGGTAACCAGCGGTGACCTTGCCGTATAAGTGCTTTATCACATAGGCTTTAAAAAGTGCTTATTACGTAAACAATAATGCGTAATAGCTTAAAAAAGCTTTTTAAAACGCGTTTTGTTATTAAAAACGGTGTTAAAATGTTTTTAACTTGCTTTTATTAATTAATAACTCCGATAAAAAACGTTGAATAACTTTTAAAAAAAACGTTAATTATTAAAAAAGGCGTTTAAATAACTAGCGATTAACTTTACCGTTATAAGTATTAAAGCAAGGATTAAATATTATAATTAATAATAAATTATTAACTTTATTATACGTAATAAAGAAACTAGTTATAAAGCCGTAATATAACAATTTTTTAGCGTTATTAAAAGTTTTATTATTATTATGATAATAAAATATACTTTAAAGGTAAAGCTTTAATACGTAATTATTGTATATATATTAATAATAAAATAAAGAAAAGAAAAAGGGTAGCTTTAATAGCTATTAAGGCTGCAGCACTTATAATAATATAGTCCTTTATTTAATTAATATAAGTTTATTTAAAAAACTAAAGTAATTAAAAAACTAATTAAATAACGTATTAATAAACTAATATTATTAATACGTAATTACGTATTTAATTTAATATATATTAATAATAATCGGTTATAAATTTTTATAATAGTTTTATACCGTTTAATATTATTATCATTATATTAAATATTTATTATTAAAATATAATAATAATTTAAATAAATATAAACTATAATATAATAATGGTTTTTTTTATAAAATACATTATAACTTTTATAATTATAACTATAAATAAATAATTAAGTTTAAATATAATTTTAAACAAGAGTAAAAAATTATATATTTAAGTTTATATTATTATTTTTTAATAAATTGTTTTTAATAATTTATACTTATAATATAAATAGTTATTATTAATATAATAATTAAAAAAATAAAATCGTTTACGATTTTAAATTAATATATAAAAAATAAAAACGCTTTGTTTAAAATTTGTTTTTTAAATAATTTAATAAAAACGTTATAATATATTAAATGATTTTATATAATTTAATTATTATTAAATATAATATCATTATTTATCATCGTTTTATAAATATTAAGCGATTAATATGTTTTTAATAAAACGTTTTATTAATATTTATAGTTTAAATTAATAACTAATTAATTAATTATTTTATCTATTAAAACTAATTTTTATTTAATTAATTAACTACTTTAATAATTAAAACTAATTAATTAAAAAAATTAAAATTTATTAAAATTAATAATAAAAAAACGGGGCTAGCTTAAATAAATTTTAAAAAAAGTAAAATAAATTTTAATAATGTTAATATTATAATACTTTAATGTTTATTATATTTATTATTATATATAAAGATTTACATAACTATATTTAAATATATAATATATTTTAATAAACGATGTAATATTAAAAGTTAAAATATATTTAAATAAGTTTTAAAAAATTTAAAAAAAGATTTTTTATTATAATATAAATAATGTATTATTTTATATATATTTTTATTATTTAATAAAATAAAAACTAGATATAACTTTTTTTTTTAGTTTTTTTTTTTAAATTTTTTTAATTATTAACTAATTATTAAAAACTAATCACCTTTAGTTTTAATTAGTTAATAATATAATTAAAACTAATTTTAAATAATTAATAAACTAATTAAAACTAAAGTTAATTAGTTTATAATAATTAATTAATAATTAAAAAATTATTTAATTTTTAAAAAACTAATATAAAATCTAGTTTTTATAATATTAAATAGTATTTTATTTATATTATAATAAAATATTTTTTTTCGAATTTATTTAAAAATTACTTTAATATATTTTATTCTTAATACTATATTATTTATTAAAATATACCGTATATTAAAATAGCCGTATAAGTCTTAATATATAATAATAAACTTAATAAAAATTAAATTATTATAATATTAATAATAATAATATTTATTATATTTTTCTAGAATTATTTTAAATTAGCTTTATTATTTATTAATAATTTTAATTTTTCTTAATTAATTATATTAATTAATTTAATGATTAATTAGTCACTAATATAAAGCCCTGCTAGGCGGTGCTAGGCCTTAAATTTTAAGGCCTATAGCACCTTTTTTAGCCACTATAGCCACATTTTAGCCAAGCTTTGCAGCGATAACAAAGCCTACAGCGATAAAGCTTTGCAGCAACTTTAGCACCTTTAGTACCTCTAGCACCTCCAGTACCCCCTATAGCCATACTCTAGCTACACCGAAACCGCTAAAGCCTCCGTATGCGGTTTAGTACGCTACTGCGTACTTTACCGCGCTTTACGGCCTTAAAGTCCCTTAATTAATTAAGCTATATATTTATAGTGCGTAAGCTATTGCTAAATGGCTTTTATACGCGTTTTAGTTTATTATTGTTTATTTTAACGCATTTTATAATTTTCTTAAATTTGTTTATAATATTAATTAAACTATATATTTATAATACGTAAATTATTATTAAATGGCTTTTATACGTGTTTTAGTTTACTGTTGTTTATTTTAACGCGTTTTACGGCTTTTTAAACTTATTTATAATTAATATAGTTAAAGTATAACTATAAAAAATGCTAAAAATGCTAAAAATGTTATAAGCTTTATTGTTATAAAGCTTTATTACTATAAAGCTTGTTATTACTATAAGGCTTTATTATTATACTACGTATTTTTTCGTTATAAGCTAATGCCGTAATTAATTAAAAGCTAGTATTTTTAAAAAAAAATAACCTATATTATAAAATTTACCCTATTTATTTTATTTGTTTAAAAAACTTTTTAACCTATATTAGCCTTTTAACGGTTTTAACGGCTTAAAAGGCTTAAAAACGATTAAAGCCTTTTTACTACGCTAACTATATTAGGTATAGCTTGTTATATACGCAGCCTTTTAATTAACTACACTTACTTTTATTAGCAAACTTTTAAACCTATATTATTTTTACAATCAAATCTAAACAAAGCCCCTAAATTAAAATTTAAGCAAACTGACTAAAAAAATTTTTAATCAGTCTTAATCACTACGGTGACTGACTAACTAAATAGAAATTAGTCTTAGTCAGTAGGGTGACTAACTAATTAATCTTTAGTCACTAATTAGTCACTAAAATCACAACCCTGACCCTGATCCTATACATAAGTGATGTACCTAATAGTACCCATTCAGCACTGCGGTGAGGGCAGGTTCAGGTAGTGACATCAGTTCCATATCCTTATAGTCTTGATACGAAATATAAGCCGTTCTACGGCTCGTCTTATGACTCGCCCCAAAAATTCACCTCGTCGGGGGCAACCGACGTACGTCTCCCAGTCTGCCCCGCCAAGCGCTGGTGACGGCTAACTCGCTGAACTACGGACCACCTACTTCTCATATCTGTCATCAGCTTCAACCACCGCCGCCATGCAGACCTATGCGTGCGACTACCTTGGGTCGTCGTTTTCTGCCATTTTTCCTTGCCATACAGATGTGCTCTTCACAACATGACTTCAAACCCTACGCCGCCACCTGATCTGACCGGTCTGCCTATCGATGTCTTCCTTCTCATCGTACTGCAACTCTCACCTCGCGAGTGTGTGCTCTGCCGCAGAGTGAGTCGCCCTTGGAACCTAGCTTTCACGCGCCACGATGTGTCCCGCCATCTCATGGCCCGTCACTTTCCTCGCTCCCGAGAAATGCGCCTACCATCGCCTACCCCCGCCTGGCATCGAGTGTTTGGTACCTAAACCCATTCCGTCATTACACATGCTTACATATTACTCGTCGGTTGGATTCATATTGACGTCTGTGCACAGTGAGTTCACATCTGTTTCAACTAAAAGAACAGGCAACAGCCGGACGTCCCACCTGGGGAATATAATCATCCCACTTTCTTTAGAGCCAAGAGGACAACAGCCTGACCTGTTCTTATACACCAGCACCATGTCGCTCGTCGCTATCACTTTCTCCGATCTGCCAACCCGAGACGCATTGACAAGGTCGATATCGCCTCCAATCTCGCCTTCTGTCCTGTTGAGCCTTGGTCGCGCTTTCTGACTTGGAACGGGAATATCGCCATCTTCCAGCACCCTGATTCGGCCTGGGCTTACGACGATGCTTTGCTGGTCTATCCCAGCAGATCCGGCCTCGTGGCCTGCGATCTAGAATGTGGGCAACACATTCCCGTTGCCTTTGATGCTACAGACAGAATCATCAGGCGTCTACGGCTCGCCCACTCTATCGGCAAGTATAGATCCAATGCGAGCTATTTTTTAACTGCATTCCTAAGACATCATACTGACTTTTTATAGTAAGTGGCATCTGACCTGTTATATATTAGAGACTAGTCCTTTGTTTTAAAGTCCAGGGCCCTGCAGGGGAATCTCGCGAAAAATAATTAACGCAGCACCTTTTCACCTACCAGCTAATTGTCGAGTGGTGCGAGCGCAACCCCATTCAGACCCGTCACGCGCATTATGCCACGGCTTTTGACGTGCGAAACTTGAAAGCTTACACGCCATATGTCCGCGACATTATAAGGCATTCTGAATGGTCCTTGCATCGTCCTGGTATCTCCATAGACCACCACGATCGCTTCTTCTCGGCACACACAGCTACCCATTACGCGCTCTATGTCTGGCAACAAAACTGCCCGTTGGAGGATCCTTTCGAACAACTCACTATTTGGGACATCTCTACTGCTATACCAATCGTTACTAGTAGGTTCAGCCAGCGGCGCCTAGACGCGCTCGGCATCCGTCAGGGTGCAACACCTTCGCTCTCAGCATTACTTCTAGACGAGGCAAATGTCTACTTCCACGAGGAGGAGGTTCGTGGTCCCAAAGACGTCTCCTTTGCTTCCCTTTTTCCCCTCTGATCTGGCGACTAATAGTCACAAAATCTACACCAAACCTGGTTGCTTCCTGATCTTCCTAAGCCAGTCAACCTTGCTCGTTTGCACTTTCTAATCCGCCACCTTCGTTATAGCACCGTTGGCTCGCTGGACCCCAGTCGTCTCCGTCACCCCCAAGGCACCATCATGTTCGTGTAAGTAGTTTCCAGAGTGTCTCCTGCCTATTTTGAGAAAGTCCCAACAGTCGGCTCCTTTTTTCTCTGGTGGACCAAGTGCTCTTAATACATGTTTGGGGACTCCAAAGACCGTAATCGATTGTAGCGAACACGCCAGCCAGAGTAATCACCAACTCTAATTGTTGCAGTGTACCGGATTTCCGTTCCTCGTGGCAGAAGGCCCACGCTGGTTCGATGAGTGCTGCGCCGAGGGCGATCTCCACATGAGTTTTTGCCCGCGCGCCAGATCCACCCCATGCATTGGAAGTCTCAGTCACTATGATCACGGTCGATGGCCTGGCTACGCACCCGTAAGACATGTTGGAGTTTTGTCTTTCAATTGTACTTGTTCCCTGTGAGGGAGGTGAGGTTGTGCAGGAGCCAATGTCTTGATCTTCCGGAACAAGCATGCTGTCAACATGCTTCAAGACTTCCATGACTACTCTCAAGCGAGCATAAAGGCATAAATACTGACTCGATAACGTGAAGTGCTGGAGGCATGAAGAGTTCCCCTACTTGACGGTATGCGATGTTGTAGATTCCGCAGCACGCGTCCGCATCGGTATGCTTACAAACAATCTGCGCGATGATTCTGCTCCGTCGTGTTTCCGCACCCGTTGAACACTGTGCTGACTCCGCTTACCTAGTAAGTGATGTTCCGTCTGATGTTACCATTAAGATGGCTTGAGAATCCAGGACCCTACATGAGTATATCATTTAAGCTGAGACCCCTTTCATTGCAGATCGCACGCCAGTGTTTTATTATGGAGGCGCTTTCGTAAGTAGCTCTCTTGGTCGTCCTTTGAGCAGTTGCATCTCAATAGCACGGTCATGCATGATGATAGTCTCAAGATGTAACTTGTCCATAAGGCGGCAGTACATATTAACATATTGCAGAGCTTTCCTGCCTCCTAAAATTAGCCTCGAGTCCGATCCAGAAGGAGACGAACTTGAGGTCCGTTTCCCAGATAACATGTGGCAGAAGCTACTTTCCAATGGGCAGATTGCAGGTGATGAGAGATGGGTAGTTGGCGACGATGTGAAAGGAAGGATTACAATAGTAAGATTCTAGCTTTACGCCTCAGGCCTACTAGGGGTTTTAACGGATTCTGAATACGTTTATAAGTTCATACTAAAAGTAAAAAGTGTTGGATAATATGTTGGGATTAGGCGGTAGTTTATGTTAAACAGAAATTCGTATCTTTATAAATCATGCTCGATAAGACGTGGTGTGGAGTCGTAGCCTAAGGTACATGTATCGATTACCAAAGTCCTCGGAGAAACCACACATAAAGATGCTTCCCGCATCCCCCCTCAAAGCAGCTGCCTCTTCTGGCGTGGCGTCCGGCTCGGATTCCGATGACTGGAAGCGGGGGACACTGGATGCTTGTTCAAGTCGATGCGGACGCCGGAACCGGCAGCCGCGGGCATCACGGCACAGTGGCCGAATGAGCCAGGCAAGCCTGGCGAGAGGCTCCGTCTACCCTGCCAATTTCCTTGATTGCTACTGCTAGGTGCGCGCCTCCACCTCCATGCGCGTGGATACCTTAGGTACAGTCGACACGATACAGGCCATACGTAAAGCTCAACTACGGACTGCCGGACCTGACGATGGGATGTGGTGTCATGCACGATAGGTTGCATGTACATAGGTGGGGTGGCTTGGTCTAGCAGTTTGCGACCTTCCCACACTCGATAGAACTATAAGGATGGCGACAGTCCCGAGATGCTCGTGGTCCTGTTTCTCTCTCACATCCCCATTTTGCGTACGCCTTGGCATGTTTGTGCTTGCCGCTACACATCCTCACACCTGGTTGTTTTCTTCTCCTCGGTTTGTGTATCGACAATGCAGTGGCGGGTGCTTCTGCTGTCGTGGGCGGCTTTGCCCCTCGCCAGGGCTGAAACGGTCCTCGGCATCTACGTCTTCTCCCGCCATGGCGATCGTACTCCGAAAATCCTCGCGCCAGCCAATCTGACGTCTCTCGGAGCCGACGAGGTCTATGAGTCCGGAAGCTGGTATCGCAATCGTTATGTCGCCAACGACTCAATCTCCCCCATCTTCGGTCTCAGCCGCGATACCGTCGCGCTGACACAACTGGCCGTCTCAGCACCCGTAGACAATGTCTTGATGAGCTCCGCTTATGCCTTCTTGCAAGGTTTATATCCACCTGCCGGCGCCCTGACGGCCCAGACGCTCGCCAATAGCTCGGCTCTCGAAAGCCCGCTCGGTGGCTATCAGGTGCGTAATCTTTTCCCGTGTCGGCTGCTGGCCATGTTTCGTTCGCACAAGAACACAGCGCCTGACGTGAGCTACAGTGTGTAATCCTCCTCGCATTTCGCAGTTCTACCGGTCATGTTCGGAGGGTCAAATCTAGACTGGGAGAAGCTAACAAGCCTTTCCTCCATCGCAAGATATATCCCGGTTAACGCTGTTTCTTCGATGTCCACTGGCACGTCTTCGACAGAGAACAGCGAGTGGTTACAGGGAAGTAGTGGCTGCGCAAGGCAAGTACAACAACCCCATGCTCCTTCTAAAGTGTCACTTCTAACAGGTGCTATAGTGAGTACTCAACCGGGAAATCCTAGAGTAAAAAGACTTGATTATAGACTATGCCAACCTCCCCCCCCAAACACACACACACTCTCACACACACACACATAAAAATAAAATAGAAACAGACTGACATGTTTTAAAACACCAGATGGCACGTCGATTGTCTATTCATAGAAAATCCAACCTAACATGGCTTATAGTGTGTGTTCCTTGCTTTGAGGAAAATACTCGGCCGTGGGCGGCTCAGCAGGATAACGATTTGGGAAAGAGACTGACATGCTTGTATATTGGAGGCCATTGTGTCGTCCAACAACTATCTCGTGTCAAATGAGTACGCCACTATCTATGAACAGAGCCAGTCATTCTTCACAAGCCTGGTACGTCTCCTCCCGTTACTTTCCCTCGGTCATATCCCTCGTCCCCGTTGGTGAACCTGAACACTTTTCTTGTCTGACAGCTCCATTGCGGACGGAGATGATTTACTCTCAGCACGTGAATAGTCACCCGTAATCAACAACACCTATACGAGCAACCAGACCAATTTCAAAAATGCATACTCCATCTTCGACTACATCAATGTCGCCACCCTTCACAATGAGTCTATCCCCTCGGGAGATATACTTACCCCTGAGACCCTAAACGAGCTTCAGGTCCTTGCCAACATTCATGAGTGGAATTTGGCCTACAACAGCTCCGATACCGTCCGTGCTATCGCCGGCGCTACCCTCGCTGCCCAGATCGTTGAGGGTCTCAATGCCAGTGAGTCGGTCCTTTCACATCCTAATCCTTTCTTTTGAGGCCCATGGCTGCTGTGAGTTCGCCGGTGCCTACAGGCACGAAATTCCAAGTCATTCGTCACCAGCACAAAGATCTAACGGGTCGCTTCTTTGCAGCCCTAACGGGGAAGGGTGCAAAACCTGTCAACATCCAGTTCGGTGCCTACGCTACTTTCTCCTCCTTTTTTGGCCTTGCGCAGCTACAGTCCGTGTCGGGCGACTTTGAAGGCATCGTGGACTACGCTGCTAATATGGTGTTCGAGCTGGTGACGAACGCAACGGCGGGGTCCGGAGACGGCTACCCTAGTACCGACGATGTCTCAGTGCGTTTCCGGTTCTCTAACCGATCGTCGGGGCTCACCGAGCCAGCCGTGTATCCTCTGTTCGGCCAGTCCGAGACTATCCTCCCGTTCTCTGACTTTGCCGCTCGCATGAACGAGTTCGCTATTGGTGATACGGCGTCATGGTGTCAGGCCTGTGGCAATACGACCGGTGTGTGTGCTACCTCCACAGACAACTCCGGCGACAGCGAATCAGCAACATCATCACAGATATCCAACCACATCTCCCTCGCTGTTGCCGGCGTTATCGGTGCCCTTGTCACTTTGGCCGTTGTGCTCGGTCTCGAAGGCCTCATTGTGCTTGTTGCAGGCCTGCGGGTAGTCAAGAAATCAACACTGGCCCGAGGCGGTCATGATGATACCCCATCCCCTGGCGCCAAGGCCTAAGGCTGAATACCTTCGTTTCCTCGAGCTATGCTTGTACGAGACGAATATTGCGGTATCTGAGCGAAACGGTGTTAGGATGTCGTACATAATGTAGCCCAGTCTACTTGACACATCTCGTGTTATGACATGAATCGAGTCATTTCTGGAATGCAGCTCTTACCACAGACTCATAACAACGCAAGGCTTTGTAAATCACAAACATGCATACGTGAACCCCATGACCCGCAATAGCATTTACTACAACTCTCCATCATCGTCTTAATGCATCCGAATGGCAAACCCCTCCCAAATCATGTAGTTCTACCCGGCGGGGTTGTTTATACCACCCCCACACCGCACACACCTAGCAGGTCATGGCGATGGTCTGAACGGTTCCATTAGCGAAAATACAAGCCTTCCCAGTACCGCTGTGTACAAGTCAATCATATCAATCATATGCCTTGAATGTCAAGACGAAGCTGAACATGTCCTTTGAAAATTGATGAGGCAGGTAAACCCTTCAATTGAAAGATGTCGTGTCAGGCTTGTCAGTTGGGCTGTCCTTCGAGCAGCACCCAAAAACAGTGAATGAGCCTCACGGTCAGTATAAGAGAGGTCAGTATAGATGTTTCTGTGAAATGACCGCAGGAGAGAAAGGACAGGATGACTGTATGCAGAGCATTAAAGGGACAGAGCCGCTGTGATCGAGAGGTACCTCTATCTGTCACGTCATGCATGTACCTGTTAGTTGCTGGTAGGGCTGTAAGTGACTGACAACAGGACCTAACCTGGAACTAAAGCGACGTTCGACTTTGAGAAGTCCAGGGCGAGGTGTCGACCCCTACCTGGGTGGGTGGGTCTGTCTGCAAGGTGCTCAAGGATCCTCTGCCTCAAGTTCAGCGCGGCACTTTGCCCGCGAAACACTGGGGCTGTGCCGCGATGAAGAGCCGGAGAAGCCGGGGAAGCCGGACCGAGCAGGGGGAGCTAGCGCAGAGTTAATACTGTAGGTAGTATAAATCTGTATAGAGATTCGGGGCCGTTTTACTAACCTCGTTCCCGATCATGTTATATGTACTATCAGGTATCCTGGTTACATGATGTTTTAGACCCCATCCAAGGCCGAGTCGTATCCTTTCTCCTGTACCTTCCATTATGGCGGTATTAATGTATCCTCCCCGGTAACACAACATTTGCAAGTCGACAGTACATGCCGAGGCTATCTAGGAAATAAATGGAACACTTCCACCTACACTCATTAAAGCCTTAAACAACGTGCAATTAATAAATCAAAAAAATAAAAGATAATTCCAAATAAAAACACATAAAATAATGCAAAACAATTATTCAAACTGTTAATTTAATCTGATTTTATATTAATTGGTTACGTAGTTAGTACGTAAAGGTGTAATGCATTAAAAGGTGTGCTTGGTAAAAAGTGTTCCATTCATTTCCTGGATAGCCTCGCATGCATCGTGATCATCATGTAGCTGCATGTGGGACGTCCGCCACTGAGAGTAGCAGCCACACCTCGTCACGGTGTCGAGGTTGCCACGTGCACGGTCACCTACCTACATGTACATGTAGGTGAAGAGACAGGAGACAAGGCACCTACCTACCTAGGTAGGTACTGGGCCGCCGCGAAAGATGACCTCGCCTCCCAGAAACCGACTCTCAGAGCGACAGGCTTTGACAGGAACAACAGGGTACAGAAGGCACAAGTTGTCCACTGCAACCCAGAAAAGGACCCTGTCGGTGGAGTTATCGTACAGCAGGCAGGTCTTTGTTGCCACGCCAACCTGCATACTTGAGTTGATCGACGCAATACCTCTCCATCACCAATAGCACATCCCTAGCATCACCAACCTAAAGTCGTCATCTCTCGAACGCGTCCTTGCAGACACAATCCCCCACCCTCTTTGCATACCTCACATAATGCCTGCCCTGTAGCTGTGACACGCCTCGCTCTCATGAGCCGTCGTCGAGCATCATCCGCTTCCGACTACTGACTACTATCGAGTTTCATGCGCAACCGTACCAATCCATGCGATTCTCTTGCTATGTATCCAGAGTGGAATCAGGCGGTATAGAGGCCGAAACGATGATGAGTTTCCTGTCGGTCATGTCATGATCTGTCAAGCTCCATCATGTCTCTTGTAATTATCTGGCACGGCGACGAAAAAGTTCTGTTATCCTGTAATGCGAAGACGCGCGCTGCTCATCAGACAGTAGGGAGCTGCCAACGATTGAAAGCCAAATGTGTTCCAACTTGCTCTCCCGACAGCTTTCTCGATGGTATTGCCTGCTGCTTGGCCCGGTATGTTGCACCGGAAATTTACAGGTTCTGTTGCTGGCATATCGGTCTAACTTACATACAACAAGTACGGACTTATTCGATATTGAGCCCCAGACCTTTGGTCTATAATTTGGATCTCTGTACAGACTGAATGGGAATCACCAACGCGATGCCTTCGCTACCAGGTAACTGCAATGCCGCAGATCAGAAATACGCCGTTGACTATCCCTTAGAATTCTGCGCTACTCAGGGTCTGACAAACCACCCATTTTTAACCACAGGTGTTACTTCTCAAACATCAGCCGCAACTCAATCGAGCTCCAGCACGACTGCTCCTACAGGTACGGCCCCGAATGCTGCCGCCTCTGGTCTAACTGCCGATGTTTGTGGTGGTCTGCTTGCCTTGCTTGCGTTGTTCGGAGAGCTCAGGGCAATTTGCATGACGAATAGGAAAGGATGTTGCGTCTATCTGAGGTTGTCCTCTACTTGGATAGATAATTATGCGGTGGCAGAGAGGACAGACGTTAAAAGACACCTCGGCGCTGTTCGAGTAATAGTGGTGCAACATGATCCAAGAGTACCACCACTTGAACATGCATGGTCCAATGAGCTTCTGAATATACCTCATCTTCTCGCACAGCCAACTTCGGCTTGCTGTGTGCGAGCCTAATATGAAAATCAAAGCTTTTAATCCTCGCTCTAACTACATGTGTCTGTGTTGCGTGTAATGATGCGACTGTTTAGAGGAGTACAATAATGCGGAGATTCTCTACTGTGTTCACAAATTATCGTAAGAAATCTATCAGTTGCCAAAGGGAAGAGACGGGCTGAGAGCAGAGAGGTTTAGCTGCTCATCACTTACCCCGTGTATGACTGCGCTACTCTTAATGCTCTCGCCGACCCTTGTATGCAGGGAGATGGAAGAGAACGAAACTCGAAGATGTTTACAATGCCATCGAAACACCAGGCTCGGGCTAAACTTTCATAGATCGACCGTGGGTAGCCGAAGTTCAGTAGCGAGACGTGTTGGGCTCGACCCGTCTCGACTTATACCAGAGGGGTAGGGAGCCAATCATGAGTAACAGATGGTACAAATGTTGTATGATCACCACTAAAGTTCACATGTTCCACGGAGTCAGGAGGGATGGAGCTTTCCGTCCTAAGCTGGTGTTAACACTGGGTTTAAGCCACAGCTCCGATAGAGTACCGCAAACTCAGTCAATGAGGCGTGCGCTTTTATGTCACTGACAGGATCAAACAAATTGCGGTGAAACCAGATGGCCGCCCTTGCCTGCCTTTCACAGACAACGTCGACATTGCAAACCGGGTAAGTTGCCTTCCATGTTTAAGGTAACTCCACTCCAACCGTGGCTCCTACATGCCTGGTTACGGTAAGTACGATATAATTTGGACGACTTTTGCGCAGAGGCATACGTACATGTACCTATAGAAGCTTTTGTGGTGAATATCGACAGGGTTGTAAGGTCGAATCGCATTTACCACCTGATCAACCTGTGGTAACTGTATAGCTATAGCCCAGTGAAAGCTTCCAGTGTCACGAGTATGGCATTTAGTCAGCTTGCATCACTCACATATCTGGACGACCAACCAAAGTCCCTGTGACGTACGGGACGGCTGTTGCCAGGTTGGATTCAGCTCTCAACTCGCATTTCGCCGCCGTTGAGCAGATTGCACAGAAGATGACATTACAGGCGATGTTTGTGATAGCAAAGGCGTATAAAAGATGTAGTCGCAGAACTGCACTGGCGAGGCCGTCACGATCCCGATTTGCTAGGCCGGGAAGAATTTATCTACTACCTATAGGACTCACTAAGACATTGCCATCACCCAAGACCAGACCGCGAGCTGCGTCGCCGCCAGCATTACTTGACTACAAGCTGAAAGCGCGGGGTAGAGTAGAGAGTTGTCGGCGGACGCTATATGTGATTGACATTGCTGCCTGGTATTTGTGGCACGCGTGCGAAGCGCGGAGGAAGCAGGGCAGGCAGGATTCACAGCCTACATCATATAGTATAGGGAAGTGAGTCGCTTGAGATGGGGCATACCGTGGCCGGGTTGGCCAAATGCGGTATGGGTTTGACCAAATACCTACTAGGTAGATCCAGGTTGCATACTGCCACCTTGAGGCTAGCCCGGTAGGTTCCCCCGTACCTCGTACGGCCTTGCCATCCGAGCCAACCTCACGATATGCATCCGTATCAGAATCCATTGATCAGCATGGCGATACAAACACATGAACCCCACAGATGATTACTGGGTCGATACTTCCATCGAGCTGCTGGCCCTTTGGACGGATAGGATAGCATTATGCATGAATATTGTAAACAAAAACCTAGGCGGTCGGTCTCTACATAAGTTTGCGGGCGACTCGAGAACTACCGTCACAACACCAGAGCACGTGCGGCATCCCTGAAACACGGGGCTTAGGGTAGTGTCAAAGTAGGTAGATTCACGATCGAAACGTTCAGAGACCACACCTCTAGGTGACCTCATGGGGGGTAGGGTATGCTGTCGAAAATGAGTGGTCGAACGAGAACCTTATAAAACCTCAGACTTGGCATCATTTTGGTCTCATGTTACTAACGTGAGGGGCACTGCCGTGTCCACACAGACCAAGAGCGAGTCCCTGAGGCGGGTGTGGGGGCAACTCAACCTGGCTGTTAATTCAGACGTGACCGATCCCCTGTCGGTGCCTCACTTGGGCACAAGTCGAAGAGCGTGCTGCTGGCCATCGCAGCACCCGTTGCCTGCATGTACGCTGCTTGCATGACATGCATCTCAGGAAGGGCCAATCAGGACATATCCCAGTTCCCTAATCCGTCATTGTATGCAAGTCTCTGCTCCACGGTCGAGTCAGGTGCCTCGAGCAAGCCGGACAACAAGCAAGTGTATTCCTTTCTCGCCGTTGGCGTTGGCGTTGGCGTGGCAGCTCGCGAGCCCGTAAGAAGAGGGTTTGGGCTTCATGTTTGAAGTGATTAGTACCTGAAGTTACCGATCGAGACATCATTGCCTGTGTGTTTAGGCCAAGGAACGGGACAATGCCCTTCGTCTGCTGGTGGCTCGTGGCTCGTGGCTCGTGCAACTCTCTTGGACCTTCAACATTCTCGGAGGCAAGACAAGCGCAGCTTATGAATAGGTAGTAAGTAGGTCCTCAGGAGCCAGGAGCCGATACGATTGCCGTCCAAGGTTCCAACCTATAGTGTGTATACTCGCATGATCTGTTCCTACCTTAGTCAACCGTGTTTTGGGACGCTGTCCAAGGGAGGAGGAAATACCCTGTCGGGCGCGTGCCGGTCAAAGCTCCGGCTCTTTTTTCGTTAGGATAGTCTCAATACCCAGGTCTCTCAACCAATGCTCTAACAATAGTAGTGATGAGTTGCTACGCGATATGCATACATGTACCCTACCCTCGGGTGCTTAGGCCTCCCCCCCCCCCCCAAATCGCCCCGGTCGTCTACATTTCGTCCCTGGCAGCCGGAGTCCCTGAGCGACCGGGCGTGTGATGCTGCCCGTCCATCTAGGTCATGGTAACCATCACTCTAGATCTCTCGCGGATGGCACAGCACCTGTCATCCGCCTTGCTGCTGTCACCACTACTCGCCAGCCTGCCGAGCCCAAGGGCCAACCCTGTCCAAGGTCCAATCAACTGCGGGTCGTTTCCACCGCCGTCGCCAAACCCGTCAAATTTGCTCTATATCTCTTGATATATCGACAGAACACCACTCGCAATGTGCCCGCCTGCATCGGGCCTGGCCTCATCCCTCCTCTCGCTGCCTTACACCGTGGCTAAAGTGCGAGCCCGCTGACATCGCCTTGCTCTGTATCCTGTTGTGCTGGCCCAGTGTCAACCGCCTAGACAGGGAAGCCTTTGCACACCTTTTCTGGTGTCCGCTGTCCACGTCGTATATTCGGTCATACGTACATACTTACCCGTAATTCTATCATTTCTGGGTGACACGGTCGAATCACACTCATCCCAACCCCTGTGCTCAGCGTCCAGAGATATAAGCTACCCAGTCATGCCGCCACCGTTTTCTCTCGTAGTCACATCCTAACCTCCTCCCGTTCCGACGACGAAGCCCATCGGTTCAGTCATAGTCTATCACGTTCTTGTAAGGTATGTGCATTGTATCATACCGGCGAACCGGCCAAAGGGGAAGCTCATCGCCTTCAGGCATGGTCGTTTTGACGACGGCACCTTCCTTCAGATCGCTCGCCATGTGTAATTTCACAAAGAACTATTACATATACACATCATGTCAGGACCCTGGTGCCCATTTCTTCCGCACCTCGATTGACGGCAACCGCAAAAGCGCTTGCCCAAGAGGGCCCCATGAGCGTTACATTGTCCAGCCTGGCCAGTGCCCACTATGCGGCTGATGCAAATACGCGGCGAACCGAGACATTTCGCCGTGGGCTGCGAGGCTCGTGGGCCGGACCCTACGTTCTGACACGTCTGGCCAATTATACAGACCTGAGAAGCTCAGGGCGCCATTCAACACCACGAGGGCACATGGCACCGTACACGGTCTAGATTACGCCATAGGGCCGACCTCGCCCATTTCCATCGAATTTCGCGGCGGGAGATCTTCTGGGACTGCTTGGAAGTAACGGGGTGGGTGTTATATTTCTCTTGGTAGACGGGCTTCCTACCATGTCGAAACAGCAGTCCATTTGTGTTGGAAAAGGCTGGGGTTCTAGTAGTCCATATGGGCCACATCTTAGGCGTAGGGGAAACAAGCGGGCATCGAGAAACCCAGCTCCCATGGGGCTACGTACTTGGGTGGCTCACATTGGTCGACAGATCTTGTCCTTGTGAAAGGATGCAGCAGGACATGGACTTCAAAATGTCCACATCGTAAGAAATGGAATCTCAAATCGAAAACAAGCACCATGGGCCGGGCGAGAAGCGCAACCACCGCGCGCCGTGTTGCTCGGGCACACGCGTGGAGTGAAATAGTACTGCATAATTGTCTGACAAGTGTCCAGAGTGAACCCGATCACTGATACCACGGGGAATGTATTCGTACACCTCGCCGATCCTAGTATGACGAGGCACCCGTGTCACGGCAGTGGCAAGTATGATGATTCAAGACCATGGCCCATTTGGACCTTCACGGATCCGCTTCGTACTTTGGGAACCTAGTGCTTCTTTGAGCCACAAGAAGTGGGGTCTGGGAGCATCGTCAGCAACCGCCAACTCTTGCGTTTTGCCTATATATATTGCGAGTATATCATGTAAGGAGTTGGTCATCTGGATGCGGCCCCTTCCCATTCGAGAAATCCTAATATCGAGACGTGGATATAAAACCGGCGCTAATCACTCTGGGATCGTTTCTACAGTCTCGGCCGCTGGTCAGCAGTCAAGTAGATGTATAATGGTCCTCCGCTATAGCTCGCCACCGAACCGCGCTTCGCATCCCCCCACGACCCAGAGAAATCGTCATTCGAGACGAGTGAGGTTGTGTCTGATTCATTTATCTCGTCCGCAACAAGTCCCATAGTTGGCTCAACAACCCACATGATAATGGTGGTAAATCATACCGCCTGCGGCTGGGCTCTGTGCTCAACCGCTCCGAGCAGCACAATGGCGGGGACGTGTCACATGGCATACATTTTCCGCTGCAGGACAGTTTCTATTTGTTATCCTATAGACATCCAGTTCTCGACCCCTTACGCCTATCAGACAAGTCGCCCACGTGCTGCACCTCTACTGATGGCTTGCAGATAGTCGTGCAGGATCTCGCAAGGAGGCGAGCTTTTCCCAACGTCTGCCTTGTGTCAAAGGGGCTTTCCGATATACTCTACTCCTGGAGATCTGTCCGGAAACCCCCGAGGCCAGACTTAGGCGAGCAAGGGACGCATCCGCGCGAGAGCTTGCCAACCAAGATGGTGGTATCGAGCTGATCCCGCTGTTTGCAGTGGAGGGGCAACGCGCCGCGCCGCTTCGCCTGCAAGACAAGCCACTGACGCGGGTCAAGTCAATCTAGAAAGTAGGCGGATCAAGGTACCATACCAGCCTGACTATGAGTCTCGTACATACCTATCTGGCATGTTGCACCCAGAACACATACCACAGTTCGATAGGTCGTCACAGGCGGGACTATGACCATTCGCGCCTCGCGTAAAAGCTGCAGGATGGTCGGTCGCTTACCACCCTCTACCTACCAGAGCCAAGGCAAGCCGTTCTGGTGGCAAGACTCCATAGCATAGGAGCAAGCTCGTGTAATATGGTGAAGTGACCCCACGATCCCGTGTCTTGGTGATGTCAGGGCTGATGATGATCCTCACTACCAAAATTTGAGCTCAGAGGCGAGTTTTATTCCCCCAGCTAGTAACAAGCATCATGTGGACGAATAATCATGTTCAGCAGATCTATGGCTATTTCGATTAGGTCCGTACAGACAACAACGTTCTACTTCGAAGGCATGGCCTCGTTGCGTTAGTCGGTGGTTGACTGCAATGTTGCTGGAATGGACGACTGGTACCATGTTTCACTTCAACCCCACCGAGCAGCAGTTCGATCTTCCAACCTGTGACACTCAATGCGAGTTTTGATACGAGGCCCACTGTTATGCTCAAGTATTGTCACTTATACGACGCTTAACATCTCTTCAAAGTTCAAATACCAGATTAATACTTTCCAAAGGGCTGTTGAGCCAATCCAGCGTCCGCGGCGACTTCGAGGGCGGTCAGCAAAAGCAAAGAAAAAAAGACAGTCCGCACATTCGTACAGTCGTACAGTTATACGGTTCACGCAGCAGTAGCCTTCTTAGTCAACGGCGTTAGGGCGGGTACAAAGTTGCGGAACCCGGATTCGCCCAGAGTGAGATGTGGGTGACATGTGTCGGCTCAGAGACACGCCTGCTGTTCGACACTTGAGGAAACTCGCTCGATGAGAATAAATGAAGAACAGCAACTATTCTTGAATGATGGATAGATGCGTAATGGAGAACCCGGTTACAATTGCTTGCAGATAGCTCCATAGGTCAACGACATGAAGACGAACCCATTTTACTATGCACCAACGGTCGATATGCCTCAGGTGCTGCGGACCAGGTTCGAATCATGGAAACAAAGCATCGTGTCGCCACTCATTGCCGCATCTATAATCCATTTGAGTGTCTGTACTTTGTGCTCTCGTCGACCTTTGCCTGGTATTCACTGACGCATTTCGTATTGTTCTCGCCAGGATAGTTGAGCAAAGACACTGCATGCCTAGAATACCATGTCTGGGAACAATGCAGCTGTATAAACAAAGGCGTTGACACGGCTCATTGTATTAAAACTGTCAAGCCTCGCACACACCAGTGGATTCTCTCCTAATTGCCTCCTAATTCCTAATCCGTCCAGATAATCAGTGTTCGCCACACACGAGGTTGTTGAGCAACCTTACCTAATCACTTGACACCACACGTTCTAACCACTTGAACCGTCTCACCAAGCCATGTGTATCAAGACCTACGAAACTTTCCGCTGCGAGCATGTCCACACAAATTTAAAACACTGCCCGACATACTTCAAAGAGCAAAGCGGGGCAAGGGGAATCTGGGGCTTGATATTCCACCGCGATGTACGTCAGAAAAAGAATTGCGGTCGTGTGATTCCTCATCACCTCCAGCTTGACAGCCATTGCCAAAAATGCACTATCCGCAGCGAGCAACTTCGAGCGAGAGAAATCGGCCAGGGAGCTTTGCGAGTCAGGAAATATACTGCCGAGGAAAGCCACCGCAGACGCCAATACAAGTACGTTGACTTTCTTCCGGAGCCCATTGACGAGTTAAATCGTCGTAGACAACATCATACTCCTGAATCATCGGTCTGGCTCCCCAATCTATACAAGCATCCTTCGAAGTACGCTATGAAGGAGTCATACATTCGTCCGGCGGCCGCCGCTGATCCCGTCTCGTCTGGCTCAGTTCGCAAACGAAACCAGGACTCTGAGCCTGCGAAGCCTCAGGTCCCACCCTCGCCCACACACATCTTACACATCTCACCGGCACGTGGCTTCATCGGCAATGTTCAGTCCATTCCCGTGCCGCCGCCACCTCCATCACACCGATATCGAGGCCATTTCAGGACACAAGCGCCAAGCCTTCTGCCAGCCGTAGGCTTGCCTTCGCTTCCGGCCGTGGCATCCAAGTCTCAATCAGCAAAGGTTCAGGAACTGCGAAGAAAGAAGGGCCGCGTGTACAACGCGGATAAGATCAGAAACCAGAGTGTGCCGCTTTACCAGCAAGATTTACAAGCTATAGCCTTCCGTAGGCTTCAAGCGCAACATAAGGCGACTACTTCGCCCCCGGTAGCGACAGGTCTGGCACACATGTCGGCATTATCTAGGTTCGTCGAGCTAACAAGAGAAGCGCATAAGAACTCATTCTTTGATGACGGGTCCGATATTTCCTTCGTGTGCCAGTCATCACGTCGCGTGGAAGGGCTGTAAGTACCTAAGGGCTGCCGGGCTGCCAGGTGCCAAAAGTAGCCAGTAAAATACTCGAGATCTTGTTATTTAGGTACTTGATTGATTAGCACAGGTATGACCTAGTTATGTATGTCAACCAAGCAAGTCCTAGTCTGAGAAATCCATACCATGGCTCTAGTATGATCGGTACGAATTTCTTTTTTCCATGCAGATCATAAGGTATCCCTCGAGATATCTTAGTTTTCTCTCTTCACGTGAACTGCACGTTTCCCCGCGTTGCTTAGCAGCTAATTACTCATCGGTGCCATGGCCCCAAGAATCGGCCTTGTCATGATATGGAAGACGTACCATATGTGGACTCTTAAACTGAAGGGAGAGATGCACCACACCCAGTATCTAGTCATCTCTATGCTTCAAACCGCCTAGTCAGAGACCCACATAGTACCACACATTGCTCATTATCTTGAAAGCTTTGTAAAATGCCAGAAAATTGTCGAAGACAGTTAATATCTCGGTCTCGTCTGAGCAAGATTGGAGCTTTCTCGAAAGGCAGGCCGCGGAACCCTTACGATATGGCACACCCGGAGTAAGATCGCAACGACAGCTTTCGACGCTTCGTATTGGCTTTCCCTGAATGGCTGCTGCCATGCCCCTTCGCTCACTCGTCGCTGTCGGCCGGTTTCTAAGGCGGCTGTGGAGTGCGGACGCACGAGTCCAGCCTTGTCCCCACGTCCTGCTGGTGTTTGTAGTATAGTGAGGGATGATCAATCATGACCAGAATGCTCGGGTGTCCGAGCTCGACGCGGACATCAAGTTTCTTAGCTTGCGGTTGCTCGGCTGCTCACTGGGCCTTGCCGTTCCTGGTACTATCCCTGCGGGTGTTGAACTTGGCGATCTCGGCCTGGACGGCCTTATCGACACGGCCGCGCAGCTCTCGGCGGTAGCCAAACTTGAAGAGAAGCTCGAGCCAGACGAAGAGAGGGGCGAGGAAGACAGCCTGGACAAGGTTGTCGAACAGTGCGGGAGCTCGGCGCTCAAAGGCGCCGTGACCAAGGAACTGCAGCATCCAGCAGGCTAGGTGGGTGACCAAGGCGACCTTATTGGTTAAACTAGGATCGTGGGCGAGAAAGGTGTTGGCGAGGGCGGCGGCGGCGAGGCAGATGAAAGCTAGTATGGTGCCGGCTACAGGTTCCAGCAGCACGTACAGACCGCCCCAGGTCAAAGCAGCGAGGGTGCCGAGGTTGAGCTGCAGATTAGGCACAGCTAGGACGCTGGGCAGCGGGATGAGGATGCCGGTGTTGGCAGCCTTGCGGTGAGAGGACACAAGGTCAGCAAGCCACCGAGCCAACAAGCATCGGGAGGGCCGGGGGCATCGGGACTCACGAGAGCAAAGCCGGTGAATAGGATTAAGGGCACACAGATCATGTGTATGAGGACGTTGACAGAGTTGTGGTGGTAGGCACCATAGAAAGTGAGCTGTTTCTCGAGATTGAGGGACATGGTGCCTCGACTTACGGAGCCCCGAGACGACAGGGTGAGAAGATGGAGAGATGGAGAGATGGATGAGAGGAGAGGCGGTGAGAGGTGAAGGGTGAGAGGTGAGAGGTGAGAGGTGAGATAAGGGAGGGCAATAGGGGAGAGAGGCGTGGTGGTGGTAACTTTGCTAGAGGCAGCAGCAGAGGAGGAGGGTGAGGTAGCCCTCGTACAATGAGAGTATGTTAAGGTGCACAAGCTCCAGTCTGGGGGTTGCGCTAGGTTAGGTATATGTATGCAGGGTATCTGCTACCTTTTGACCTGATGAGATTAGAGGGGGTACATGTAGCACTTATTTTACATGGGGTATGAAACTGACTGGAGCGTGTTGGAAAAGAGGCCAGTGAGAGAGGACATCAGCACTTGACCAACCTGCGAGCAGTAGGATATAGTGGGTTAGGTACCTTATAGGTACATTACCGTGGTGGAGGGTACATGGGACGGTCTCGAGCATTATGTTCGCGTTCTAGTCAGTTATGCCACATTAAATAAGTCCTAGATTTTTAAAATAATTGCTAATATTACTTTTTATCATTTTTTATTATAAATAATTAAATTAATTTAAAATGCATATTATTTTTAAAATTAAGCTTATTTTATATAATATATTATAATGATTATATAAAACCGTTATTATTATTAAAATTATATTTAAAAAATACGTATTTTATAATTTTATAATTTTATATTTTTATATTTTTATATTTTTATAATTTTATAATTTTATAATTTTATAATTTTATAATTTTATAATATTATAATATTATAATTTTATAATTTTATGATTTTATAATATCATAATTTTATAATCTAATTTTTTTTATTTAATATAAGTTATAATATATACCTTAACTATTTAACACTACCGGGTAGCCTATACCGATTAAATAAAAAATGAAATAAAAAAGTACGCACTATAAATACTGCATTAATTTAGCTAGTTTTTACTTCTTAACTTCTTTTTTTATCTTTATTAATATTATATATAATAATATATTATTTAAAGCCTTGCTTTTATTTATAGCTTTATTATAATTTTCATAATCTTATTAATTTTATTACGTGAATGAAATTATTATTATTTTCGTTTTTAATATAAACTTTAAAAGTCTTAGTATTAAAAGCTAGCGTTAAATACTTTTAGTTTTAAAGCCTTACGGCGTTCCGTATACGTAAGTATTTTAGTCTAGTTTTTAAAGCCTTAAAAAGTTACCGTACTTTTAAACATTTTAGTATTTTCTTATTCCTATCTTTAAAAGCTTAAAAAATTACCGTATCTTTAAATATTCTAAACTTTTTAAATTCCGTATTTTATTACTTTTTAAAAACTTTACCCGTAAACGTAAGCACTTTCTAGTCCAGTTTTAAAGCCTTAAAAACCCCTATTTTTAAACATTTTATAAAACATTTTATCGAAATATTTAAAAAGCCTTATTATAATAAGCACTTTTAAAAGCCTTAATTAAATTAAGCACGTTTTTTTACTTTTTTCGTAAGCTTTTACCGTAAAGTATTTATAAGCTTTAATAAAATTAAACTATTAAAAAACTTTAATTATATAACGTATTAAATTTAAAAAAAAGCCTTATATTTAAAGCTATAAATAAAATAGCTTAAATTTAATATTATAAAATAATATATTAAATATTTTAATAATTTATTATTTTTTTTTAAATACGCCGTTAATACTTTATATAATATTTTAAATAGTTATTTTTATTATTATTTTAAAAACTAACTTTAATTATTTTAAAGCCGTTAATTATTTAATAGTTATATTTAACGTTATTAATATTTATGTAATACGGTTAAAACTTTTAATATTATTTATTAAAATCGTAATTTTAAATTTTTATTAAAACCGTTATTATTTAATAAAAAACTAACCTTAATTTTATTAAAGCTTTTAATTATTTTAAAAGGTATTAAATTTAACGTTAATAATAACTTAAAATTATATTATTTATTTTTTTACCGTTAAAGCTAAAACCCGTTAATAGTTATTTTAATGAATTTATACTTTTAATTCTTTTATTATTAAAACTAAATTAAAGTTTATTTAATTTATTTATTATTACTTAATTTTAATATATATTAAAAACTTTAAATATAATAATTATTTAATATTAGTAAAGTAATACTTATAAGTTATAATAATTATAATAAATGCTTTAATATTATAAGGTATAATAAATAATTAAAGTTTAACGTTATTAATAAAAAAACTTGGTTAAATAAATAAAAATTAATAAAATTTTAATAGCATTAATATGGCTTAAATAACTTACTTTACTATTAAAGCTAATATATTAAAAAGCTTTAAAAATAACGTTTAAAACCTAGTAAAATGATAACATTTTAAAACTTAATGCTTTATCTTTAATGAAAATAGTTACGATATATACCTTGATTACTTAATATTATTAAATAGCTTATATTAATTAAATAAAAAATTAAATATAAAAGTACGCATTATAAATGCTGCATTAGTTTAACTAGTTTTTATTATTTAACTTTTTTTTTATTTTTATTATTATTATATATAATAATATACTATTTAAAGCCTTGCTTTTATTTACGGCCTTATTATAATTATATATATAATTTAATATAGAATAATAATTATTTTTTTATTTAAAAACGCGCTTTAAAGTTACGTACTGGTGATACTGGTCTACTAATACGTCACCTAACTGGTCCCCTAGTTACCCTAGTTTCCTAAATAACTTATACTAATTAAATAAGGGATGCTACACCACTATACGTGCTATAGCCTCGGTGGCTACTAAAGCTACCTCCTTTCCTTTTTTTATTTTATTATTAATATACGTACAGTAACTATTTATTAAAGCTTTGTTTTTAAAATTTAATTTATTATCGTAATAATAGTAAAATTTTTTAACAGCGTTAATAAGATTATCGTATTATAACTTTATAACTAGTTCCTTTGCTATATATAATAATATTAACAATCCGTTATTAATTACGGTATTTAGTACCTGCTCTTTTAATATTTACAGCGTTTCGCCAATTATTTTATAGTATTTACTGCTAGTTATTTTATAGCATTTACTGCTAAATACTTTACGGCATCTACCGTTAATTACTTTACAGCATTTACTACTAATTACTTTATAGCATTTATTACTAGTTACTTTACGGTATTTATCGTTAGTTACGGTTTATAGCACTATTAACTAGTTA
Source organism: Xylariaceae sp. FL1272 (assembly GCA_022432385.1). Classification (NCBI taxonomy): domain Eukaryota; kingdom Fungi; phylum Ascomycota; class Sordariomycetes; order Xylariales; family Xylariaceae; species Xylariaceae sp. FL1272. Next base: position 1,725,192 of record JAJJXC010000002.1, read on the forward strand.
CCTTTTTATAGTACTTATTACTAAACACTTTACGGCCCGCGGCATTTTTAGCCAGCTTTTATAATATTTATTAAAACCGACGCCATATTTAACGTTAACCTTATTTATATAATTATTAATTAAATATAAAGCGTTATTTAAACTACTATATAGCATTTTATTGCATATTTTTAAAGCAAAATTAATAGCTTTTATAGTTAGGCAAAAACCGAAATTAACGCATTAAAAACTTAAGTTGCTTTTTTTACCAAGTTATATACTATTTAACGCTTTCGCGCCGTTTTTCCTAACCTTTTACCCTTTACGGCCTTACCGATTTCGATATTTAAAAATCTACTATTATAAAAAAATTAAAAATCGATAGCGCTACTTTTAATAGTTTAAACAAAATTACTCTTTTATACGTTTAAAGCTGTTTTAACGCCAAAGTTTAAAAAATCGTCCGCTTTTAAATAGTTTACGCTTTTAAAATAAAAGATTACAACTATAATACATTTTTTAACGCATTATTACATATTTATAACGATTTAAATAAAAGTACTCGCGTTAATTATAAACTGCGTTTTTTTATTATAAAAAACGACGACTTTTTCCGTAATTTCGTTATTTTTTTTAAAAAAAAACAAGCTAAAAAGCAAACGTTTACGTATTAAATAACGTTTAACATATCTAAAACTTCCAATCGGTACTATTATTAAGCCTAATAGCTAAAATCGATAACTATAAAACTTTCCCCGCTAAATATAACGACTTTATTAATTTTTTAATCCGACTTAACTACGGCAAAACCTTTAAAAATAGCGTTTTTAACAATAATAAAAGCTATATTAACTACATTTTTAAACAATATAGCTATTAAAAAGCTACTGCCTTTATAAAAATTAATACTATTACTATTAATAACGTTAATAATAACAATAACAATAACTACGTTTATTTTAACGCTATCGTTAAGCTTTTTTTAAAAAAGGCTTTATTATTTAACGTTTTAATAAATAGCGTTACTAACGTTATTATCCGTATCGCTTTTATCTAGCCCGGATTAACTACTAAGGAAAACCGCTAACGCCGTTACTAAAACCGCCGAGTAACTAGCAAATGTTTCAAATATAGTAAGCAAAGCTACAAAATCGCTGACTGCTCGTTGTTACTACCTAAGTTAATAGCTGTTATTAACGTTTATAACTATTTTAAAAAAGACTAAAAATGCAAAATTTGGCTGAAAAAAAGATGCTTTTATTTGGAATTAAATATATAACTTATGCTATTTCTGATATTTTAAAAAAAAAATACGGAAATAACGTTTTTAGCTTAATTTACTACTAAAGTTTTCGCAAAAAATAATTACATACTAATAATACTAATTTACTAATACGTTATTTAACTAGTCTTTTAGTTATTTTAATTTTTTAAGTAACTTATATTAATTAAATAAAGGATGCTGCATTATTATACGTATTACAGCTTTAGTAGCTATTAAAGCTACTTTTTTTCCTTTTCTTATTTTATTATTAATATATACACGGTAACTACCTACTAAGGCCTTGCCTTTAGAGTGTAATCCACTATTATAACATTTAAAATCGGTTTATATTTTTAAAATCATCTTTATTATATATTATTTTATAATAAACACTTTTTTACGCCTTTATAATTATTATATATTTAAAATCATTAATTAAATGATTATAAAAAAAACAATACCGTAATAAAATAATCTTATATAAATATAATACCTTTAAAAAATGTCTTATTTACCCCCTTTTTTATAGTAATATATATATATATAAATAAGGTGGAGAATCGACATAAGGGTGGGGGTTAGCTAGTAAGGACCTAATGTTTTTAAATTCCTAATATAAAAAGCATATTAAGCAAACAAGGTTATGATTTTAATGATTAATTAGTAATTAAAAACTAATTAATCAGTCACTTTATTAATTAAAACTAATTTTTATTTAGTTAGTTAGTTACTTTAATGATTAAAACTGACTAAAAACTTTTTTAATTAGTTTTAATAACTAATTAATTATTAAATTAATTAATATATTTAATTAAAAAAAATTAAAATTATTAATAAAAAGCGGGGCTAGCCCGGAATATTTCCGGAAAAGTATAATAAATATTAATATTATTAATATAATAATAATTTAATTTTTACCGAATTTATTATTATATATTAAAACTTATACGGCTATTTTAATATACGGTATATTTTAATAAATAATATAATATTAAAATTAAAATATATTAAAATAATTTTTAAATAAATTCGAAAAAAATATTTTATTATAATATAAATAAAATGCTATTTAATACTATAAAAACTAGATTTTATATTGGTTTTTAAAAAATTAAATAATTTTTTAATTATTAATTAATTATTATAAACTAATTAACTTTAGTTTTAGTCAGTTAATGGTGTAATTAAGACTATATTTAATTAGTTAGTAAAGTGACTAAAACTAAAAAATCTGACTGACTAATTAGTTATTAAAGACTACAGATTTTTTTTACAACCTTGTAAGTAGACATAGATCAGCCTCGTCTCTCTCTCTCTCTCTTTAGTCCTTGTCAGCCTGCTTTTTACTTTGGTGCCATTGCTTTTTTCCAATGCGGATTTATATCTGCCCTAAGGGAGGTTCCTAGCTGGTAGTCAATGCAGTCGCTCATCATTGTCATGCGTGCCCAAGAACCCGAGGATCAGCGATCGATAGCTTAGTGACCGTTCACTCCTTATATCATCACCTTTCTTCCTATATACAGTCAGGGGACAAATTTATCTGGTCCACCCCCCATTTCCTACTAAAACTTACGTACTTTTATAAGTAATAACTTTACGAAATAACTTTAGATTAATTTGAAAAAATATTTATTTAATAGATTTTTATAAAAATAAAAAATATATTTAAATTTTTTTAATAATTTTTAATATTAAAAGCTTATATAAAGCAAAAGATTATAAATTTTAAAAACTTAATAAAATATTTTATTCTTAAATTTAAAAACTAAATAAAAAGTAATAATAAATTTTTAAATTTAAACTATTTTATATATAATAAGATTTATTTATTAATTTATATAAATTGTTTTTTTAAAAATTTAATTATATATAAAAGTGTTCTTTTTATTTTAATATTAAACGTTATATTTTAAGCTATTTTTTTTAATAATCTTATTATTATAAATAAAAACTATATTATAATTTTAAATAATAAAACTTTTAAAAAACCTTTAACTAATAAATAACATAATACATTTATTATAAAAATTATGAAAATTATCGTTAATTAGTTATTTATAAGTGTTATTCAAGGTTTTAATAAGGAGGAGGGGGTGGACCAGATAAATTTGTCCCCTGACTGTACCTCCTTACGATCTAATCAAGGGGAATTGTGAGTGAGGCCCTCACAGTACCTTAAACAAATTTGTATCTCTTTGAACGCAGCCGCATCCTAGGTACAAGTAGGTACCTACCTCTTACGTACATGTAGGTAAAAATAGCAGATATCTGCAGGTACCTCTCAGGTATGTTTGGCGCAGGTACCCAGGCACTAGGAACATGTCACTGGCAGGTACCGGCGGTTCAGCACTTACAGGTTTTCTGCCACTCGAACGACGTCCAACATCCCAACTTCAATTCAGGTTCGCATTCATTCTTTGTCCATCCGCCGGCTGCATTTGCCCAGCACGCCCTCCCCTCCGTTGCTGCCCATCGCCATATTTGCCATCTTCCCACGCTATCTGCTCCTGCTTTGAATCAGCGACCAGCAGTCTGCAGCTCTCGCGAGCCCTGCAACCTCCCTCTGTCGACCTTGCCGCCCTCCTCCTTGCCACATACCTACATCCGCGCTTCTCTCGCCCACTACCACGCCGAGCGCTTGTTCTGCCATGAGTCTCGTACCCTGACCACGCCCGACAGATCCTGACTACGGCCACATCTCTCTTCCAGTCCGCCAGCACCCCGAGGCGCATTGCGCGCCCTGCCTCCCGTCAGCCTTCCGCCATGTTCTTCCTCTACAACCTTGAGCGCAGGGTCACCCTGCACCCCTCCTACTTCGGCAAGAACATGCACGAGCTGGTCACCGGAAAGCTGCTCAAGGACGTCGAGGGCACCTGCACTGGCAGCTACTACATCATCTCCATCATGGACACCTTTGACATTTCCGAGGGCCGCATCCTGCCGGGCAGCGGGCTCGCCGAGTTCACTGTCGGCTACCGCGCTGTCGTCTGGCGTCCCTTCAAGGGTGAGACTGTCGACGCTGTCGTCGTCTCCGTCAACCAGCATGGTTTCTTTGCCGAGGCCGGGCCCCTGCGCATCTTTGTCTCGACCCACGTAAGTGCCCACTTGCTGCGCCCATCTCAAGATCCACGACATTGACCGCGCCTGCCGCATCCTGCAGTTGATCCCCCAGGAGATCAGATGGGATCCCAATGCCACCCCGCCCCAATTCACGAACAACGAGGACACAACCATCGAAGTCGGCACCCACGTGCGCGTCAAGATCATGGGCACCCGTGCCGAGGTCGGCGAGCTCTGGGCTATTGGCAGCATCAAGGAAGACTACCTGGGGTATGCTTCTGTCTCCTATCCCCTCTTCCCCGCTCTGGTGCCCTGCGCCCGGCTGCTTTGTTGGTTGACACGCTTCCTCTAGCACACTACAAGTTTGATAGGACACCGGCTTGTCTTTGAGATGCCATGGCAAAGGCCTGGGCGCCGGTCTTTTTGTGCTAGGTGTTGAGGGGCGGAATGACAAGTGGACAGGGCATTACTAGGTCAGCATGCCATTTCTGCTGCTGCTCGGAGAGGTGGGACGTTGTTCTACATAGAGATACTCTGAGAGCTTTGCTTCGTCTAGCAACTGTACGAACGAGAAAAAAGCAAGGTAAAGTCTGACCATATGTTCTGCGCATAAAACGCATCCCAGTGCCAAGCTGTTGCTGTCATTCAAGCCATATGGTTATGCTGCCGCTGTTGCTACCATCCATCCCTAGGTTCTTTGGGGATGCTGTCTCTCCTAACGGCGTTGCCGAGCCAGGAGCCCTTTTCGCTACTGGTAGATCTTCATTCCATCAGCCCAGCATACCGCATTACAAGGCCATCCGCGGCCAAAGTATCCGCGGTCTCTTGTAGACTAGAGAAAGAGGCGACCTGCAATAGTACAGGCCGACCCATGCGTGCCACGACAGAGGAAATGAGCGAACGCAAAAAAAACTCTAGCAACATAGTCAATCACATGCTCAGATGTTCGACTGTTTTGCTCATGTTACCAGCCCTAACGCCATTGAAGCCATTGGAGTGTTGGGGGAAGGACGCTTTCTGGAGACATGGTGACGAGAGGCCCCAATTGCAATACGAGCCGGGCTCCTACTGGGATCCATAAGCCTCGCATCTTTTCGGGGGAAAGTGAACTTGTTGCAGCGCAAGTAACAGATCACCAGCCTAGCATGTAGGTCAATAAGACGTCCAAAGCCACCGGGACCCGACGGCTTGGTACAGCTGTGGGTACCTCAACGCATGTTACTCCAATGAACGGGTCCCTTGTGCCATGGGGAGATGCACCTCCAACTCACGCCAGAAACTCACGATCCATTCTTGCATTCCGCCTTATCCCTCTGCTCGTCAACCACCAAGCCTGGGATACGAGCATGCGAGCGTGTGGGTGCTCCAAGCCCTCGTCGGTCGATCCATTCCGGACGCAGGGCCGATTTTGGGCTACCCCGAGTCGAACATGGCAGACTCTAGGCACACCCACCAACTCAGGGGCTTTTCCGAATCACTTCACTTGGCCGCATATCTCGAGGCCATGGCTGCCTCTCGAGAGCTCCGGACCTAGATGCTGATGCGGCCGTCCGTCTAGTCTGTTACTCCTGCAACTGCCAGAGTTACTCTTGGACGAAAACCCTTGCCGCGGACACGTCCACGTTCACCGGTCTGAAGCAGCCAGTAATAGCCAGCGCCATCTATTAAAGAGCCACCAAGCTGTTGCTTCTGCTGGAGCTATACATATCTACCACCATTTACTCGGCCAACAAGGATGGCAAGTGTATGCGTTTCCCCTTGCTTTTTCATCCTGTGTCCCGGGGAGAAATGACTCGTCCGACGAGTTGGACCCCCTTTCCTCGTCTCTATGAAGCTAAAGTGCCAACCATGTGCGGAGCGTCTACCTGCTCTTGTCGAACTAATAGTGCGCAAGAATATCTACATGTATGCTCAGCCTACCACACAGTGATAAGCCATTTCCTACTTGTTGCTCATGTCGCCTCTCTCATCGACCCGTTGCCGGTGCGAGTCCAACCCCTTTTCGGCTTTCAGCGACAGCACTGTTTATTCTGCTTCCTGTGACTGTACATGCCCATGGCCGGTCGCCTACGTATAAGATTGGCCAAGCCAGCTGTTGTGAGACATGGATGTCAGCTTTGATCGCCCAATAACTTCCTCTCCCAGTACCAACGTATTCTCCGTTGTACGACGTGGCATCCGGTGAGTAATTCTGACCGCGCTTTCCGGCGGGCTAGCTCGAAGCGAGTTTGCGATGCTCAATTTCGTGATAACCGCCGGGTGGTCGATTTGTTATGGATCCGATTCGCGAACAGCGACTGCCTTAGCGAAATAGACGCGTAGGAGCTAGCTGAGAGCAACCCCCAATGATCAAGCCATAGGCCATGCTAAGATTCCTTGCCGATCAAATGGTTTGAGATGTGTAACTTTTTACCTTATCTGTTTATTGGACATCGATATCTTGTTAGGATCGGCAACGACCTCCCAGCAGGCACAAACCGTGTTGGCGCTCCAACTTCGCACATCCCAGGGTTGCTTATCACGAGAGCTCGTGATGTTGGTTTCTAGAGTTGGTAGCACTATATCACTCATCCACTGTTGCTCCAGCCTTTCCAGTCTGTTGGGGCTAGCTTGGGAATGCGCCTGCGCGATTACGTTCTGGTCCATCACAACACAACGAACTTTATACGTTCCGATCTTTTTTGTAGCTAAACGCAATAGTAAAACTGATAACGAAGGGAGACCTCGCAGGCTGACAGACATGGCAGTTCTAGGAACGGGCCCCTTTCGGAATCCCGCGGTCTTATGTTATCGACCTTCTTTTTGCGCTTTGTCTCAACCCCCTTTAGCTCAGAGAAGGGATCTACATGCTCACATTTTAAGTGCTAATCTGCCATTGTATACGTTCTTCAGTATGACACAGATACCATTTCTGTTGGGGCTGAACAGACTTGGATATAGCCCTATATGGCCTTTCTGCTAGAACATGTGTACGGAGAGACATCTGAAAGGAAACAAAAAGACCAGTGTCGGGGGGTAGCCCGATCTAGGATGGGTTTTTTGTTCATAGTAGGCCAGCCACCTGTGAATGTACGACGACATCAGACATCTAACTGCCGTGAGGAGCCAACAAGCAACGGGCATATCAAGTGGAAGATCAACCGGAAACTGCCATGGCTCGCCTCGGGCAACACTTCTACGTTTGTGGATGAAGACGGGCTGTGCCGTCCCAGTCTCATCCCAGGTCGAGTCTACAAAGACCTGGGTGAGTCCTGCTGCCCAGTCTCTCGTGCAATATGGTTATTCTTTCCACAGCGTAGAGAACACCGTACAAAGGTGTTGTCAGAGGGCCGTGGTACGTTTTTATTTCCTGTTGTCTGCAATAGAGTGTCATCACTGCTACTTGCGAATAGTGACTTATCCGGCATATCCACGTCCTCATGGAACCGCTAGTCAAACGAGCCATGCCGCCTCTAGCCACCCGCAGTCTGAGTCTTGGGCTTCGCTGGCCACACCACCATGCCGCCCACCCCCTCGCCCGGCCACGAACCATGTGTACGCAGCAATCCCGAGCGACCTCTGATCGGGATGAAACCATCAGACCAGGGTGCAACCAATCGTCTACCTCGTCACTAACAGCACATCCTCATCGCGAACAACCGGAATTTTGGCGATCACTCCAACCTTTTAGTGGTGTATCCCGTAGCGAGTTCTTGTCCTGGAGGTGGAGTACGAAGGTGAGGCAGTCGATGGCTGCTGGGTCTTGTATGCTAATACATGTCTCCGAATCAGAACGTGGTCGAAACATCGAGGAAGTTATTCGAATTTATGAGCCGAGTAGTCCCGGACCAAGTGCCACGCCGGGCAGAGATTGGCGGTATGCAAACTAGAGACGAGGTCGTCGCTGATGTAGCAGGGGGTATCAGACGGTCAACCATGTCCATTCGCATCATGTTCGTTTCGAAGCGACCCCGGAAAAAAAAGGTTGACATTGCTGATACCGTTCAGGCCATATGTGCTGAGTAGAATGAACTGGTATGTTCACTCGCTTCTCTCTTTCCTCCCTCCGTGGCCAGTTTCGCCACGTAAATAGGGGCATGCCCAAGGTCGTATTCCTGACAATGGACGGCGTATACTAAATAGACTCTTTAGGAATGATCCTGCCAACTGCCCTATCTTTCGACAGTTCATCCCACTGCGATCTGTGATGCTGCAAGATCATCCCGAACAGACGCTTGACCCGTTGCACGAGCAGGCTGACTCGCCTGTGGATGGCGTCGTGCACCGCTATCCTGACAAGGCCCTATTTCTTCGTGAGCATAGTCGTCGATGTCCTGGCCCCAGTTCGGCTCGCTCACGTAGTCCACCAAAGCGAACTCTGTGTGTCCGACTTATTGCAACTTCTGCACAAGGTCATATGGTGTGGGTGGTACGTCTTTTTCTACAGAAATTATATTTCTGTTCCACTAATTCACGATTAACATATAAATTTAAACACCCCTTCACTAAAGTATTCTAATGCAGGTCACACGGATCTGGTTACAGGCGAGTGTAACTTGTTTTCCCTGGGCAGCCTCCAGTCTGATATCCCAGGGTTCTCACTTCTGGCAGTACTGACCTGTTTTACAGTAAGCTTTACATTTGTGTCTGTCCCGCCTCGCGCGGGTGTAGGGTGCCCGCCAAAGTCAAAAGTCCATATGGTAGCAAGTGGCTGGGTATGATAAGCTTACTCGTCTCAGAAATCGTCTTTCAAGCTGTCGAAGTCAAGGCTCGAAAAGGCATTGGACTATATTGCAAGTCAGGATAGTCTCCAAGACATTGTCGTTTCGGGCGGCGATGCATATTATCTCCCACCGCATATTCTAGAATGGATCGGCGATCGTTTGATCGGGATGAAGAATGGTTCGTAGCAACGATCCTCGTGTCCTATTTTACTTTCACTCCTAGCCACGAATAGATCAAGAGCAACGCTAATATCCTTTCAGTAGGTAGATTCTCGTTATCCCGTGTTGGGTACGCACCGCCACAGTGAGCCCGTGAACGTCGAGCCATGATTCATCTGCATAGAGATGTCTATTTGTGGTAGCCACACCCACATATGCTGTTGGTCGCAATACCTGTTTGCAGTCGGACTAGCAGATTCAGCTCGAATTTCTTCTTGTCCCTCCCTTTTCCTTTCGGCGCTGCTATCCTTGGAACGAAGCTGGAAACAAATGACACCAAGAGCAAGCTAAGCGATACACCGTACTTACACTCGATAGATCCAGCGCTTTCGCTTTGCGTCCAAGGGGCTGGCGGTTGCGCCAAGTCGATTCATCGAGGAGAACGAAACATGGACCCAAAGTTTAATTCGTGTTGCCAACAAGGCGAGGAAAGCAGGCAAGCGTATGTGGCAAGTCACTACACCTGATCAGATGACAACGATATCTCGTTGAAATCAATACTGCCCCCCTTTAGTACGCCGTGCTGGAAACATGCCAAGATACTCATCTTTGCCACAAGATTGTGCTCTGCATACACACTTTAACCACCCGAATGAAATATCGTGGATCACCGAGCAAGCCAGCCGTAGGCTATCTCAAGAGGGCTTGACAGTCAGAAACCAGACGGTGATGCTCCGAGGAGTAAATGATGACACGGATACCATGTCGTCTCTCATGCGGAAGCTGGCCGCCATGTTGATACAACCGGTAGGTGCCCTGGTGGTGACGAGAGCTTTGCAAATCACCTGATGGTGGTGCATAGTACTACGTGTATCAGTGCGACATGGTCCCCAAGGTGGAGCACTTACGCACACCGCTGAAGACTATCCTTGCCATCGAGTCTGAACTTCGCGGCTCCATAGCTGGTTTCTACAGTAAGTATCCCTCCGGAAGCTACGAATGGCGATGGCTTCGCCGCCTAGCCACGACTTGGCTCACGACCCCGCTGATTCGGGCATGGCGTGATGGAACAGTGCCCAGCTTTGTGGTATGTCTAGAGAGACTCCATGCGAGTTCTTTGCTTTACTCTTAAACCAGATTCCCAAGACATCGTACTGACTTCTTCATAGTAAGTAACTTAATCTGCCATATGTCAGAAACCAGTCCTTTGTCGTGAAGTCCAAGAGCCCGCAGGGAAACTCGAGCAAAATAACTGACGCAACACCTTTGCGGCTACCAGGGTGGATTTACCCGGCGGAGGCGGCAAACGGCTGGCATGCAGCTACGAATCATACGACCGCGAGACTGGTATCTCGACTTTTCGCGCTCCTGTCCTGAGGGATCGGGGGAAGGGTGGAAGTATGTACCTCTGAACTTTGCACGACGCACACTCATGCCCCTGGATTTTTGTCGATGTCTGACTTGAGACCAATGCACAGAGGTTTATAAGTATTACGACCCGCTGGATTGAGCCAGTCGAGCGAGACCTTGGCTGCGGCGAGCAAAGTGAGGCGGAATGGCAGTTCGGAGAGGCGACTACCTTATTCTGGCGTGGAGGGATGTAGTAAAGGCGGGCGGAGGGAAATACATGGAGGTCTTGTCGGCCAGAGGCTGGTGGGCACTGTCGGCATGATTGAAGTCCCGACGTAACTACTACCTAAGTCGCCAACGAAGCACGACGCAAGATAGTCATCGAGGGAGAAACCGGGAAGCACAAGATTTAATGTACATGAGTCAATCAACGTCGTAGAGGCCATCATCGTCCCCCCCACCACTACTTCCTTTTAGCTGATCTTTGGCCGTGGCCGTGGCAATTGGTAATAGCGAGAGCCAAGGAGTGAAGGTCAGCTTGCTTGTATAGATCCGTATGGTATGGCGAGGTCCCGTCCGTTAGGTAGGAAAGGGGGCCGGTTGACGAGCGCAATGGGCGACGCTACCTTACATAACTTGGGCTCCTGCTTGAGGTACAAACAATCGCTGTCCAAATACGTGTTGGTTAGCGCCACAAGCGGGCAGCGAGTCCCGATTCGAGACGCTGCAGGTGGCCGGGCAGAGCGGGAACAGGGGCGAGCCGGACGTGCAGTAGACGGCGACGTTGGTTGGACACGGGCCTGCAGCTGTGCTCGGATCGGATTGGCCACCGTCGCCCATCACACACGTCGCATCCCAGCATCTCGCCAGGCACACCAAGCCCCTTCACGACGGGTTTGGCGAGTGTGCTCACGACAAGATTTGCAGCTATGTCCTGTTATGTATGTGGTGGTCTACATACCTACCTACATACATGCATCCTGTAAACTCCTCCTCCTAGACCCAGCTCTGCTCTGCTCTGCTCTGCTCCATGTACTTTACACCTATCCTCGCTACTGTAGCCCCCTCTACGTGGTTGGCTGGCCCCCTTGCCGACCGTCACGGTTGACTAGCCTTAGCCTTTGAGGCATCGACCCCGACACCGTCCTCGACACCGTCCTCGGCTGTCCCATAGAGCCTCGCTGCTCCAGGCACGCGAGACACTCGTCCTCCACCGGATGAATTGCGCCTGACGCTTGCCACTCATCCCCTGCTTTTGCCTCACCAATCCTCAACACTGGGGACGACCACCAAGAACTGAGGAAGCCTGCTGGATGTTGCCCACCACGCCGTCACCCGCATTGGCCGCCGTGCTGCCAACGACAGACGCCGCGGCCTTTGTTCTGCACCGCGTCTCGGCCATGGAGCCGCTGATGGTTCCCGGCAGAGACACGCACCGAGACGGCCGAGACGCGAGCCAAGTTGCAACTCAAAAGGTGAACCACGAGCAGCTTTTCGACTGGCTGGACAACGACCAGCTCGACCTCCGCCTGGCCCTCCATGACTATGCCGTGCAGTTGCAAGTTTCGAGCCCGCCGCCCGACCCGCCGCAGTCCGTCTTCCGCCGCCGCCTCTCCCTCAAAGGCCGATCGTCTGTCTCCTCCAGTCGTCCCGCCACCAAGGACTCCTTCCACTCAGTCCATCCGCGGCGCTCCCTGCGTCCCCTCCCACACGCCCGACGGAAATCCAGGAACCTCTCTCTCCTCACGCCTGCCCTCACGCCGCATGTCTCGCGGGCCTCGATTGACCCAAGTGCGGCTCATTACCAGGATCCCGGCAAGTATAGAAAGATCCCATGCGAGTTATTTTATAGCTATCTTCCTTACACATACTGACTTCTTTATAGTAAGTGATATCTGACCTGCCATATATCAGAAAACAGTCCTTTGTCTTAAAGTCCAGGGCCCCGCAGGGGAAACTCGAGAAAAATAACTAACGCAGCCCCTTTTCACCTACCAGGGGGCTCGATCCAAGCTCCGCGCCTACCTGGCCTCGCCCCAGAAGTTTGACGAGGCCCTCGAGTTCGGCTTTGCCTCCAGAGAGCCCGGCTCTCTGCATCCGCCCGAGGAGCTGCCAGTTGCTGACACGGGCTGCAGCGGCATCTCCGGCACCGACACGCTCAAGACCTTTTTGGAGGATGGCGCGTCATCGCTGTACTCGGTTTCGGACTCGGAATCGCCACGGACACCACATACGCCAGACAGGGCACCACATGCCATCAGACCGCTGCATCTGTCTGGCAATTTCGCAACATTGCCATCCAAGTTATCCGATGGCGAGTCATTGGAACCCACGGCGTCTCGTGAAATGACGCTGCGCATGACGCTCACGCGTCCAGATCTACGGTCGTGCCACGACGAGCTCACCGGCTGGCGCATGTCGTCTTACCACCGATATGCAACAGCAGATCGCTGCTCGCAATCCCTGCACTCGCGTTCCGACACGCCCGACACGACGCTCAGCACCCAGGACGCAACCCACGAGACCATGGTCAAGTTCTTTGCCGATATAGACCAAGAACTGCAAGCCTCGCCGGGCGGCAGGGTCAAACGCTTCTGGCACCGCGTCGTGCGCCGAGGCTGACAAAGCCACAAACCCCCAAACACGGACCTCACCCAATTCCAACTCGTTCTTCAGGCCCGCGCTGTGTGATGCACAGAGGCAACTCGGCGGTGGGGCGTCGTCGCCCAGCCTATCTGTCTTATGCCCACGGTTTCTCTTTCCTCGCGATCGACATCGCGCTGTTTTGTTTTCTGCTGCAACTATATCCCATGAGCAACGCATCGAGCCTTGTTTTCTGTGATTATGTAAAGCGAGTCAAGGTGTAGGCGCCAATAAATACCATCTTTGAGTGGCGTCATCACTGGGTGGACTGACACGGCTGTACGGAGCCAGTTTCGTGCCCAGCTTGTGGATATGATTACATTATCACCATGAGGTAGTTACAGCATTCGGCGCATCTCTTTAGCTTGTCTCCTAGGAAAATTCTCATGACGCCTCATTAGCTCTTTATGCGAACACCGCTCTTTATTCAACGACATGCTCGAGTCCACCGTGGCGCTGTGTCTCGCCCTTGCTGTCCCTTTGTGGTAGTGGATCATTCCTTTGTATTTGTCACCAACTAGGCGCTTGACCACATATACCACGATGTCCATGACAGCCTCGTGCTGGCCGTCTTAGCAATGGCAGCCGCATACCTAGGCATGCAAGTTTTGCTTTTGTGGCCATGCTTTCCCCTTCCGCCAAATCTCGGGTGGGTCCAACGTAAATAGCTGCAAGCAAGGATGGAATTCCTTTGCTTTTTCAGGCCAGACCCTACTCGGACTCATCAATGGCATGGCTCTATCAAGCTACGTAGCGCATGACAGCTCTGTCATCAGGGTCACCCACTGTCCAGCTGCTCGTCATCAGCTTCATGTGTCTATCTCTAAGGAGGATTGATTGTTGCTCGGTAAATTATGGAGTGTCGCTTCACGTATGCCGATAATTAACCCCTGTGCGTTCGGGGAGCCCAACCTTCCTGTTCAGTGTTCGCAAATGCTCAGGAGTCGTCCCGGTCTAGTTATGCAATGTGATGGGTACTTCGTAGTGGATAGATTTGCGTGTCAGTTGCGGAGTTCCATAACTTGAGTCGGATGGGTTAGTTTGACGAAAACGTCAGCAAGAAACATTTTGCTTTCCCATCGTAATATACAACTTGGCTGGATGGTATATTTAGTTATTCGTCTATTTAAGCTGATGTTCATATGCCAGTTCGTCATGTCAACATGATTGACCTTTTGCGGTTGACCTTTTGTTGAGCATGGATGGTTTGGCTTCAGCATGAACAGAAAGTCGAGCGTCTTCTCCAAACCAGTGTCAGATGGAGGTGTCAACATGAGCCCGACCACCACAGGCGACGTTTGAGTAGTCAACAACATAAACTACCTAGGTACATATCTCAATAATGTCTTAACAATGTCTGAATAATACTTCAAATAATACATTGCTCTACCCATATGTAGTCCAAAAGGATAATGGGAAACCTCTCTACCCGATCCGTCACAAGGTATTCACTGCATGCTGTTTAGGACAATGCATTTTGAACGGTCTGCGAACGGCAACCGAGATGAGCTGGAATCGTCTCGCATGATATGAAGCCCAACGCATTTAGAGGTAAACAATATCCGCTAGACTTCATCATCGCTCTCATCGCCTAGAAGCTCGCCCTCGTCTTCATCGGCGATGGCATAATCACCTCGGCCCCTAGCAAAGCTATCCCTCGTCGTAAATCTCCGCGGACCGCGGGAACGCAGCCAAGTGTAACGGCCGTTATCATCTCGGCGGGCAAATCCGGCGAAGTTGGAGCTCAACGTTCGCCAAGCGCCCGAGGCGACGACCGCTAGTGCGCCCACGAGGGCGACGACCGCTGAGATGGCGATGACCGGATATTTAACCCAAGGCGCATCATTGTCCAGGCTGCTCTGCTCGCCCAGGCGAATCTGGCCAAACTTGCCTTGCCAATTATTATAGACCCACCAACCCGCAAGTGTGGCAAAGGCAAAGGGGATGATGACTGCGAAGAATATGGCTATACCTGACATGCCATGTTTCTTCTCGAATTCTTCCTCGTGGCCGGGGCATGGATGGGATTGGCGGGTTTTATCTAGTTCCAGGCCACCTCGGCACGTTGTTAGTGGAATACGACGGAAACCGCTGGGCTCCCAGTATTCCGTTGCCTCTGCATCGGCGCGACAGATCTTGGCCGGATCCGCAGGCTCAAGGCCGTCGACGAGATTACACTGACCGTGGCTGTCCATCTCGAAATTGAAATCGCTGCAGGTACATACTTGTTAGTCATACGCGGCCAAAGGCGGAAGTGATCACTACCGGCTTGACTCACCACTCGAAATCCGCCCTCTCGCATTCGCAGTTCTCCACTCTGTACGCATTCTGAAGCTTCATATCATTGTAGCAGACGCGATCGGGTTTCTTCCGCAAGTACTGGTTTCTGTGACCAAACAAGCAGCCGTTGACAGACATCGGATGTTGAGGAGACCATAGCTCGTAATCGGACTTTTCTGCATCGTTTTCATCATGCACACAAACCTTGTCCCTCACGCCTGAAAAGTCGAGATTGGCTGTGAACACGCCATCTCCTTTGTTTCCCCAGACAATGAAATTGCGGGAGGATCCAGATCGTAGGGTCGTAATATCCGTAATGGTAACCTCCGAGTCGGAAATCTGCTTCTCTTCCCACGTGCTGCCACGATCGTACGAATAGGAGACCGCCTTGGTCTTCGTATTCCGTGGCGCAAGTACGATAATGGAACCCTGGTCCCCAAACGACCACGTCCAATCGCCCTTTTTCACCTCGCGCCAGGTGAAACCAGCGTCCTGGGTCATGAAAGTATCGACTTCTTTTCCGTCGCCAAGAATAGGGCCGACGTTGCCACTGGCGAACATGACCCCAACCGCCGACTCTGATGAATAGGTTTTACGTCGGTCAGGTCGCTCCGTGTAGCCGTGAACGTGGAGTGCACAACCTTCGTCACCCGATTTACTCGAGCAGGCATATGGCTTGCCTTCTGAGTCCTGGGCCGGAGGCGGTATGAAAGACCATTGCGCGCCATCGTTATGGCTGATTTTGGACTGGAGAGTTTTCGGCTCAGAGTCGCTGTCCCGGTTGACAACGGTGTTCACGACCGCAACACCCTCCAAACCCAGCATTTTCTCGAAGTCAACGTAGTATTCTTCGTTGCAGTTGACGCCCGAGATACTCATAACATACGACGTGCCATTCGAGTTGCTTTTTAAGAT
Organism: Xylariaceae sp. FL1272; assembly: GCA_022432385.1. Taxonomy (NCBI): domain Eukaryota; kingdom Fungi; phylum Ascomycota; class Sordariomycetes; order Xylariales; family Xylariaceae; species Xylariaceae sp. FL1272. The sequence continues at coordinate 1,741,545 of JAJJXC010000002.1, forward strand.
GGAGCCATACTGACGACTGTCCTCGGTTTCCGTGGCGACAAACAGGTTGACCGCATGGGTAGAACTGTCAAGCACGGTGTATGCATTCCGATGAGGTACTTTGAAACCAAACGGGAAATGTGCATCGGCATACTTCTTGCCATCGATACTAGCGAGAGCACTAAGAGTACCATTGTCTGGATCCTCTGTTGCCACTACGATAAATTCATTCATAGTGGCAAAGTCTATCGCGTGGTCCAGGGCCATATTGAACTCCTCTTTGGGAAACTCATCCGTGTAAAACAGTTGGAGTGGGTTGCCTTCCGGATCGTCATTTTCATGAGCTCTAGCAGAGCAGACAATCTGTTCCTTGGAGCGAAAACTGTACGCATTCGAGCCGGTGAATTCACACTTGCCCACGTATCGCTTGAGAATGTTCCAGGTAAAGCCGCGGTCAATGGAGATGGAAGCCTCGGTGTAGCAGGGCTTGGTTTCGTGACATCTCTGTCCATGCCATATAAGCCAGTCTGGCCTATTAGGATGGAAAGCGAGCGGCCGCGTCCGAGCTGCTGGATCGCGCGGCTCGAAGAAATCCATGCTCTTACCCCTGTCGGTTGTATAATAGACCTTACCTTTTGCCGTGATGAAGAATGCCATGTCTTTTACGTAAGGATGTGTTACAATCTCTCGTACCTCTTGGCCCTTCAATTCCTTTACTGCAGCCCACTTCTTCCCATGATCATGCGTAATAGCGATCTCACCCGCATGGGACGAACTCTTGGGCCAGGCGATGATAGTCTCGTCATCCGAACTGCTAACTTCGCCTCGTTCTAGGTAATGCTTTTCGAACCAGTCGAATTGTCCTTTGAAGGATGTAAGCTCCACGTCAATCTTCCCGCTGCCTTTACTCGGCGGGGCCTTGGCGTCCGAGCACTTCCACTCTCTCTGCTCATCTTTCTTCACACCGCCTGAACAATCATTTCCAGGGATGCGCCGCCAGCCTGAAGTGCCCTTGAAAATTTCGTCGGGATTACCACCCTCACAAGCACCCTCGGGGGCGAGGACTGGGCCTATAGGCTTGCATTCCCCCCCGTCCCTGGCGAAGTTAAAGTCGCACTCAAAGTCGAGATCGGCACATTGACAGGGGGAAGATTCAGGGAGTGCTTCCTCAAACTCGTGCTTGATGAAACATTTGGCATTCTTCTTGCGTCGAAGGTATTGCTGGGTATGGCCCATTATACAGCTAGGTTTGCCATCCTCACCTTTGTGTGCGAACCAGTCTTCCATATCACCCTTCTTACACGTGTCTTCGTGTAATCCTTCAAAGTCGATGGATATGACGCTGAACGCTGGATCGTCCCCTGCGTTTTGAGCCGTGAGCAAGAATTTCAAGCTCGTCGAGTCTTGTGTTGTCATGAGAACGACGGGTGCGATGCTAAGATCGTCCGGTAGCTTGATTGGCACCCAATTTTGGCCATGATCAAGTGAGTACTTGATTTCACGCACATTGGCCTCTTTGCTGTGCTGAATAGCCAGGAGGACGGACCCTTGATCACCAAATTCGTACTTATGTGGGCCATCAGGCCCTTTCAGCCATGTCTTTCCCGCATCGTCAGATACGTAGAGATGGGAACTCCAGTAATCTTGAAGATGCCCTCCCGAGTTGCCATTCCCCATGACGAGGCCTGGCGCAGGGCTCGAAAAGAGCGGGCCGACATTGTTAAGCTCCGTGACAGAGTGTAGATGGATATCATCATCACCGGTCTTGATAGACTCAAAGGTTCTGCCATCATCAAAAGTAATAACGGTCTTGATCTTCTTCGGAGCACCATCAGCCTCCACTGCTTCCCAGTTGTCCACCTGATTAACCAAGAAGATGCCTTGTATGCCTGTGACTTTCTCAAAGTCGACGATTGCGCTCGGATCGCGATTGGTATGCTCCATGTTCCTCGTGAAATAAGTGCCATTCGAATTGCTCGTGAGCAACGTGCCCATGGGGCTCGACGTACGCTTGTTTGTGCGCACATCAATCTGAATGCTGTAGTTGGTGCTTTCCAAAACTGTGTATGCATTCTCTATGAGAGTATGATCTTGAGGGAAGATCGCGCGGTGCCAGACCTGCGCATCGTCGGTGACGAACAGAGCCATCTCGGCGGTGGAACGCGAAGTCGTAGCAGCCAAAAGATACCTCTTGGCTTCAACGATCCTGACGACACCCTGCACATGACTAAAGCCGTTGAGATTGACCTCCTTTTCTTGCAGCTGACCACTGGCATCGGCAGGCTGGAAGTAGTTATCCGACATGAGAAGGCGGTTCTCTGACTGGTCAGCGAAGTACCCGGCCTTAACGATACAAAGGATCCGGGAGGCATCCAAGTCGGGCTGTCCGGTGGTGAAGCTTGTGGAGGTCTTGGCCCATGAACAGCCCTGCGTAGCGCGGCGCAGGGGGTTGACGGAGCCGAAACCATCAGTGGTGTACATGACAAACTCCTCACAGAAGAAGCCCTCGCACTCCATGCCGGTGAAGAGAATCTTGTCGGGGTCCTGGGCGTGGAAGACCATCCAATTCCCCCAGGTCTCGATGAAGTCGCTGAGGTAGGCATCGGTTAGGAAGGGCTGCCAGGTCTCTCCGCGGTCGTGAGTCTTCCAGTGCTGTTTGCCAAGGGTCAGTATGTACGCGCGCTTGGGGTCGTGTTCGTGCATGACGAGGGCGACAGCGGCATCGTGATCGATGCCCTCGACTTTGGCCCACTTCACACCGCCGTCGGCAGACCGCCAGACAGCGCGAGAGGAGCCGGACTCTTGCAGCAGGACAGCATCGGAGTCGGGGAAGTAGCTGGGGATGCCCAGGGCGGATTTGAACGGGGTGACGACAATAGTGGGCTCGGACTTGGCGTCGGTGACGCCCGCAGCCCAAAGCAGGGCGGCAAGGAGGAGGAAGACAGCGGATGACCACGGGGACGAGGGCGGTCCCGAGGGTCTCATGTTGCTACGAGTAAGGGGCGAGGGACGAGACGATCATAGCATGTCATTCGTTCAGGAGACGGGAAGCCGGTAATGGCTGTAGGAGAGGACGGCTGGAGGACAGCTGGATAGGAGAGGCGGCGATGGCACAGCAGGATGTGCAGGAGATGCGTAGATGGTGTGGCGCTGTGTCGGTAGGTGGTGAGGACGAGATGGCGACAAGGGACACACGCGAGGGCTGCAACGTGTATTGCCGACGAGGAAGCGGAGGCCGTTGTAGCCGCAGTCGCAAGGGTGCAAGGATGGCCTAAGGTTTGGGAGGCTGGCGCGGGCGGTGGCGGATGCAGATAATGATGAAGATTACGATGCTGACGATTGCGACGATGCTCGTCGTAGATATGTGTACATAGTACCTGCCTTAGATAGCAGATAAGGTACGGATCGTAGATACTGTAGGGCACGTAATGAGCACGAGCTGGCGTCAGTTCAACTCTCTCCCGCCCGTCCCTGCGTTTCCCAGGACCCAGCGCTCTCGGGCTGCCAGAGCGGCAGAGCCTGTCGCCACATGTAGGCTTTCCAGGTGTCACCACAGTCGACAGCCTAGGCCTGTTGGGGGACTTGGACCCAGATCTAGGTATTGTAGCTCGTTTGCTTACCATTTCTGGAACCAACCTACCTAAGGTCAAGCCAGAGTGACTGTTTAGGAACGCTTTGAACGATGCCAGGAAAGGCTGATTTGGCACAACACTTTTATCTACAGAGTTGCTTTTGTCGTGCTGCCTCTGGCACATGGCAATCGATGTCATGTCATGTCGGCAAGAACACCAAGGTGACATGTGTAATATGGTGACAAGATTCACATACAAGATTTCCAGCTCTTGGAACCAAATGTACAGGCCAGATGGCTATATAAATGTACGTACATGGCTCTATACATTACTGTGGGGTAAGGGGTATATAAAACGGGTTTAAGCATTATGTTTGCGTTTAAACCAGTTATATTAAACCGAAAAGATCCTAGATTTTTAAAAACAATTTTAAATATTATTTTATATTAAAAACTATTATAAATAATTAAAATTAGTTTAAATAAAATATTATATTTAAATGATATTTTTTTATATAATATATTTATTATTATTATTAAAATTGTTTATTAATTTTAAAATTTTATTAAAAAAATATTAATAAACCAGCTTAAAGGACTTTATTAAAAGAATATTTTTTATTATTGTTTTTTATAAATGATATTATATAAACACTTTTTATTAAATGCTTTTTATAAAAAGCTTTAAATAAAAGTATTCTCGGCGAAGTTTTTTAACTAGTGCTTTAGCCAATACTAACTATTATTAGCAAAGCTTTTTAATTAATGATTTAGCCGACACTGTTTTTTAATACTGATTGCTTAGTTTTATATTATTTTATTTTTAAAAAAAAAAAAAAAACGTCCTCGTTGTTATTATTATTATTAGCGCTTATTCAGCGTTTTTAGTCCTAGAGTTTAATACTAAGGTTTTTGGTTTTTCGATAATAGAAATAGTTTATTTTATAGCGTACTGCGTTTTAATGCTAATTAAGCTATCGTTTTTCGATTTTGTTTATTTTTTACTTTTTTTTTATATTTATTATACGGGCTAACTAGTAATAATAGTGTCGAATATTTTGCTTAACTAACCGCTTCCGATATTTTAATTTTTTCGGCGTAATTTTTTTTGTTAAAAATAAATTTGTTTAAATTAAATACGTTTTTATTATAAAAATTACGTCGTTACAAATATTTTTAAACATAACTAATTGGCTAAAATTTATATTTAAATTAAAATTTATATTTATTTAATATTATAAGCTTTTTTATATTAAATGCTGTTATAATTTGTTTATTTGTTAATAATTTTAAAAAAATATAGTTATTTAATAAAGTGTAGATTCTTTTGTTTTTTTGTTTTTTTTGCCGACTTTAAAGTCGTCTTTATATGAAACAGCTTTTATAGCATACTATTTTTTTTACAGCTTAGCGATCTTATTTTTAAGATTTTATATATATTTTTTTTTTAATATTTATAAAGCTTATTACTTATAGCAAAGTTTTTAATTTATGATATTATATAAATATCGTTAAGTTTATATTTTAATAATATGTTTTATAGCGTTTTATAGCTATATTGTTTTTTATATATTATTTTTATTTTAGTTTTTATTTTATTTAATAGTTTTTTATATAGCGTGAAGCTAAATTTCGCCGCATTTACTTAATAAACTTATAAGTTTTTTTAAAGTTGCTTATATATATTTATAAGTGTTTAATAATGAAGAATTTCGACGCCGATGCTTTTTTTAAGTTTGGCTTTATAATCGTTTAATACGATAGAAGTTCTTTTGCCGAAAACTGCTATGTTTATTTTTTGCAGATATAAGTTAAAAAACAATTTTTATTAAATGTTTTTATTGTTTTTTTACGCGTAATGCTTTTTTATTTCCTTTAAATGCTGTAGCTTTTCTAGCGTTATTAAATCGATTAAGTTTTTTTTTTTTTAAAGTTTGTAGCTAGGAATCCTCGTTTTAATCTTTTTTTTTAATACGTATTTAGGAATGCTTTAATGTATTGTCGTCGCGACGTTGTGGGGTGATGTAGAGGTCGCTTCCCTACGAGAGCTGGTAGTAGTTAAAAGCCGATAGACTGTTTTGTAGTTCTTTCCGGGAACTTTTTAAAAAAGGAAAGACTACCGAGTTAAATAGCGAGCTAGTTCTAAAAAAAGTTTGGACTCGTTGATTAAAAAGCGGCAAATAGTGCGGATTAAATGCTATTTTTAAAAGCCTAACTTTAGGCTTAATATCTATTTTTACAAAACTTTTTAGTATATATACATTTAAGGTTGCTTTAAAAATATCTAGCTAAGTAACCGTTTTTATAAAAAGGTTTTTTTTAATGTTTTAAAAAAGCGAGCTTAATTCTAAAGGCGGTTTTAAAAATACGATATATTTAATCGCTTTTATTATAGCAAATCTGGTTTTAAAATTATTTACGTACTAATTAAAAAAAAAACACTAGTTTTTAACTCCGAGTATAAAAGGTTTATCGTAATCTTTTTATAAATAGCTATAGCTTTTTAGTTTTAAAAATGTTTTTAAAATATAATATAATTTTAGCTTTATATTTTATTAATATAGTTTTTAATACTTATATATTTACAAATTATAAAAACTTTACTATTTAGTAAAAACTATATAATTTAGTAATCTTAGTTATTTATAATTAATAAAAACTATAATTAATTAAAAAAATATTTTATTAAAACGGTTTTTTTTAATAAATAATAATTAATAATATAACAAGTAATAAAATAATAATAAAATTTAAACACGTTTTATGAATTGTTTTTAATAAACATATGTTAAAAAAAATTAAAGCAGTAACGAAATTAAAACAATAAAATTTCGTAACGTATTTAACTTTATAAAGCTGGAATAAATATGCCGGCCGATAATGCAAATAATACGTCGTTCTATTATAATATCTAGTTTTACTATAAAAAAGCCAGTAGTAATAATATTTTAATATCGTAATAGCAGACGATACAAAAATTTACATCTTTAATAAAATTTTTGCAGAAAGGTTTTAGCAGGAAAAAATGGGAAAAATAGGCTTAGCAAAAGCTTAAAGCCTTATTAAAAAAAAAAACGCTAACTACTAAATAATAAACCAGCTTAAAAGACTTTACTAAAAGAAGATTTCTTATTGTTATTTCTTATAAGTAATACTATATAAATACTTTTTATTAGATGCTTTTTATAAAAAGCTTTTAATAGAAGTATTCTCGGCGAAGCTTTCTAATTAGTGCTTTAGTTAATACTGACTACTATCGGCAAAGCTTTTTAACTAGTGCTTTAGCCGACACTGTCCCTTAACACTGACTGCCTAGTTTTATAAATATTTTATAACTTTTTTATTTTATAATAATAATATATATATTATTTTAATTAATTTTATATATATATAAATAAAATAACTTTATAGTTTAATTAAATATTTAATATAATATATAAATATATTAAATATATTAACTATATTATATAAAAATATTAAATATATTAAATATATTATATAAAGATATATTATATAATTAATATATTAATATTCTTTTATATATTTAAAATTATTATATATTTAAAATTATTACTATAAAACAATTATTAAAAAAATAATAATATAAATAAAATAATCTTACGTAAATAACGTAACCTACCCTATAGCACCCCTTATCTCCTTTATTATTACTGCCACTGCTTACTGCCTTAGCACCTTTATATAAAGCCTGCTACCTTATTTATATATAGCCTTTTTTTCTTTTTTACTTTATTATTAATATATAGTTAATACTTATATTGAAGCTTTATTTTTTAATATAATCTAAACGTAATAATAATAAAGTTAACTAGAACTCAAATTAAACTAAAATTAAATTATTAAAACTATTATAATTTATATTCAATAAAAACTAATAAAATAGCCTATAACGAAGTAAAAAAAGCTGCCGAAAAGAACGTTTACGTTAAAACTATTAAAAAAGTCCGCTTTTTAATTAAAAACTTCGTTAAAGTTTTTTTTAAACCCGAAAAGCTTAACCGTATTTATTTTTAATATATATTTAACGCTATCGTAAATATTTTTAAGCTTTTTTATAACTTTATTTATATCGATATTTTTAATAATAACGACGGCGAAAATAAAAAAGCCCTTATTATTTTTAACGACTTTAAAATATATATCTTTTCCGATAAATATAAAAACAGTTACTACGATACTATTTTTAAAGTTTTTATAAACGACTTTTTTTTTAAAATTAATATTACGGCTAAACTTTACGTTATTAAAAACAAAGATAAAACTTTAGCTGCTTTTTTTTCCGCCGTTATTAAATCCGGCAAAGCCGTTTTTAATAAATACGCTAACGCTTTAAACTTTAAAAGTTTAAAAAAACATTTTTAAATAAATATTATTGCTTTTTAATAAAAAATCAAATATCGTTTTTTTTTACGTTATTTATAAAAAATAAATTAATAACTTTTATTATTAAGCCATAATTTTAAACTTTAGTATTAACGCTATAAAATCTTAAATCCGTATTATTAACGGCGTTTTTATTAATATAGCCGATAATAATAAATAAGTTTTAATTAATTTTATAGCTAAATATACTTTTTATTAAAAACGTTTTAAAAAAACCGAAAATAAAGTTAATAACGTTAATTAGTTTATAATTAATTTAATATTTTAAAGTCGTAGCGTTTTTAGTTTATTACAAACTATAATAAATAATACTTTTATTTTTTAACGCTTTATTAAAATTAACGTATTTAAATAATAAAGCTTTAATTATAAAAAAACCAAAATTAAATTTAAAATTTAGTTTTAAATATAAAAAAAACAAACTAAAAATAAATAATAATTAATTTTTTAATAAAAAAGCTAAAATAATTAACGTATAATTTTATTTAACCGGCGACGTTGTTTATAATTTTATTTTTTATTTTAAAAACCGTAATAATTTTAATGAAATCTAAACTTTTAAAGCTTTAATCGACTATTTTAAAATAAAATACCGAAACTTTAATTACGTTTAAAAAACTCGATAAAAACTTAAAAAACTTTTTTTTAAAAAGCTTAGCCTAAATAAATATTAAACTTTTTATAATAACTTTATTTATTACATTAACAAATGCCGGCTTTTCTATAACGACTAAAAAAAAGAATTTTATAAAAAATTGTTTAATAAAATTAAAAACTTAATTATTACTTAACGTTTTAATAATATTATTAATTTTAACGTTTTTATTAAATATTATAAAACGTTTTATTATAATTTTAATTATAATAACGAAATTTTTTATAAATAACGTATAGTTATTAAAAATAATAACTAAAATAGCTATAATAATAATAATATTATATTTTATAGCTACGAAAGCTTTTTTTTTAACCTTTTATACGTAATAACTAAACCGTATTTATGTTTTTATTAGCATTTTTATTTTTAAACGCGTTTTCCGTTTTATTCTTAAATAAATAATTTAATTTATATATAAAAATAAATGTTTTAATTATAAAAAAACAAATTACGTTTTTTACGACTATTTCGATAAAACTATTATTTATATTAATATAATTAACGCTTATTTTGTTTTTTGCTAACTTTTGGCTAAAAACGCATTTAAAAACGATAATTCGGAAAGAAACTTGCTTTAAATAATAAAAACTTTTTTTCAAAAATTATATTAACGAAATTAAATAAACTAATAAATATATTAACTTTAATAAAAAACGTTATTTTAACTTATATCGATTTTTAATTTTTAAAAAATAACTAATTTATTATTTATAGTTTTATAATAATAAATAAACTATTTTTTATTATTCAATATATTTTTATTAATATAAAAGCTATTAGTTATTTTTTTATAAACTAATAATTTGTTAAATTATTAAAAAAAAAACTTAAAATCGATTATAACTAGGATTTTTTTTTATAATATTTTAAACTATATTAATTAAAAAAAACAAGTTATAAAAAACGCGTTATACGTTAATTTTATAATATAAAAACGAAAGTTTTTTTAATAGCTTTTTTTCGTTATCGATATAACTTTAAATATTATTATTAAAAAAACTTTTTTTATAAATTATGATATTTTTTTTAACTTTAAACGTCGATAATTTTTTTTTTAAAAACTTATTTTTTTTATTTATAAACTATATTATTTTTATAAATAAAGCTTTTTATTTAATACGATATTTTATATATAACGATAAACTAGCTTATTATAAAAAACTATTTCGATTTTTATAAAAATTATTACTTTATGTAAAAACGCCGAATAATATTATAAACTATATTATTTAAAAAATAAAAACGTAACTTTTATATAAACTTAATAATAACTTTTTTTTAAAACTAAAACCGATTTTTTATTAAGTTTTATTTAATATTAATTAATATAAACTATATGTTATAGAACAAGATTTAATTAAATAATATAAATATCAATTATTAAGCAATTATATAATTATTAACGCATTAATATTTAAAACTTTATAAAAACGCGATTTAAAGAATAAAAAAACATATTTAATAAGTAAAGTTTTTATATCTTTTTTAAATAAAATCGACCGCTTTATTTAAAATAAACAAAAATTAATAAAAAAAAAACCGATGTTTTTTTTTAATAAAAAATTATAAAAACTTTATAATAAAGCTTAAAATATAGTTTCCGATATTTATAAACTTTATTTTTACATATTTAATAAAATAAATTTTAACTAATTTATTAATAAACGATTTTATAACTATAAAATAAAACTATTTAAAAATAAAAATAGTAATAATATCGGTTATTATTTTATATATAAAATATTATTAAAAAAACTTAAAACTATAAAAAAATATATTATTAAAAACGTTTATAAAAGTTTTATCGTTTTTAATAGTATTTTTTAAGCTTTTTTAATTTTTATAATATATAAACCGAAAAAAAAACTCTGTTTTTATATTAACTACTATAAACTAAACGCTATAATAAAAAAGAACTTTTATTTTTTATTTTATATTAATAAAACGTTTTTAAAAATTTTAAAGTTTAAATTTTTTATTAAACTAAATATATATTAAATATTTTATTAAATACGTATTATTAATAAATTAAGAGATTTTATAACGTTTAAAACTAAATTTAAATTGTTTAAATATTTTATTATATTTTTTTAAACTAATAAATAGTTTTATAACTTTTTAAAAATATATTAACGAAACTTTTTTCGATTATTCAAACGATTTTTATAACGTTTATATTAATAATATTTTAGTTTTTTTAAATACGATTAAAAAATATTAAAAACATATTTGTAAAATATTTAATTAATTAATTAAAACCGGTTTTTAAACCGATTTAAAAAAATATAAATTTTACGTAATTAAAACTAAATATTTTAAATTTATTATAAAACGTAACGGTATTAAAATAAACCTTAATAAAAATATAATAATTTAAAATTAAAACACGTTAAAAAACGTTAAAAAAATTTATTTGTTTTTTAAGTTTTATAATTTTTATAAATAATTTATTTTTAATTTTAGCTATAAAATAAAATCCTTTAATAATTTAATTTATAAAAATACTCTTTTTATTTTTAATAAAATATATTATACCGTATTTAAAAACTTTAAAACTTATTTAACCTTTATTTTAATATTTTATTATTATAACTATTAATAATAAACTAAAATTAAAACGAACTTATTTAATGAAATATATTCCAGCGCTTTTTCGTAATTAAATAATAATAAGTTTTAATATTCTATAATATTTTTTTTAAAAACGATAATTAATATTAAATTAAACTATAATATATACGATAAAAAAAATGTTTACCGTAATAAAATCATTTTTAATATAGCGGCCAAAATTAATTAAATAATAAAAAAGCTTTTTTTTTTAATTATTGTTTATTATAACGCGTTATAATATTTTATAACTATTAAAAAATTAAACTTTTAATAAATAAAATAAACTAAGTTATTATTTTAATATAATTTTATTATTATATATTGCTTTAGATTAAAAAACTTTGTTATAAATATCTCATCTTGATTAAAAAAAAAATCAAGACTTTAAAGCAAAAAAAAAAACGTTATATATACTATATAACTTTTTAAATTTATAAACCGGTTTAAACTTTTAAATAAATCCGTTTTTAAAAACTTTTAAATTTACTTTATAATAGTTTATATTTTATTAATAAACGTATTTTTAATCTTTATAAGCTTTAAAACTTATTTTATTAATAAATTTTTTGTTTAAAATTATTTATATAATAATTAAAAATACTTATTTAATTTAATAATATATAAAAACCGTATTATAATTTTTAACGTTAATAATTTATAAATTTGCTTAATATATAAAATTTATAATATTATTACGACTTTTTATTTTAATTATAATAAAACTTAAAAACTAGTTATAAAATAATAGTAATAGTTTAAAATAGTTAAAAATTTTAATACGTTTATTATTAACTATAGTTATAAATTTGTAAAAGTTTTTAAAAATAAAACGTTAAGCTTTTTTTAACTATTTTCCGTATTTAATAAACTATTTTAACATTTTATTATTAATTTTAAAATTGAACCTATAATTAAAAACGGTTATAATAATATATTTATTATAATTAATAAATTTTTTAAATAATTTTAAAATATTTTATATAAATAAAACGCAATATTTTAAAACGTTATATAAATATATTATAAAAACTTTTATAAAGTTTTCAACTTACTTTTAATAATAGTTTTAAATTAAAAACCGTAATTTATGTTTTATTTTTAATAAAAAATATATAATATTTTTAATATTAATTAATAACTTATTTTTTTAAAACATTATAAAATAATTAATAACGTTAAAATTTTTAATAAATATATTAACTAACGTTTAAAACCGTTTTATAATTATTATTAAAATAATTAAAACCGATTAATACTAGCGATAAACTATATTACGGCTAGCGTTTTTTATAATTTAATAAGTTTATAATTTTATAACGTTTTACTTAATTATTTTATTATAAATTATTTTAATTAAAAACGAAAAATAATAAATTAAATAAACGTTATTTTATAAAATAAATTTAATAAAAAAAACGCTTAAAAATAATAAAAAATATCGCTAACGTTATTATTTTTGTGTAATAAACTATAATATGTTTTTAAAATATAATAACATAAAAAAAAACAAATATCGTTATAAATTAAACTTTAACGTTAAAAATCGTATATATATTATAAAAAAACGTCAGTTTTAAAAAATTAATAACCTAATAAACAAGCTTAACTTTTTAATAACACGATAATATTTTAAATTTTTAAAAAAAACGAAACTTTATATTTATTAGCTTAAAATATTAAATTATTAATTTTAAAACGACCGATATTACGTTAGTAAATTACGATTTTATTTAAATAATTTTTTATTAAAGTAAAAACTATTTAAGTTAAAAAATAAAAAAATTAACTTTAATAGATTTTTTAAAAAAAAAGAAAAAAAAAATTCGCATTTTATAACCTTATTACCGTAAACTTTAATATTAAATTAATTAAATTAAATAAGATCTTAATAACGTATAAATATATATTAAAAACTTAAAAAACTTAGTGTAGTTTATTAGAAAATTTTATAATAAATATTTAAATTTCGTAAATTTTTTAAAAAATTAAATAATTAATTAAAAACTATTAAAAATAACTGTTTTAACTTTTTTTACTTTAATAACAATAAAGCTATAACTACTTATTAAACGCGGTTACGATAAATTTAATAAAACTAATAATTATTATAAAATAATAACTAAAATTTAATATTAAATTTATTTAATAATAAAAATAACGATAAAACGTTAAATTTAAAACTTTTTAAATTATATTAAAAAAATACGATTAAAAAAAATAGACTTATATATATAAACTTTATTATAAACCGATTAATTAGTATAAAATAACGTATAAATTATATTAAAATTAAAAAGCTTTTAATATAGCGGTAAATTGCTTAATTTTTTAAAAATATCTTTTTTTTATTTAAAACGCGTTATTTAAACCTAATTCCGATTAAATTATAATAAGTTTTTTTAACGACTTATTAAGCGCTATAAAATAGCATTACTTTTTTTACTTTATAAACTTTTATTTTACGACTAATTTTTATTTTCACGCGGGATTTTATAAAAAAATAATAACATAACCTACTTTATAACACCTCTTATCTCCTTTATTATTACTGCCACCGCTTACCGCCTTAACACCCTTATATAAAGCCTGCTACCCCACTTATATATAGCCTTTCTTTCTTTTTTACCTTATTATTAATATATAGTTAGTACCCATACTGGAGCCTTGCCTTTTAATGCAATCCAAACGTGACAACGCAAATATAACAATTTTAGAGATCGTCCCACATACCCCCTTTCCCACGGTAATGTAGGTACCCACTTTATGTTAAGGTAGCTTGTACTCAGGCAGCCCCTGCCATGGACTGGGGCTAGTTTGAGGTGAAACAGCCGTTAGCCTGATGACGACGGCCCCTAGAAAGCAGGCCCGGTTCGCTAGCCAAGTTGGGACACAGTCCAGTCCATCTGGAACTCCTAGATACAATATTGTACGTGACTACTATATTTATTGCGTTGCAAGTATCCCGCGCCTGATTTGGAGAATTTCGGTCACTTCCAAGTAATTGTCCCAACCACGTTATGGGCTCTGAAATGAAACCATCAACGGCGCAGCAGCATTTAGATGAAGGACGAGCAACTCACACCAAGGTCACTACATGTCGGTAGAGCCTAGAGTAAACGATTCGAAAACGACCCCAAGGGGTAACAAGTTGACGCGCATTAGCTTGGTGGACTGGTGGACTCAAGCTACAAGCGGTAGTATAGTGGAGGTGGGCGGTGGGGTCAAGACATGCTGCTTCGGCCCTGCACTCTGTGTCCTGCCTGTTTAGTCGCATCCAAGGGCCCATTGCATTGAGTCGTTGAAGCCGTCTACTTCCACGCACACTGCAGCATCTTGCCGCTTGCGCCTGTCAATCCTTCTGCTTGGCCCTGGTCAGAAATTGAAGGCTTGCTCGGCTTGAGTGCCTGCAACTTCCCAGTCGCCATTTGAACCAGTCTATGGCCAAACGGGACCATCACCCGTGTCCTCTGCACCTTGTCCCTGCTCTTCGGTGGAACCCTTTGTTTGGACAGTGAACACATTTAATGCACCTCCAAGCCGAGCTAAGCTACTACTCAGGGAACCTGCGTCCACAGACACCCACCACCCTCTCTCTTATTATGTACAGTACACGACCCTCTGTTGCGCGTGTAAACAAACCCTCATTCTCGTCCTCGTTTGGCCTGTCTTCCCCGTCCTGGCCATCCTTACTACACCTGGTGAACAGTTCAAAGTCTGCCACGATCGCATGCTCCATCCATCTTCTTCTTTGCCATCTCTCTTCCCCTCGACGTTAGCCATATCTGCTCAGGCCAAGGAGCCTTTATCTACACGCCATGGCGCTGGCAGCCTTGTACAGCCAGTTTCTGGCAGCCCCAGATGCCTCCAAACTCGCCGACAATGCTTCTCTCAACTACATTACCACCACCACGGCCTTGACTGGCGCCCTCAACATCGTCCAACACCTTGCCACCACGGCCAGACAGGTCAAAAAGAAGAAGGAATCTCCGCTGTCTCTTGTCCATGGCGAGAGCGCCATCGCACTCGAGATGGACACCACTCTCGAGTTTGTCACATCCGGCGCGTCGTACCTGCCAGCCCTCGACGACAACTTCCTTGCAGACCGCACTGTCTCCCTGCCCATTGTGCGTCTTTTGCTCTGCCGCGGGCCTACTTGCTCCTGTTGTCTTTAATTCTCACTGACTTGATCCGACTCTAGTTACACCTGGTCACATTTGACCAACACACCAAGATTGTCAATATTCGCCAGAGCTGGGATCAGGGTGCTTTGCTCAAGCAGCTCGACATCATTGGCAAGACCGGCCGCAACTGGCCCATCCGCGACAGTCAAGATCAGATTCGAATGATCGAGAACTGCGTCAAGTCCCTTGCTGGCGATGCCGCTGCTCCAGACTCACAGCAGTCCATGCCTGACCGTTCTCGCGCCAAATCCACCGACGCCATGCGAGATCCACATGCTTCACTTTCGCTCTTCGAGGCTCGCGATGCCCAGGAGGAGCTGGCGTCAGTTATTTCTCCCCGAGGTGGTGTAAAGCCACGTCAGCGAGACTTCGCCGAGATTCTCGGCGATGAGCCCGATGAATACATACCCGGCTCACCTAGCGCAGGCCGTGGTCGTTCTGACTCGCCAAACAAAGCCATTGCGCCCCGTGGAGGCGCTAAGCCTCGTCAGCGTGATTTTGCTGAGATCTTGGGAGACGAACCTGTCAGTGCTCAAGACGCTGAGCGCAAACACTCAACTTCGCCGGGCCAATCAGTGGCGCCCAAGGCTGGTGGCAGCAAGAAGTTCCAGCCCAGTCGCTTGTTTGATACTGAGGAGGGCCAGATCCCAAGCAGCCCGCCTGACGACATTAAGTCTCCAGACCGTTTCTACCGCCCCCACCCCACCAAATACAGCCATTTTGAGTTTGGAGATGGTGCGGATCCGCATGACGCTCCAGTGCCTGTCAATCCTACCCCACGTAAGACCAAGCATTCGAGCCAGTGGAAGTTCGACGACTTCGTCACCCCGGCCAAGGTCCAGCCCGGCAAAGCCTATCGCCAACAAGAGGTGCATTGGCAGACCGGCGAGGAAGATGAGCCCATCTCATACGAGCCCGCGCAGGGCAAACTCCGCCCTGACGCAGAAGTGCACTTCGAATTTGCAGATGATGGGCCATCGCCAGCTCCCGCCGACCGCCATCCGGTACGTCCACGTGGCGCTACACACAATTCTGGTCTGGGTCTTTACGAGAACAACTTATATGATGAGACAGGCGCAGCTCCTGATCCGACAGAGGCATCGAAGCCTCTGGGTGCCATCACCAATCTGAAAGATCGAGGGAGATACTTTGACTCCCAATGGGCTATGACTGACATCCCTTCGCCTGAGAAGCCCGAGGGCATGGCCAGCATCAGTGATGATCGCAAGAAAGCTGTCAAGATGATGGAGTCCAACTGGTCAGCCAATGGTGACTCTGGTGACTCCCCCGTACAGAAAGAGAACAAACGAGCGGCGCCGAAATACAACGAGGCGAGCAACGACAGGGGCATTGCCATCGGGGGCGATGGGATGGGTGGCAATAAAGGCTCTTCACGCAATTGGATCTTTGGCGACGATGAGGATGCTGAACCACCCAAGTCGATCCCCGGCCGAAAGCCTCCTGCTGCTAAATCAGGTGGCTTCAACTGGGATTTTTAGGCGACCCGGGTGGCCAACGGTGCGCTGAATGACCGATGCAGATAGGTGCGTCAACTTCTTGTCTTCACAAAGAAGAATGTACACACTACGCCGTTACGAGTCATGAGTATCTGTTTGTTCCCTCCCGTAGCCCTTTTCTGTTCATCTATGCTAGTCACTGGTCATTGTCTGATGATTCGAACCACTGGCGTCTTGTGCAGCCCCACATGAGTTGCGCCAAATGCGATCGAAGTTTAAAAGATGACGGATTCCTAGAAGGCTCAGAATGCTTACGATCGCACCGAGCCAGGGAATGGATTGTAAACTTCCTGCGAGGGATAACCGACTAAGCGTGATGAAAACACATGGTATATATGCCCATTGGGGCTCACTACATGTTTTGTTACGGTACTTGTACAATTGGGCTTACATGTATATAGCTTTTGGGACTGCGAAATGTTTTCGTCTTCCTGTCTGTCGGGAAATATGGCTTTGACACGCATTTGCTGTACAGTAAGAACTTGGCCATTCAATTTGTATCCTACAGCCTACCAATACCCGTGTCTATGGAACCCGCCTGTGTAGGTTTACCCACAGTCTTGTATCAAGACATACATGAAACGGTGTCTTCTAAGAAAGCAGCAATATGTACAACACCACCAAGACGCTGTTACCGACCTCTATGGCATATGCTTTGGCCTCAATCGTCTTCCATGATCTAAAACAGTCTAATCACAAGCAGAGAATCAACTACTGGAACGCCTTGCTCAAAGAAATCACCGTGAGAGAAACCGGAGACCCGTTCGCCTAGGAGTGTTGGGTAACGTCGCTCATTCAAAATTTTTTCGCCGTAAGCAACTAAAACAAACATATGACCATGACGAGACAAGTCACTTGTTGCCACATGCATGCATTATCTCGTCTAGCAGGAGCCCCCCATGAGTCATTCAGCAAAGCCATTTATACATTTTCTTCCACGTGGGCCAAGTCCTCCTGTCTATCCTCTCCTGTGCCACGAGGATCGGGAGATTGAAATCGCGCCGTCCTGTATCCACGTCCATTTCGCCCACGCGTACAAAAGTAGTCTTGTGCCAGAAATAATGAGCGAAGAAAAAGAAGAGGATGACTGGCGCCGCCAAGTAGACGAGGAAGAAACTTTTGACGATAGCCAACGACGACATGTGCTCGTAGCCCACGGGCCAAGCGCCGATCCAGAACTGGGCCACGAGGATGAGTACATTGATGAGCAACCCAAGATAGGAGCCGAGGACTCCCACTTGGGACGTGAAAGCCAGCTCAGACACGCTGTGTCCGTTGTAGGCCCAAGCCTGTCGAAAGCGGATGTGCGCCAGGCATATGGAAGACCACGTCAGGATGGAGGACAGTCCAGAGATGGCAACCAACCAGTCCAGCACCTCGCTCTCTTCCTTCAGATCGGCAAGATAGGCTAGCAGGCCTACACAAGATGCCGTGATGATGGCGACCAGGGGGCGGCCGCGTCGGTCTACGTAAGACAGGATCAGGGGCGCTTGGCTCTGATCGGCCAACGCGGCGAGGGTCCGCGAGGACCCAAACACGGAGGAATTGCCCACAGAGAGGACGGCGATCAGGATGACCACATTCATGACCGAGGGCAGAATCTCTATGCCAGCGTTCTCAATAGCGATGACGAAAGGAGAGGCCATAGTGGGCATATATTGGTCGCTCAAGAGCCGTTTGTCAGTATAGGGCACGAGAAGGCCCACGAGCGTCAGAGCCACGACATAAAATAGCGTGATGCGCCAGAAGACTTGTTTGATAGCGGTAGGCAAAGACTTGCGTGGGTTGGCGGTCTCGGCAGCAGCTAGTCCGACAAGCTCGGTGCCAGAGAAGGCAAAGGCGGCCGTGACGAAGACGCTACACAGCCCCTTGAAGCCGTTACGAAAGGCCCCTGGGTCTCTCCAGTAGAGGCCGCCAATATATCCGCCTCCCTGTACCCCACCCACGTTGAGTACAATCCCTAAGAGGCTACATGGCAAAGGTTGGGACGTTAGTCACCGTAGGAACCAGCCCAGTTGGATAAGTTGTGAACCACGTGAACATCAAGATTGTCACGAACAAGTTCCAAAGAAAGTGCTGCGTGTTGTGGAGATGGAATGAAACAAGAAATACATTGTCTCATACAGAAGATACAACATGCGACATCATGTCATGGAGGTGAATGTCATGAAAGACGGAACAGAGTACGCAGGAGGGGGGTGACAAACAAAAGTTAAGCATTGAAAACCCAAGCATAACAACTCCTTGAAGGGGACAAGGGAGGGCCGAAGGAGGGATCAATCTTACATGAAAGCAATAACAGCAATGACCTTGATAATAGCGAAAAGGAATTCGGCCTCGCCGTAACCTTTTATACCAAAGAGGTTGATGGTGATGACGAAGGCGAGGAAGACGGTGACGAAAATGGCTTTTTGCAGACCCGAGTTCCAGAACGTGGTGACGATGGAGGCGGAGATGACCTCGAGGGGCAGGGCGATCAGCCACTGCAGGGCGTAACTATGGACAGAGAAATCGGTCAGCGGGCAAGCACAGCGGGGACGAGGGAGGGGAAGACGACACGCACTTCCAGCCCATGGCAAAGCCCCAGGAGGGGTGCAGGAAGCGCGTCGAGTAGGCGGAGAAGGAGCCGGCGACAGGGAAGGTGACGGCCAGTTCGCCGAGGGCCTGGACGGTGCAATACAGCATGACGCCGATGATGAGGTAGGCGATGAGGACGGAGGCGGGCCCGCCGGAGGAGAGGGCGCGGCCGGAGGAGACGAATAGGCCCGTGCCGATGGAGCCACCGATGGCAATCATCTGCAGATGGCGGCCCTTGAGCTTGCGGGCCAGATGCGACTGGGCCGTGTGCAGCGTCGCCTGGCGCAGGTCGTAGTAATGGGGTGGATAGGGGCTGCGAAAGAGGGGGCGGTACAGGTGGGCAGCCTCGGCGGCGTGCAGCTCGTTGAGGGGGTCCTTGGGCGTGATCTGCTGTGTGGGATCGCGACGGAAGCTGTCGATGATGCGGCTCAAGACGCTCGGCCGCGACGCGTCGTCGTCGTCATACAGGGGCTCGCGCATTGTAAAGCTGCTCGCCGGGGCAAGCGAGCCCTCTTTGATGACGCTCATCTCGATGTCGCGGCTGCTGTAGGACGACGGCATGGCGGGCAGGAGGTGACGATGTTGGGTGTCGAGTTGTCGATGTTCACGTGCAAGCAGACGTCGAGACGGCGCATGCCGTCGGCAGTAGTCCCAGGGGCTGTTGGGGCGATGGTGCCGTGCGCATGTCCTCGCCGCTCTCGTCGGTCGGCGCTGAGGCAAGAGGACGGTGTTGAAACTTGATGCCGCACCACAGCCGCGGGCTCCGTACACAAGTCAAGCTTATCTTCGACCCTGCCACTGCCGCTCTCCCGCGGTGGCAACCGTCTCCGACAAGGGCCTGCTCGCCTGACAATCTGAGTGGGCCGAGCTGAGGACTACTATTGTAGGTAGCTGGAGACATATTGCTCTACTAGTACAGGTCTGCAGGATAATTGAATTTGCCACCACTAAGCCTAGTACAGTCAGCATATATTTCACCACTTTATTTTCCCTGGATTTACATGACAGCAAGGTTGTGATTTTAATGACTAATTAGTGACTAAAGACTAATTAGTTAGTCACCTTAGTGACTAAAACTAATTTTAATTTAGTTAATCAGTTACCTCGCCGATTAAAACTAACTAAAAAAAATTTTAGTCAGTTTTAATCATTAATTAGTTATTAAAATTTATTAATAAAAATAATTAATTAATTAAAATTAATTTAAATTAATGAATAAAAAACGGGGCTATTTTAAATTAATTTAAAAAAAAATATTAATATTATTAATATTATAATAATCCGATTTTTACCGAATTTATTATTATATATTTATATTTATATAGTTAATATAATATATAATATATTATTAATTAATAATAAAAATCAAAATTAATTTAAATTAATTAATAAAAAACGGGGCTATATTAAATTAATTCCGGAAAAATATAATAATTATTAATATTATTAATATTATAATAATTTAACTTTTAATAAGTTTATTACTATATATTTATATTTATATAGCTGTTTTAATATATAGTATATTTTAATATATTTGAATAATTATTAAAAAAATTCGAAAAACTATTATATTATATTATAAAAAAATCGCTATTTAAATCATATTTTTATTATTTTTTATTATATATTTTATATTTATTTTTAATTAATTATTAAAATTCGGTAATAATGATTTTTTAATTATTAATTAATTACTATAAACTGATTAACTTTAGTTTTAATCAGTTAGTAATATGATTAAACCTATATTTAATCAGTTAATAAAGTGATTAAAACTAAAAAATCTGACTGACTAATTAGTCATTAAAGACTACAGATTTTTTTTACAACCCTGCATGATAAAAAGCTACTTTTAAGATCTTTTAAGCCTTAAAATAAGCTTTTACCTAAACTATAAAAGCTTTCGATTTTATATCTTTAAAGAAAATAAGGTAGTAAAATATATACTAACTTTATTAAGCTTAATAGTAGCAAATTTAATTTATTACCATATAGTTTTAATAAAATGACTTTTTAATAACTTTATTTTAAAAGTTTTTATACTTTATTAAATAAGGTATAATATAAGGAGATTTATTATATAACTTTATTTTTTTATTAAATAGTAGATTTTAATAATGAAAGCGGTTAAAAATAATGTTACGTAATAAATCTTTTTATATTATACCTTATTTAATAAAATATAAATGCTTTTAAAAATACAGTTATTAAAAAGTTATTTATTAAAACTATATAGTATTTTATAAACTTATAACATTTATATATATATATATAGGACTATATTATATATATGCTTTATATATTATTAGTTATAAGCTATTAATGTTTAAAGGATATTATTTTAAAACATAGGTTATTAAAATACTTAATACCGGTAAATTTATAAGCTTTTTTTATTAAATATAAATATTTTTTTCTTTTTTTTCTTAACTTTAAATATTAATATTAATTAGTAATAAAAAGACAAAGCTTTGTTTTTTAAAAATTTATCACTTATAATTATTTAAAGTTTATTATTATTTTTTGTTTTTAAACATTTATAACGGTTTTTTTTATATAATGTTATATTATTAAGTTATATTTCCTTATTATTAAAGTTTTACGTTATTAAGACTAACTTATTTTTTTAAAAGTTTTATTTCCGATTAACGTTAAATATAATATTATTAAATCTTAATTTTTAAACTATAACGCGGATTAAAAAAAAAGCCGTTTAAAAGCAAGTGCGCTTTTTTTATTAACGATTTTAATATTTAATATAATTATATCATATAACGCAAGTTTAAAAAACGTTGCCGTTTATTTATTTATTTAAGTATAAAAAATATTAATACGTTTATTAAAAATAACAGTAGAAAATAAAGTAATAAACTATTAATAACTATTTAATATTATTGAAAATATTTAATAATAAAGGTTATTTAAATTTTTAATACGTTATATTTTAACTTAAGCTTAATTTTAAGGTTTATATAACTATTAACATAATTACCGAAGTTTTTATATAAAATAAAACTAACTTAGTTCTTTTTTAAAAACTTTTTATTAACGTTAGAAAGGGACTTTATTATAATTTAATAGCTTTATAAACTTTACGTTTTTTAAGCTATAATTACTTTTTATTTCAATGCCGTTTTTTAAAAATTTAAAATTAATATTATTTTAGCTCGAGTTTTTTAAACTGTTTTAATAAATTTTATAACCGGCTTATTATTAAGTAGTAAAATTTAAAAATTATCATTAAATAGTTTTAAAAAACCGCTGATAATATAATCCGTTTATATAAAGCGTTTTAAAACTATAAATATTTAATTATTATAATCCCATAAATATTAAATAATATTAATAACGTTAAATTAATAAAAGTTGTTAACGATTTTTATCGAAAATTTAATAAGTTTAAATTCATTATTAATTAGTTACTAAAAAAATAAATAAATAAATAAACTTTGTTAATAATTATAAAAATAAATTAAATTAAACTAATATTAATTTTAATAAACTAGCTTTCATTTATTGTTTTATTTTAATAATCATTATTAATAAATTTATAAAGAAAGTTAATTAAAATTACTATATTAATATTTTACGGAAATAATAAAAATAAAAAAACAGTTTTTTAAAATATGATATTAAAAATTAAATAATTGTTTAAAAACTAACGTTAACTAGTTTTTTATTAATAAAGTTAAAATAACCAACCGTAAGTTTTATTTAAATAATACCGTTTTTAAACTTTTATTACCTTATTTTTTTTTAAAAAGCACTTTAATTATATTAACATTTTTAAATCTTTTATAAAATACTTATGAAAATAATATTATAACCTTAACGTTAAAAGCTTTTTAAATAGTTTTTAAATTAGATAAATGTTTAATAACTTGTAAATTTTTCGTTTAATTTATTAAAAAACAAATATTATTTAAATTTAATTATAAAAAAGGTCTATAATAAGCTATTTCTTCGATTTTATAACATTATTTTTAATAAGTGTTTTAATAAATAAATTGAATATAATTTTTTTAAAACTTAAAAAAAAATAATTTATACTTATTAATATTAAAACAAACATATTAAAATGATAAAAGCTTGAATTACTTAAAAAAAATCTTTTTAATAATATAATTAATAATAGGTTTTATAACTAATTTAATTATAATATTAATAAACTTTAAAAATAAAGCGGATATAATAATAACATTAATTAATACTATATTTAAAAAAATACGCTATGTTTTAATAAAAACACGTTATTTTTATTATATAAAAAATAAAAATATGTAACTTATAATTATTTAAAAAAAAATAAGAAAATAAATAAAAAAGCTTATATTAATATTATTATAAATAAATTAAAATATAAACCCGCTTTAAATAAATTAAATAATAATAGTAAAATAAAAAATATCCAATTTTAAATATAATAACCTTTAATTTAAAAAAGATATTTTTAATAATAATTAAAAACTATATAAATAAGCTTTTTAAAAAAAGAATTATTTTTATTTATTTAAAAATAAAAATAAAATTCTTATTAATTATAAAAAACGTTTTTAAAAAAATAAAAACAAACTTTTATATTATTATAAATTATAACTTTAAAAGAAAATCGTAAAATATTAAAAACTTAATATAATTATAAAGTTTTAATAATAAGTTCTTATTAAATTTAATAACTATTATAATTAATGCGTAAATTACGTAGTTCTTTAATTATTATTAATAAAGACATACTTTTTTATTAATAATAGTCCTTATAATTTGAATAACATTTAAATTTATTATTAATAAACTTTAATTTAAAGAATAAAACTCATTTTTAAATGGTTTAAAACGTTTTTTAATTTTTTAAATAATATATTAAAATAAATAATATAAAGAACTTTTTATATAGGTTTTATATTAATAAAGTATTAATATTAAAGCTAGTAAAATATAATAAAAAAATTAAAAAACCCGGTTATTATATATTTTTAAAAAACCATTACATTATTAAATTATTATTAAAAATAAGCTTAATAAAATATTATTAGTTTTTTTTGAAGCTGTAAATTTTTATACCGTTAAATAATAATTTATATTTATTACGTTAATTTTAAAACTTAAAAAAATCTGGTTATAATAAAATAAATTAAAATTTATAAAACTAGTTATATATTTTTTATTATAATATATAAAAAAATACCTATAAAAAATTAATAAATATTTTAATAATAAATATAATTAATATTAAATATAAAAAAGATTTATATAATATATATATAGTTAATTAAATAAAAACAATGTTTTTAATAAAATTAAACTTTATTATTAAAAAAAAATGTAAAATTCTTTTATAAAAATAAAAATAAAAATTTAATATTTAAAATTAATAAAAAGTTTTTTTAAAATATTACAACTTTTTTTAATTTTTTAATAAGATAAAATTAAATATTTTTCTAAAACGTAAGCCCGGTATTAGCTATAAAATCGATTTTATTATAAAATAAAAATAAAACGATTTAATGTTTATTTTTTTTATATAAAATAGGTTTAATTATAAGCAGTGGGTTTTTAAAGAGATAAAGCTCCGACTTTTTATTAATGTTTATATTAATATCTAGAGTTGGGAAAGAAAGAGGAAAAGTACACTCAGATCTAGTGGTAAAGGCCTGCAGGTATACCGGTGCCAAGTATTCCAGCAACCTATGCTTCAAGGTAGCATTCCCTAGGCACTAGCTAGGCACTAGGCAGCCTATAACTGTTTTAAAAAAAATTAAAATATGCTTATAAATATTTTATTAAGTATTATGTAAAAAAGTTATTTTTTTAAACAATATAATATTTATAACGTTAATATGTCTTATTTTAAACATTATAACATATTATATTTAAATTATATTAAAAGTAAAGCTTTAATATAAGTATTAATTATATATTAATAATAAAGTAAAAGAAAAAAAGGCTATATATAAATAAAGGAATAAACAGGCTTTATATAAAGTATTAAAGCAGTAAACGGTAATAATATTAATAAAAAATAAAAAGTATTACTTAATAAATTACGTTATTAATTTTTTATAAAATTATATATAGAAATAAAAATTAGCCGTAAAAATAAAGGTTTATAAAGCAAAAAGAAATAGTGCTATTATATACGCGTTAAATAGTTATTAAAAAATTTATTA